>KZ613489.1:546221-644944 GCA_002865625.1 Hyaloscypha hepaticicola
GGAAGAAGTCCCTCATCACATCCATTCTCTCTGCTGGTACATTCTTCGGTGCTCTCATGGCTGGAGATCTTGCCTCTTTCGAAACTTATTCTACATCAAGTGCTTTGATTAGGGAAGTGGACTTGGAATTAATGCATTCATCTGGAATCAATATACTCCATTGTCCATGTACCTGACTAAATCTCTCGAAGAACAGGATGCTTTCCTTGTGCGCACGGATACTTGTTGTGTTAGGTCGAGGAGTTGTTTGGAGTGTGGATTGTTTGGAATTCGTAGGGATACATGATTGTCATATTAAATATCCGAAGAGACTAGGCTGATAAAATGATGGGAAGAGTGGATTTTAATTCTCCGATAGTTTAATTTCCTGTTCTTTGACAGACGAACCCCAGTTCTTTGTCTTGAATTGTGCCGAGAAGAAGTCTAAATAGCCCAGCTCAATGTTCTGTACACAGACTAGACGAAAACGGACACACCCTGTTAGAGGATGAAAAGCAACAAGACTTGAATCTTAACGTCCCTGGTCATGCTTGAACATTCAAACATATTTCTAGATATACTATCACATTTCCGATCAAAGTCTGACCAGTCCTAAATCTGATAAGAGCAGCAAAGCTTATCCTGAGCCTATTCTACTCAAAGTCTAGTCAATTATCCTGTACCAGTCTCAGTATCCCGCAGACGTATTTCAAGCTGAGATTTGGAAGAGGAAGACTTGATAATTCCCGTGAGCAATATAGGGGGAAAATCCAGAAGCGATTCTTGATATAAATTTCATATTAAGGTCAACTGTTTCCTCTGTGATATGCTCAAAGTTGTCTCCAAATCCAAGCAGTTGCCAACATGTGCGCTACGACAAACACCAACTCGCTCGTACAAGTCTTGGTCTTCATCTACGCAACGCACCACAAGGCAGCAAGCCGATACCCAACTTTCTTCAAGCTCTCGTTCTGGAAGATTCCTAGAAGAGCTAATTCTGCAAAAAACCAAGCATAAGACGCGGGTGCCGGAAGCGAGGTATGTGGAACTATGGATAGGGTTGTCGAGCCGGTAGTCTGGCTGGAACGAAGTAAACTGATCCCCCACCTTGAGACCGAAGCCTGACTCTCCTGTTTCAGACTCGATGTTACTGTCGTCTTTCTCTAAGATTGGGGTAGCATGCATCTGCATATCGACCCACTCTTGCCCGTGATAAATCGTTGCTGGGGCCACCGACCCGCAGAGGGTAATCTTTGCCACGCTAACGTTTCCCATGTATGCATCACCGTTGTAACAGACTTCGTTTCCGAGAAACTCTATGCCCTCAAGTGACACTCCCCAGCAGGTTATGCTTCCAGTGACCGATGCCCAGGACCAGCTTGGTATTCGGCCAATGTCAGTCCTGGCTCTGGAAGGCTCGCTCAAGTACCAGAAGAAACAACTCTCCAGCTGGCCCTCCCACAGCCCGCAGAGATATCTCCCCGCATCTGGTCTTTGCTTGCCGAACGACTTGGCTATACCGGCCAGGGCAGGCAAACTATCCAACTGAAAAGTCTTGTTGCGTCTAGAGTATTCTGATATGATCTGGCTCCATTGCTTAGACGCCGCTGGCTGTCGATGTTGACTTACAAGTGTTATTGTTGAGTTTTCGCTTGTGCCATACTATCTGTATTGGTAGTTGAACACAAAGTTTTTCTTTCTTTGTCCCAAGGACGGTTACAGCGATACAGTCATATGCGGGTTATGCGCTTTTTTCGAAATTTGCCGAGATCAGCCCAAACCTCTTTTTTCGTACCTGAAAACACTGTTTTTGCTGTAACAGCCCAAACTGACCACCAATTCCACCCCAAAATACCCATTTTGAAGTTATTCGCAATCGTAACTGACCAATCACGTTCCAGAGCCGAAAATCTGGCAAGATGCCATCCCGAAAGCGTAAAACGACGGCCAAAGCTATAGCTAACACGACAGCCAATACTATAGCTAAAGCAATAGCTACTACCGCAAGGTCCGCCAAGGCAAAGGCTACCAGAGCTCGAAATAAAGCAGTATACGAACGAATCCTTCGATCCTCCATCCCTCGATCCCCAATACCTCCGATTACTGGCCCTTCGAGGACTATAGATTCGAATTCAGCGGCAGAGCTTGTAATAGCTCGAGCGGGAAAGATAAAGGAAGTTATGAATAAAAGATATAATTATAATCCTATTCCGTTTACTATAAAGGATTACCTTAATTCCCGTAAACCTTATATTAAATACTTATTTATAATTGATTTTAATAGTATTACTAGACCGAGATAGAACTTCTAATAGATATATATATAATATTAGATTAATATATAAATTGAGATAAATCCTGAAATATATTCAGGAAAGTAAAAGGATCCTTTAAATTGGAAAATAGAATACGGGAATAGATTAAATCCTGATTATTAATATATAGATATTATAGGATATTAGAATTTCGAGGAGATATTATTCAAGAGGAAGTCTCAAATAACTTAAATAATAATTTATATTTAATATAATATTAAATTCGATTCTAATAAGACTCTACTACTAGAGAAGAAGATAATAAAAATATTAAAGACCGAAAAATATACTTATTTAATTAATATAACTATCAAAGACCTCTCTATTGATTTGAATTCTACTAATTCCGATAGTGATAATTATATTCGAATATTAAAGACCGAACTAATATAATACTTAAAAAAGAAAGTTTAAAAGAGGTTCCGAAGAGTGAAAGCAAAGATAGATTAAGTTCGATTAAAAGTATATATAACTATTACTTCTCAATAATAGAATAAACTTAAATTTAAAGTAATATCTTTAATAGAATATTATCTTTATAAATATAATATTTAATAATAATAGTATTATATATATATAGACCTAGAATACTATAACCTTTATAGAATCTATTAGATATATTCATTAATATTAAAGTATTTTATTATTAGGAAAATGGATTTATAAGTATAAATAAAGGAGATTAATAGTAATATCTTAAATAGAACTATTAATAATTCTCTATATAATATATAATCGAAATGAATATAAAACAAGAATATAATAACTGAAACGAGATATTAGAATACAATTCCGAATATTACAATTTTAAATCCTTTAATAAGTTTTAATATTATATTATCTAGAATATTAATTATCAGGAATCCGAATTATCTTAATATATATATATAATACTCTTTTTATAATTCATTAATAATATAGATTCTATAACTAATAATCCTCAATTAAATACTATTTTATAATAATAAGAAGAGGGTATTAATCTTCCGGTATATAAAAAATATTAAGATTTTAATAATTTCGAAAATTTATTAAATTAGATAATACTTCTAATATATCTATTAATACTAATTTATTCTTCTTTTATAATTAATAAAAGTATAAATAGTTATAATCTTTGGAAAGGTTTTAATAAATACTATTCTAATATAATTAATATATAATATTATTCTTTTATTATTTAGATAATTTCGAATTATATTAAATATAATTATTATTCTAAAGAGTTTTTTATTTTTAATCTCGAATAATATCAAGAACTGGTAATATCTTATAATATATAATATAAGATTAGGAATATAATTACTCTCTTTTAGTATAAATATAAATAGGATTTTATAAATATAAAAATAAAAACTATTATATTAATATTTACTTTTTTGAAAGACTCTATAATATTAATAATAGAAGTAAATATTAAATACGAGAATATACTAATAGTTAAAGAGAAAGAGAATAATAATATAATAGATTTTAAGGAAAAAGAGGAGATAAAAGAGAAGATATTATCTTAATTAATTAAAGAGAAACTAGTTTAAAGGTTACCAGTTTCAGAAAGTTATAATAATTTGAAAAGAATATAATAAGAAAGAGAATTAAAAGAGAATTCTTTACTGATACTAATTCAGATAAATAGTAGACTAATTTTGTTTTCTTTAATTTACGAATCTGAATAGGATATAAAGGAGTAGTTTAAAGAGTTAATAATATAAATAGAGAATAATAATAGAGAGAATGAATAAGTTTCTATTTAATAATTTTATACTTTTCAGACAGAAAATGAATAGTAATATATTTCAAGAATCTAAAAATATAATTTTGGATTTGATTAGTTTATAATATAGAATATAATTAATTTTTGAACTTATATTATACTAATATACTAATATCGAGTAAGAGATCACAAGCGATTTATATAATAGTATTAATATTTTACGAATCGGATAAGTGTGAATAGGACTCGTTTAGTAGATTTAAAGTCATATTATTGACTATACTCGGATTCACTAAACCTTATTTCGATATTACGATTACGTGAAATGCTTCGGAAACTCTTCGGGAATAATTTATATAATTGCGTGTACCTGTCCTATATAGTTAATATATTACCCTATTTTAAATAATTAATTAAATAATAATTACTAATCCAACTTCCTAACTTTAAAAACTATAAGTACTTTCGACTATTATCTTACTTTTAATCAAGTCTATATTTCTTATTATAATTGGTATAAAAGTTATAATTCAATATACTTAAATTTAAATATTGAGTATATATAAGAATTAAGGATAATTTCAAACTCTTAAAGAGTATATAGAATCTTATATTCTACTAATACTTTAATTACTATTAATATATATCCTTTAATAATTAATATTATAGTATAAATCACTTTAAATATATGTGAAATCATTTATAAGAATACTAGAATAATATTAACTAAAACTAATTCTTTGAAATCTAGATATATCAGACAATTACCCGATTGTGTCTCTCTTTAATATTAATAATACTTATAAACTTATTTTATGAGATCCTTTATCTATAAATATATTAACTAGTATATTATTATAAAATATTAGAGAAAGTAATTACCGGGAATAGATTCTCAATATTAATCGGACACTAATTAATATTTATTTAAAAACAAGAAAGACTATAAGATACTATATTATAATAAGAGAATAAAAATGGAAATAGACAAATATAATAAGGAATATTATAATTAAATATTAATAGAGTGTAGTAAATTAGTGAATAATCTAAACTTTATAGTCATTATCTAATAAATCGATATTATATTAATAGTTTTTAAAGTATTCCCTCGTTCTCTTTTTAGTATCCTCTCTATAATCTATCTCCCGAATTATCTATTTCAAGAATTATTAAAACCTATTATAATCTACTCTCCTATTCTTATAATAATAACAAATAGCAATTTTGAGATCCCTAAAGCTTTTTTCAATTGGATTAAATATAGAGTAATATAGTGAGAGATATTTAATAGTAATATTATATAAAGTATATATCTCTTTAATTTGGGAATTATAGTATATTAAGTAATTATCTATAATAATAATATTATAAATATTTATCTTTCCAGAAGGATTACAAATCGGTAAAAGATAAAACTCTAACTATTCCTCGAATAAAGTAATTATAATTAATCCCTGAAAAGTAATCGTTTGAAAATAATTATTAAGAGTATATACAGGGAATATAGATTAATATTCTGATTATTTTAATTATCTCTTCGCCTATACTCGTATACCAATTAGTATTTATCCGTAATATCTCTTTCCCGTTTTCTCATTCGATACAGATTCGTTAATAAAAACAAATTATTTATCCTTTTATCTTATTAATTTATCCCTCTATACCTGTATTAATTACTTATCCTATTGAGATATAATATAATCGACTCTTTTATATAATAATCTTATCTTCTTATATATATATAATATTTGTATTTGAGAGAACTTAATATCGAAAATATTATATATTTCGTCTGTAACTTTGTCTTAGTAAAGCTCGTTATCTTAATCGAGGAATTGTATAATGAAATATATAATCTCTTTATTATAGTCTGGTTTAGGTCCCGGTATTACTCTTATATTACAATATTCTACTATCCCCATTTCAAGAAGTAAATCGTTTCGTAATCGTAAAACTGTACTATATATCGTATAATATACCTTTATAATAGCCTTAAGGTTAGACTTAGTTACTTGAACAGAACTGATCGCAAATTTTATCGCTTTCCTCCTCTGGGGCTCAAGGTGAGGCACTATAACTGTAAAATATTAGTTAAAGTATTAATAGTCTCAATTGGATTAAATAATATACGATCAAGAGTGGAATTGGTGGTCAGTTTGGGCTGTTACAGCAAAAACAGTGTTTTTAGGTGCGAAAAAAGAGGTTTGGGCTGATCTCGGCAAATTTCGAAAAAAGCGCATAACCCGCATATGACTGTATCGCTGTAGTACGCTGGTCGCTTCTACTCAGGCGCCAATCACCCTCGGCTCACTCTTTCCTCACCCAGCTCACCTGAGCAGCCTAATACTAGGCATTCCGGGCATGTGCATTATTCAATCAAGTTGCTTGATTTTAGGTTTCTAGTAGCCTATACTTGACCCATGGCTTGATCAAGCGGGCTTATCTTTATTTTTATTAAGTCTTGACGATCTTTAAAGAGCCAAAACAACTCCTAGGGATCTCAAACAGAACCCTAATGGTAAAGAGAAGCAGAAAAGGATCGCTTAAACACAGATTTATACCTTGGCAATTTTGAAAATGAATCTGTACCCTGTTGAGGCTTAAGCAATACAGGTTGTATGTTTAATATATCGCGTGAGCCAACCCTAATATGCAACCTCTTCTAAAACACACCCGCCAACCGCGCTTCTTGCTTGTCATCTCAGTCTCTTGGTAGAGGGTTTTCCCTATCTAATTCCTCGCTGTGGTAACAGCTCTGTCAGAGTGGACGTTTGATCGGACGGATATCTGTCTACTATATCCGAGATCAATGAGAGAGGGTTGGCCTGTAAATGCTTTGTCGTAAAACAACAGGATATTCGCTGGTTTTAAGTCCCTATGGCATAAATTTAACTTGTCGTTATGTATAAAAATAAGATCTCCTGTGAGTGTATGCTTATGTCCTGAAAGTAGCTTAAGCATTTCAGCGTCTTTGGCAAGTCTTGACCGCAACGGGTGTCAGCCTATAGCCACTAGCGCTTCGTGTAATTGTCAAATTTGCGCGTTCTTCACAAATTATGCTTAAAAGCAGCTCGAGCTCATCCGGAATATCGGCTTCGAATTCGACTTGCAAACGATTCAAAATGCTCCGGAAGGCACGCTTTACAATAGACGCAGAAAATGACAAGACTGTTGGTAACGAGGAGCATAGTTTAAGTCACGCTCTAGGAAGTTGTCTATGTTCGTCGCACAAGGTGTCTGTTTCAAAGCAGTGGTTAGAATAAGTGTAATTGACCGAACTAACTATATAAAGGAGAGTGATTCCAGGGCTCTTATATGAAGGCATCAAGGAAGTCTCGAGAGCAGCCTACTCTACGTAACGAAAGCTTATTGTACATGATGAAAAGATCTGTAAGACCCGAGTGAGAATCAGGAGCAGGAAGAAGACCACCCCTTTAACCAGCCGAGACTGGTTATTAGGGCAGCCAAAGAAAGCACATGCCTAAGTCCAAACACTAATCCGTCGCATCCCCTCTTACCCCTGCTGGAACTGATGAACCACCACTCTACCGCTCTTATGTGCAGTAGCCAAGAGCACACCACATCCCCCACATCTATGCTCAACGTCTTTCAGGGCACTAATGAAATAAGGAACGCAACAGCAGTGCAATGTAAAAAAAAACAACGCGGCCGCCCATGCACTGCAACATAATCAGCATTGTGACGCGCAGCCTCCAGGACCGATGCACTCGGGATATAATCACTGAGTAGTATTTCCAGTAACAAAATTGATGTGCGTCATTGCCCTTGTGCCACAAGCAGGGCAATCGGCAGGAGCGCCAGCTCTTCCTAGTGCGGCTAATGGTGTGGCGGATAGGAAGACTGGCGCCTGTCCAATAGGCCGTACTGCTATTACTGGTCCTTTCTCTTGTACGTTGAATGCAGCATTGTTACTTTGTGGCTGAACAGCCGACATATTGACTTGGTACTGCTGGGTCCTAGTGATTGATGTATTAGAAACGAGTTGAGCTCGGGTTAGGGAGGGAGATACGGAGGGGATATACATACTGAGGAATCGTTTGCGTGTACCCAGTCTGTTGGGGAACTTCGTGGACGATGGGTTGATTCGCCGCGACAGAGGTGTAGTTTGGGAGAGCTGTACAGACCTAGTATTAGCCATAGTATATTAGCCATTTATTGAACTTACTTTGTTGATCGTTATACGACATTATTGTTTTGTTCGAGATTAATGAATGAGAGTTCTCGTTAGATGTAGCTCTGAGCTATAAGCGTTAACGATAATTTTTATCTGGACTCAGGCTGGAGGTGGGAGCTCTGTTGTTTTTAAGGTCATTGTACGACCTTGTGCTCAAAATGTCTAGAAAAATCCCCGGGCTGAATATTGAATCTAACTTACCGGGGAAATAATACACGAAGGAGGCGATAATTAACTTTTGATTGGTCTAGGGAGGTATAGCTCCGTGAACGCAAAATTAAAAGACATTGAGAGTCTTGTGTGGTCAACTGCTGCATGGTGGGGGTTCAGCCGCACAAGACTAAGACCTATCCCTAGGAAGTTCCGCGAATGTTTGAGGCGTTTAAAACGTACCAAAATCATCTAAGTTTAGACGGTAGAATAATGTAATTTCTCAACCTATTTGCTTTGAAATCATCAGATGATGCAGGTGCTTCTACGCACTCAGTAACTAATTGTCTATTAATGGCGTAGAAGTAGGCAAAACCAACGAATAAGTTGAGCACATTTGATCTTCAGCTCCTCCGCAGTTTTCGAATTACTTTTTGCGGCTTAGTATGCAACCTCTACATTTTCGAGAATAATGATGTTCTATTAGTGGAGAACGAATGTTAGGTGGTGAGGCTGCAGGCTGTCTTGGGGCGGAAATGGGCTTTGCCGCCGCTATTGAATTGCTTTTTGCGATTGGCATCTGTCTCATTGGTCTATTATCCGTTCAGCTGCGGGCAGCCTTGCATCTCACGTGCGTATTACTAAGCAAGGAACACCAAAATTTGTTCACTGAAGTTCACTATATCTTAGCGACCATATCGCTAAAGTTCAGGGTACGGATCACTAAATTTCAGGGAGACGTCCCTGGAGCCTTGAAACACGGTATTTCGTTGGTTCGCTTAGCAATATGCACGGACCATGCAAAGCTGGCCGCAGCTGAACGGATATGGCACACCTCCACATTCTCCACACACCTCCCACATTTTCGCCGCATATGGAATATTGACCTGAGTATCCGTAGGTCAGGAGGGATCCCACAATGTAATGAATCTGCAGCTTGTCTTAGAAAGAAAAGGAAGCGGGTTATTTTGAGCGGTGGGAGATTCCTGTCGTCCAGCAATCTGGTAAACGTGTTCGGGAATAGGAAGGAGGCGGGGGAGAGTCTTCTGATTGGCTAGCACAGCTCTAACCAAGGAGGAGAGGGAACAGGATGCGTTTTTCTTAGGGGTAGATGGTTAGGAAGAAAAGAAACCGAAGGATTTTTGAGGGAAGGAAGAGATATAGAGAAGAAGATGGATGGATTGGGGTGGTATTTTAGTGTGGATCTTGTAGATTCTTTAGGTTTGAAGGGGAAGTCATCGTCTTCCCAGAATAACTCATGATTGACTCAATGCCTCGTCTCAAAACGTTAAAAACACTGGAGTCTCATCCCTACACTCAAAATGTCAGCTCAAAATTCCCATCCAATTAGTTCATTCTCAAATTCACTCCTCTTTCCAGCCAGGAATCATGCACCACCCTCAATAACAGCCCACTGTCAGTTGGATATCACGTGCCTCTCTCCTTTAGTACTAGCCGTTCCCGATGGGGATTAGGCTGTTCCAGTGGGATATAAGCTCCCCGAGCAGTCGCCCACTTGGCTCCTTAGACAACTTCTTCAGACATTACAATATACTCACTTTTCAAGCTTCACCTCATGTGTATTGCACCCCTGTAACTGCAACTGTCACCCACACCTCCCACGTATTCTTATTCAAAATCGTCACCTCGGACACTCCCACTCAGGATCATTATATTTCGCTTCCTTAAAATCCCTCTCTAGTGTCTCATATGTTCAGGTCAAAGTGACTTGGAGATATTCCATTCAATCACTGTGGAGGGTTTGTGATCTTAGGATGTGGTATGAGAGAGAAGGTGATTCAATACCTATTCAAGAGGGAAATATTCGTGCGAGGAGTGCTTCATATACGTCCATACTCCCAAATGCTGCGCCTGCGGTAGGGATATCACCATCCTCATAAGAGCCTGACTTGATAATTCGCGTGATGTAAGTGATGGCTATCTTAGACGATGGAATTTATGAGGACACCTACCTCGATATCAAATCTTGAGCTACGCTTAACTCGTAAGGACTGTCGTTACGCTTACCGGTGTGAGGGTATTGTGGGATGGCCTGCCTGATGTACAACCAGACACACCTTTTCGTTGCCTCCTTGCCAGGTCTGTTGATAAGATTATCTGATCCTAACCGCTCTCCCCTAACCCAGCGCACCCTACTTATTACATGTATATAAGTAAATGTGAATCTAAAAATGGCTTTAAGGAATCTCGGTCGCAAGGGAGCCAAAATAGGATCTATGCTTAAAGACAAAACGAGGAAAGTATAGCCGGGCATTAAGGGACTCAGAACGAGCCCCTTTAGGACCTAAAACGGCCTCTTAATGCATGCGTAGACTGACTCTGCCATATGCTCAGGTTGCTCAGGTTGCTCAGGTTGCTCAGGCCGAGCTTAGGCCGAGCTCAGGCCGTGCTCAGGCCATGGTTAGGCATGCTCAGGAATGCTCACCCTCTGCCCAGGTTAAAGCGGCAGCTGCTCACGTCCAAACACTAAAACAGAACCAGCGGGAAAAAAAGTTGAGTCTGACTTATGTGGAAGTCTCTTCAAATAGTTGGGGATCAATATTCCGTTCATCACACTCTATAGATTAAGGCTCGGCATAAGGCGAGTGTCTGTCTAGGATAAGATGCTAGACGCATCCCATCCCTGTTCACATATCTCGCTCTTCTTGGCTTACAGATTACGACAAGTCTACTGTTGCGGTCTGCTTGGTCCTGTGGCCGGAGTTTAATTTGTACCTATATGGATTACGGAGCATAAGTGAGACGATCACCAATCCTACAAAGACTAAGAGCAGCGATCACAGCTTGGCTGCAAAGAAGATAATGCAGAAAGCAGGCATGAAGCAGTATATTTCGAGTCCTATTCGTCGAGGATCATACAACTTTCGAAAGTTCTGCCACGTTACCATGCTGCCCAGGGATACGATCGAGGCTCTCTAACCCTGCTCGAGCTTCCTGTCCGGATAACCTTATTGTCCTCAGATTACCACCAACATGTCAAATTAAAGTAGGAAAGTGGCGGTATCCTTGTCAAGCGACGAATTTACCCCTCCTATCTCGGCTCGCGAGGTTGTTGCCCGAGAATGTCTGTTTCTCATTCGGATACAACGAAAATGATGGAAAGTGGTACGAGATAGTGGTATCGCAATGCAACCAGTAATGGGGATCGGCAGTCACCAACGTGAGGAGGATTTAGATCAGACCTGGGCAGGTTGCATGACGAGGTTTGTATGCAGCAACTCTGTGCCCCGGTTGGAACTATGGGTGCTAATATAGTCTCATACTCAATGATTCAAACCTCCGATTTCCATTCTCTCAGATTTATTCTATATATTATCTACAGGGGTCTATTTGATTTCGCCTGAAAACGCAGGTAGAAAACATTCTGGGACTTGCGAACGGAAAAAACTAATGGAAAATGACTGTCTCTATTCACAGGTTCAACCAAACTTTGAAAGCCCATCATGTGATTCAAACTGATGTATTCCGTTCCTTGAGGCTCCACGCGGTATTTCCCTGTCTATCAAATAACTCCCTGAACACCTCGACACCTAGCCCTGCCATCCTCAAACCCCATCCGTCTACGAATCGGTATCAATATAATCATCTCCATAGCTCTGATCATAATAGCCTGGATCAGAAGTTCCTTCATATCTTCTAGCATAAGTACTTCCAGAATCCGAGTCGGTCTCATCTCGTCTATCGTCGTCACTCTTCGAGTCGGGCTCATCGTCGTAGTTCTTCTCGTTGTCTGCTTCGTAGCCACTGTCGCTGTCGTCACCAGCACCACCTCGGAGATGAAGCAGCGTCTTTGTCAGCACATAGTTGCGAATAGAGACTTCTGTCTCGAAGTGAAGAAGTAAGATAGTTGGGTCTGTGATGTCGACCATTTCGTGACCTTGCTTGATACTAGATGGCACAGTGTTATCTGGGCTTCCAGTCTTCGAACTTGAAATTTGTTGCTTACTATACCAACAAAAGTCTATTTGAGGATGAAAAAGGGGAAAGGCACTAATAAGTTATGTATTTTTTAATTTATGCTCGAGAAATGCAGCATAACGAGGAAACATTCAAGCTGGTGAATACGGAGCTCGGATATTCCTGGACTTTAAGTAAATCAGACTACAGTCATGTTACATTCAATAGGACTCTGATAATTCGCAACACTGGGTTATTGACAGATAATTAGCTATATTGTCAGTTATTCCATGATGCATGAAGCTAGTAGGAAGCTGTGTTAGTTGGCAAATCACATGACTTAGGCCCCTTTGGGACTAGGGTCCCAAGGCCTATATATACAGCTTAGCACCCCCCTACTTAGACCTGCAATCGAGTCCATTTTTCGCAACTAACAAGCTGCACATGCTTCTCAAAAGGAGGTCAAAATTAAGCGAGTAGCAATGTGCAAAGTAAACAGTTGGAAACCGACCCTATAATAGGCGAGCAAGCAAAATTGAAAAGATTTTCTCTTCTAAGCTTGGCAAGTATTCTATTTGCAGCGTCCGGAGACTGCTTACTGCAGCTGAAATTTGGTATGCTGTGTAACTTCCTTTAAAGTCTCAGACGACAACTGACCTCACCCAAGTTGAATTCCGTCTTTGAACCTGAGCAGTCGCCGCTCTAACCTGAGCCGAGGGTTAGCGCTCTCGAGTCAGCCTGAGCACTACAAGAAGGGACCCATTTCGGCTGCATGGTGGCCTGTTTTGGCTCCCTTGTGATTCGTTTATCATTTTCAAAATAAGTCCGCAACGCAGGGAGTATATTATACCATTTACGCATAACGACACATAGTTTTACGAGTAACACTATACTAAAAGATTTAAGGGAGCCAGAACAGGCCCTCAGAGGCTAGAATAGGCTCCTGGCTTTCTTCTACCAACGAAGCAAAAGTTAAAGGAGCCTTTACCTGTTAGGGAATGATTGAATGCTCTCGATAACATTTTTATCTATATAAATGGCTCACAGGCCCTACAGATAATCGGTCAAGATAAGGTGGATTACTGGGGTTATCTAATAGGTATGTACGTGTTAGACCGAGTATAAGTAGTGTTAAATTGTTTGAATCAAAGATACTTGGAGAGCTCCAGCCAACAATATAAGAATAATTTTACTCTAATGTTTTACCGTAACGAAAAGCTCAAAGAAGTAAAGTCTATAAGCCCCGATATTATGGGTGGAGCTATTAAAGCACAGTCAGCTTCAAAACAGATTCGTCGAGGCCAGATTAAGATTACTTCTCTGTTCCGTAAATGATTCGCCCATAAAAATCACTGGAGCTAAAATCAGATTCTCCTTTAAATAAATCTGAAATTGTAGATTCGAATTCTAAGACATCAAAATTCGATATCTAAATCTCAAGGCCCAGAACAGATTTAATATATTAAAATATTGGCTAAGGATACCAATAGCCTCAGCCGCGACGGTTTCTATTCAATAGACCACTCTGGAAACCGCGCACTGGGTCGTGTCCGCAGTCTGGTAAAACACCTTACTCTTCAGCCACGTGTCTGTAGTTATAGCATTCTACCTTTCCATTCTGCTTTCAAATTTCGCTATGAATGATGACGGAACAAAGCTCCCCTGAGCGTATTGCATAAAACAAGGAATCATTAATATAGCGGATGGGTGAGTATTTTCGCCTTAGAAGTGTCTATTATGTTCTGAGTTATGCATTGATTATGTATGTTTTAGGCTTAAGCTTCATGGTAGTGAGACCGTTGTGAAATGATCACTGGGAGAAAAACAGTCTAGTATGTATATAGAACCTTTGTAATGCACTAAGAAGGGATGAAATATTAATTATATGGTTAGATTGCCGTAACATATTATGTTTTTCTGGGTTTAGCACTTCTCGAGATTGCCGCTACAGGCCATTTTATCTATGTACAGAATGAAGAAGTGCGGAAGTTTAAAGAATCTTGAAGAATCCGCATCCTGAGAGAAAAAGTTGAATAGGAAAGCAGGGGTACTTAATCTTTCTTCCCAGTGTGTCAACGGGAATATCTGGTTCTTCTTTCAGACAGGCAGGGCTTATCCGGAGAAGATTGCAATCGCATGGAGTTTATTCTCGTGACACCCGGGCTAGCAATCCTTGGCGGGGAAAAAGGAGGGACATAATATTCATGTCTTCTCCATTCACTTCTTTAATCATCAAAGGGCGTTGAGGTGACAGGGCGGAAAACAGATAGCAACCGAACTACATTCCATTATGCAGCTAGCTTAAGACAACGAGAAAACTCAAACACGGGTATACTACCTTATTTCGTCGACAGTCCTTCACGTCTTCAAAAGACTCCTCATAAACCTAGCCAACTTTGCTGTCCAGCCACGCTTCACTCTCTATAAACTCTTCTCCTCTTTTACCCTTGAGGCCTCGGCCTGCTCCTCATCCAATGATCCCTCAATGCTAACGTGGTTTTCCTGGGCGACGAAAAGGTAGGGAGTTTCGACCCCAATTTGGTGTATCGTCTAACATAATCAAAAGGAGTGAAAGTATATGGTCCACCTCTAATCGCCTGGTGGATCGTTGGTGCAGGAAAAAGCTCATGACATCCTGTTGGACGTTAGGAACAGATTTCGAATAATCGATTAAGATTGTGTCCTCGGGTACATCATTCGCAAGACCAAGTAAGGCGTAGACCCTGTCTCGTGGGTTGCAACATCTAGATGCTTTACAAGCCACTAGCAGGTCAAGAAGCGATTGACTTTTTCCACCACTAATCCTCATATTGGCAATCTTTGATCCTATGCTATGGCTGATATTATATATGATATCAGACTCCAATTTGCTGATCTCTGGATATTTTGCTGCCTTGAATTGCATTATTCGAGACAATGCGCTTTGAAATGCAGACCAGTCGATGGACTTAGAACCGCAGTGAATAGTCATTGATTTGCCCAAAACAAACTCTTGGCCAATCCAAATTCGAGTCCAGTAGGTTCGATTAAGAAGACGTTCCAGCGCTTTCCATGCTTTCCATTCTACCGTATTGCAAGAAAGCCATTGGGCCATTGTTTGTGGGATGCTCTTCTCGTATTCATCATTCGACTTTGAGAAATCATGTCCTAGTGGGCACTCTTCGACCTTCCAAAAATAGCGGTAGATCAAGGCTATTGGACCTTTAGAAACAACTGGCGGTATTTCAGGAGAAAAAGAGCTTTCTTGACGTTGTACCAGCTGGTTTATTTTCTCAAGAAGGTCTATTGCGTCTGCACTGTTTTCTGCCGATCGCCCAAGCCACACTAACACTCTTTCTGCTTGTGTGTATATCATCTGCATTAGTGAAACTTGATGGTTTCGCTCCTTCAGATTTTCTTGATTCACACACAGTGCATCGACCCACAGTATTCTCGTCGTTACTTTTGATCTGAGATGTGCTAACGCCAACCACAAATTTCTTCGGACTAGAATCCTCTCCCCTTGCAGTTTAATTGAATTGAGAGCAAAACCAGATGTTCCCCATTCGTAAGAAACTGCTTCAAATGGAGGAGCTTTAAGTCGGTTGCTTCCCTCAACTCCCGACCCAAGTAAGCTGAAAACCTCCAGGCGATATTCTATTGTCTCAGCTTCTTCTCCAGGGCGAAGGAAAAGGAGTCGTAACTCTTTCCTGATCTCATTTAGTGGCTTGTAGGTCTCGTTAAGAGGTAATGCATGGCTTGTTTGATGGAAACTTGGCCCAAGATTTTGCCGACGTGTATTGTTTGGGAGTTCATGAGAAGTTGGAAAGGACATGTTGATGGTTGAAAAGAATTTTGCTCATAATTTGCTCCTAGGGAAAGGTTGACAATTATATCAGGTGCCGGAAAATTTTTCAAAAAAAGAAAAACTTGTGGCTGTGCTATGCCGTTGTGGTGGAGGTGAGGCTGGATTACTGCCCCCGTATTGGACTGATCTCTAGCCCTCCTCGGAGTCCCAGGAGCTCTTTGATTATTGCTCCGGCTTCAAGATAACAGTTTATACAATACTATACGTTATAATCCGTTATACAGTGAGTTTTAATATAATAATAACGCTGACCCTCCTGATCTGTGGCTCCCATCCGAGAGGCATACATGTGAACTAGCACGCGGTTGCTCAAACCACATCACAAAAAAGCAAAGAGTTGGGAGGCAGTGTGAGCTAATACTATATTGGGAGAAAACTCTGCCTTAAAGAGATTAAAAGATGGGGGGGCGGTTTGGGAGGGTACTGTTTGGGCTCCCCAGGAGCCGACTTGGACCCCCTGAATATAGCCGTGTAGATTTGTCAGCTTTCGTATAGAAGAGCCGAATAGTGAGCAAATTATAATTAGGTCCTGGAAGGACGACCAGCCATGTGACTGAGCAACCTGAGCTGCAGGTGAGGCGATGGTGAGTAGCGCCTGAGTAGTTGGTGTAGAGCGGCAATGCTCACTAACCGCGTTAGATGCGGATGTGAAGAATTGTCGTCTGAGATTTCCGAAGTAATATGAGCTCCAAGGCCAATAATAGCTGATGATGCTGGTCAAGTCGGTGATTGGGTACAGCATGTGCGTTGCCGAGGTTGCATGGACTCTAAAAACTTACGAAGGATATTATGTAAAACTTCTACCCACACAATTTTCCAATCCTTCTTATAATCCTGTAAGCATGCGGACACGGTCAGCATTCTCATTCCCAGCCTTCTCGTCATCGAGAGAATGATGAAATAGGTATTAAGAGACTCTGAAATCGAGATTATTTGAAGAATCTCTCTAGAAGAAATGCATTCCAGTATCTGAAACTGCCCACAAGAAGTCTATGCCTTTGTCAATCAACTTATCAAAACTGATATCACAATTCCAACAACCATAGTCAGTCCCCACAGTTCCATCTCAACGCCCTTTTCAGAACCACTTTTCGTTCCACTTCCACTTCCACTTCCACCGCTCCCGTTTCCACTTGTCCCATTCGTACTTGAACTATTGGTAAAGCTCAAATACTCCGCATTAATCATATCCCAAAATTGGCAAAACGAGTAATCGATGGCGCCAACACTGGTCGCATTTGCTCCAATAACGAGCCCCTGGCTCGAACTATTGGACCACTTCGCCCATCCACCGACATTCGGAGTCCCGGATGCAGCCATGGATGTCCAGGCTGCTATCAAAGTCTCGCTGATTGTCGTCTCAGCAGCAGTGAAGTTGCACGAACCGTTTGCGGAAATCAGAGGTTGGTTTATGCCGTTGCCGAAGACGAGCGGGATTTCAGAGGTGTGTGTTGCGCCGATCAAGAGGAGGGCTGCTGGGGGAGGGGAAGCCTGCCATGGGCAGTGAGGCACATGCTTGTTGAGGTATGTGTAGACAGGCATGTTGATGGCTTCGGCTTTAAGCATGGCTTGGTAGAGAGGACAGGTGAACTGAGCATCGGTGATGATGGCGCTGATGGCTTCGAATGCAGGGGAGGCCGGGGATCCTGCCTTCCCTGGCGCGGTGAATTGTGGGAGAGTTAGAGGGTATTGTTTTGCCACGAGATTGGCTGCGGTACCGAAGTTTTGGTTCAGAAAGGTGGTGTAATTGTCTGCTGAGACGACCGGAGTGAGGTAGGCGCCGAGTGCAAACAATCCGCCTTCGTTAATGTTGGAGCCGAAGATCATGGGCACCTTGGGACCAACGGACCAAGGTTGAGCGGGTATTGTGGTACCATCGACGTGTGGTTGGAAATCAACGACGTTAATGCCACTGTAGATGATTGAGAATGGTTGCAACGGTGCCGTGGCGACCAAAGTTTGATATGTAACTGCTCTAAGGCATGCAGCGACCTGAAAGATAGTCAGTATTGGTCGCGGGCTAATGATTCATATCACTGCTTACATTTATGGTACAATTGAATTTGCTTGCATATGATGTCCCGTAGGTGTTCACAACTTCCGGAGTTGCGAGTTGTGGACCAGCACCTGATTCCCAAACGGCTGCATTGAAGAGTGATGGCGCCTGCGGCAGGGTACTGAGGATAAAGACGTTCGTCGCTCCGGCGGACTCGCCGAACAAGACAACCTTTTTCTGTTGAGATGTGATTAGCATCAGCTTCAAGATCAAGGGTATGAAAGCCTGAAACTTACTGGATCTCCTCCAAAGGCTGCAATATGCGATTGCACCCATTCTAACCCGAGAATGAGATCTTGAATAGCGAAGTTGCCTCCAATCCCGGCATCATCTACAGTAAGATACCCCAGCGGCCCAAGTCTGTAGTTGATGGATACCAGCAAGGCGTCATGGGCTGCGAGGCTGCAGCCATTGAAGAGCGGATTCTGAATACCTCCGCCCTGTTGACCACCTCCGTATATCCATACTTTGACGGGAAGATTCGAGTTACTATTTGCATTTGCAGGAGCCCAGACGTTCACGTAAAGACTCAAAATTCTTGTCAGCTTTGTTCAAGAACTAAGATGGAAGCAAGGTAAGTACCAGTCTTCAGATTCTGGTCCTGGGTCGGAAAATTCTGTTCCACCAAACTGAATACATATGTTACCTGGTGTAGTAGCATTATAGGTGCCGCCCGGAAAGCTTTGGTTGTACGCTTGTGGTGACGTCCATCTAAGGTTTCCAACAGGTGGGACTGCGAAAGGAACTGAGATGAAAGCGCTGGCTCCATTGGGGCATGTTGTTCCAAGGACTTTCCCTAATGGTAGCTCAGCGGTGGGCGATGCACCCACGAGAGCCAACGAAGTGGCAAGAATGGAAAGAGAACCCAGAAATGAATGCATTATTCGGGAAAAAAAGAACAAGTTCGACTTTTTGAGATATAGGAGAGGAATGAGAGCGAATGTTCGGAAGGCTTGGCACCAGTACTTATAGAAAGCAAACAAGATGATCGGCCCTCGATCTTTGTGCCAGGGTGTTCTAGAGCTCCATGATCCTGAGGACCTCTTTAACGGCGCAGTCTCTACTAGCCTGCAGGAACGCGAATTCGACTTCGCTTCGATGAGTTGAGCGAATGCGATCCTCCTGTCCATCACTTGTGGACCATTGATGGCTGAATAAGAAACAAGCGTCTGCGCCATTTGGAGAGGTCAAGAATGGTCGGGAAGAAATTGAGTGAAAGGTTGGGATTGATAGGATCGAAGGATTTCAAATATCAAGGGTTTCAGAACGTGATGCTAACCAGTACAGGGAGGCTCTTAGCAGCAGGCCGCTTCCGGTGCGGCCGCACATAGGGCTGCACAGGCTTCCATGCCCGCTAGGTAGGGATGTGCTACAACGCTCCGCCACTCCTTAATTTAACCTCGTGCTAGATTTGAAGCAAAAATAACAATATTTATCAATGCATTTTCGTTGCTAGCGTTTTGTTGCCACATACCTGCAGATTTCCCAGCTCCCTTGTTGGCCACATTCAATTGCTTACTGGTGTGTTTTGCACCCAGACTACCCGTTTGGGAAAGCTAGATGCACAAGCCCCAGCGGGACTTCGCCGCGTGGTACCTTGCATGGAGCAGGCTGTAGCGATCGACCGACGGCTGTGGAGTAATCAGATGTTGGTTCCTCATCCTTCTCGGGCGGCTGCTATGCGTTACCGTTTTATGCTTCAACAGACTTGAATAACTTTATTCTTATCAATTGACTTCGAAATCCAATAGCTTGCGCAACTTGTACAACTTGAAGTTCTATGTGACGTTTGAGTTACGAAGAAAAGAGAAAGGAAAAATCTAACAATTGTTATAGGCCGCACTTATTTCATTTGGACGATGAGTATCTCATGTCAACAGGTAATTAAAAACATCTATCATAAATGGCAACTTTTGACGTTTTTTTATCGCCTGGTACCTTGCGTACAAGCTCAGGGGCTCTAGCGAGGAAGATTAATCTTAGCGAGTCTGCCCCTAACATTACTAACCTCTTATTATAATCCTTCCTCAGCCCCGCTCAATGTACGATGCCCTAAACGTGTTTGTTTCGAAACACACTGACTTTCGGCGGAGTTGTTTAGCGGAATATTTAAACGGCAGAAGAACCTTCGGTCTTCCATGATGTCTACGACAATTTCAAGGAGCCATATCACTACACGAAACCCTATCAATATTCCGATTCACAGTCATTTAACTCTACTACACTTTGCAGCTGGAGGACGAGCAGGCGGATTTGTCAACCTCCTTCTCTAATGAATTTATTTACCTCCGTCGGGTTGTCATTAAGTCACGTGAGTGCCTTCGTGAACCAGTACACTTGGACACTTACTGGAATTAGGCTGAGGGAGAGAAGATTGAGTTTATTAGGGGAGTCATTAATTGGGAGTTCGTGAAGAATGTGAGCAATAATGAAGAGGGATTGGCGTTCTTTGAGGAACACGAGAAACCCGTGGCTAAGGGCGTTTTATTCAAAGGGGCGAGGACATTATCATAGACACATGGAACATTGAGCGGTGCAGAGGAAGAATTGTACGATAGGGCTAGGTACATTGAGCGCAGTTTCCCCAAATGGAGTCGCCATGTTTTCCAAAATCCAAATCTGGTACATTGATTCTTCAAACTAATTGAATGTACACAATCTTAAGGTACAATCACTCCGCCTTCCTCCTCCTAAACTCCAAAACAGCACTCTTATCAGGCGAACACGTCATCGACCGAACAAGATTCTTCGGCCTCACTTCTCCCTCCCTAAACCTCCACTCCCACTCCCTCAACAACTCAATCAAAACAACCTTAATCTCATTACTCGCAAAGAATCTACCGGGGCACGCATGATTTCCATGTCCAAAGTTCAATGACTCCGAGCTCGTCGTCACGAATTGGTGTTTATTCTCATTCCCCGGGATTTTGCGAAGCTTGTAGAAGCGGAGCCCGTCAAATTGCGACGGGGGAGAGGTAGTAGGCTGGAGAGAGGGGGAAAAGATGGGATTCTGGGGGTCGTTCATTATGGCCCAGGCAGCGAAACCGAAACGGGTTCCTGTTGGCAGGGTATAGCCTGTAGAGAGGGTTACGGGGGAGGTTGTGACGCGGACGTTGGTTGCTGATCCAATCTTTAGTACAGAATTTGAAAGGACGGGAACGAGAATTACTTACGCAGTTGAACAGGAGTAAAGCGTTGACTTTCTTTCAAGAAGCTATCGAGCTTCCAGAGTTTTGGCATGCTTGATTTCTTGAGTTTCTTGAAACCAACTCCGTCGACATCGTTACCATCCTCGTTAACGACCTGTTCGATCTCGTCTCGCAAAGGCTGGATGTGTTCTGGATGAGCTGCTAAGTCGTAGATAGCTGCCGTGGTGGCCATCGTGGTTGTGTGGATCGCAGCCAAGGATACTGAATTTTTCTTAGTAGATGGTTCTCTCCAGAATATGGGCTGAGCACTTACATGCCATCTGATTATTCGCCAAAACAAGTGGATCCGAGCGCTCTTTTTCTTTTGTGTTTTTTAAGAGCCAAGAGATAAAGGTTCCCTGCTCATCTTTGGAGTCATCTCTGCGAATTTTGTCGTTTCCTTCCTTGGAAAGTTGGGCGTCCACAATAGGTTGAAGGAGTTGTGCACCCCGCTTCTTGAACTCCTTTACTTTCTTGATTTCCGGCAGGAAATATGCGACAATGCCTCGGGACCACTCGTGATATGCAGTGATTGCCAGTCTCGCCTGCGTACAGCTAAAGGTAAACGTTATAGACGCTTGGATCCATTCTTCTTCTCTGCTTAGCGGCCGTCCCACAAAAATACGGCCAGAGAGCAACGCTACAATACGTGCCATCTTAGCATGAACAGGAATTGGCGTCCAGTCCTCACAAGATTCCAGCTCTTTGTCAAATCCATACCGAACTTCATCTTGCAAATCATCGAGGGTGCTAGCGATGTGTCGAGTGAGGTCGTTCTTGATAGATTGGATCAATTCTGGCCCTTCAGTTCCAATACCTGTATGCTTCGCAGAGAACGCTCGACGCACATCTTTCCATAATGATACCTTGTTTTCGGGTAGGTTTCTGACTTCATCTAATACAGAAATTGGAAGGATGACTAGGGGTGGTGCGGTTGGGATTATGAATGGGCTGTTAGGGTACTATTCGATTGTAAAATTTAGCAAGACTCATTCGCTTTGCAGTTGATCATACTTTTGCTGTCCCTTCTATTAGAGCCTCGCGATGGTCCGTCTCACCAGGACTCCCGACAACGGGTAAATCGAGCTTTCTAGGACGATTCAGGAGAAAGTGAATAAAAGATACGATGACCAGAAAAGCTGCAGCACTAAGTAACAAGGGCGATTCTAACGCAAGTAGCTTTAGATTGGTAGTGGCCATTGTCGATTGAGTCGACATGGTGCCTGTGATCCAAAGGTTGTGGCTAAATATGTGGCTTAAATTTACATATCCAAATAGGAGTTCAAACAAGGCAGTCGATAAAAATCAGTTGCACAATGCACACTCGACTCCAGATGAAAGGTGAGTGGAAAAGACAAGTTTTAAGGTGGACATTCTGGGCGACTCCCCTCATCCCCGGAATATATCTCTTGTGCCGCAGGATCCCTACTTGCATATAGATAAGGCTGCTGGCCACTCCCGGTTCGCAGATATCGTGTTACACAGCATATGTAGTTCAAATATGTCGCAATTCTCCCGCAACGGTACTTGCATCGGCAAATAGGTTTCCGAAGCCTCACCCGCAAGGTGAATAATTTTTATTCCAACTATGATTAGCCGGATAAGTGTTCTGAATGGTGATAGTGAATGATCGTCGGATTCTTGCATGCAGTAGGTGCGCTAGATGGGTGACAAGCGCCAGCGTTGAGGCATCGGTTGTCAATTCAATCCCTGTAGCGGGGAAATCTTAATTGCCTATTAACGACAGGATAATTTGGGATTGCACAACTCGCACGGGAAAACGACTTCCGTAATGTCACATAGACAGGCTACTGGCCGCAAAATGGGTTGAGCACTATCAACCAAATGCCTTTACTCCTCCGAGCTTTCACGAACTACCAGCTTGAAAACCCAAAAGTCGGATCCCGAGTGCCTGGGGATTAACAGATGCCCCCGGAAATCAGAAACTACTGGTATTGCAATCCTGTTGGGCTGCAATTTTCGTTGTAAACCCTTCTCTGCCATGGAGAAGGGTCTTCACACTGAATTTTTAATGACAATGCTGCCGTAAGGAGCACCCCCTACGCTATACTTATTAAGTTGCAAATTCACATTCGCCCACCATGCCAGGCTTGCCTTCGCGAGTAGCATCAACACCTGGGCAGAACTGAGAAATGCTTTCTCGTACAGAGTCACGCTCAAAGATCCAACGCACGAAAAGAAGAGAGCGGAAGATGCGGTCATTTCGGTTGCTGAAATCCCCCAAGTACACGCCTGTTCTTAAGCAGGATATCTTGAAAGCCGATAACCTGCAGTCATCCTAGTGTAGTCGTAATGCAAAAGATAAAGTCTCAACTCCAGCGCTAGCAAAAGTATATCGTCTAATACGCGAGGCAGCTCAAAAAGATGTTTGACGAAAGCGGCAGGGGGTCCTCACAAGAAAAAATGACAAAACAACAACCCAGCTTTCGCCGGGGAGAAGGAACCATTTAACCCTTTTGGGCACCCTTGCGGGCTGGTTTCGTTCTATTAGGATCTTCTCCCTGTTTTACGTCTCTGGGGTTTGACGTTAGTTTTGCCACTTTGCGGTGGTCGTGTGTAGTACTATATACAACCCGCGTTTACGCTTTTACTGATGAAAGTTTCGCTTATTTAAGTATATAGCACCTGCTCAGCTTTTTTCATTTCTTGTAACCGGATTAGGCAAAAACGCTGACTGAACTACAGGCATGTTTTATTATGCCTTGGGCTCACTTGGAGATCAGCGAGTAAAATTTGGCTTATAATTCTAAAGAGATTTTTTTTAGTGAACACATTCAGTTTCATCTTTCCGAGAAATCATCAGTCAATCTCGATATGTTTTGCCGGAAGCCCTATTTCAAGGCACAAATACCATTCTCACTGGGCTCTTCTCATTCCGAACCTTCCCGATATCCGCCAGCTTCACTATCCTAACCTCCTGCTTCTTCACACTCTTGAGAGCATTCAATATGTTGCCATACTCTCCAATCAGCTGAGGAAACGTCCATGCCCCCGGCCCTGCGCCTCGGATTGTGATATTTTTCGACCTCAAATTTGCCGCTACCAAATTCGCCTCTAGTCCGGCCATCGATCTGATCTGAACATATTGGACCGGCACCTTGGAAGCTAGTTGATTGAAAAGATAGACGGTTGGTGGACCCCAGAGATAATCAAGAATAACATCCACGTCTCCTAACTTTGAGAAGTCTGTCTTCTCAGCAGGTTCCATTAACTGGATATTCTCGTCCAAGTCTAGAGCAAGAGCCTCGAGAGCAGCAACGTTCCGAGCCAATCCAATGACTTTTGCGGCGCCGAGAGATCTGACGATTGGAATGGCAATTGTGCCTGACATCGTGGTTGCGCCCATGATTAGCACAGTGAAGTTCTTTGGAAGGTCAAATGTTCGTGTTCGCATCGCCATCCAAGAAGACAGAGCGGGATTCAGGAGGGCTGCTGCTTGAACTGGATCAAGACCATCTGGAAATGGTGTCGTGTCTTTCTTCGGGACGTTGATGACTTCGCTCATGGAACCACCTGTTGCGAGCGTGGAGAAGTAGACATATTTGCCGCCTGCAGTCAACGCCACTCCATCAATGCCCGGGACGTGAGGGAGGGTCTTTCTCGAATAATGGGTTCCTTCAGCTCGAGACTTCACAACTTGATGGAGACCCGAGGCTATCAGTTTGACTTGGACGAGGTCGGAGTCAGGAGAGGGAGCGGGGGGAGTTTCGACTTCCACATATTTTGGGACTTCTCCCCATTTGGTGACGAGTGCGGTGTGCATGTTTATTGCGTTTGAGCTTCAACTTGATGAGTGCTGCGAAAGAGATATTGAGAACTTTTCATACTCTGAAAATTGAATGAGGTCAATTAATGCGAGTATCTCACGACTCTTTATATCAAGAGTGTAAGCTGAAAAATCCCGCACTTTACAGTCCTTTTGCGCTCACGTTGTCGATCCACACTGATATCGTAGTAATTGAAGCGAAACAAGTATTCAGCTCGTATTACGTGAGGACCAGAAAATCTTATTAGTGTATTCGAAGATCGGCGGCCGCACCAGCGCGTTGTGGCTGCGAGAGAGCCTGTTGGAAAGACTTCTCAACGTGTCTCCGGACAGGTCGAATATGGCCAACTTTAAAGATTCTTAAGGCAGTAAAGCATGATTTAGCGCTTTAGACATTTCGGAACCTCTCCTCGCATCTTTGGCGAGATCTCAAATTCTTAGAGGGTGGCATGATGACCAACACTTTACGAAAACATGATGAAAGATCGGATGAGCACGGACAAAGTTTGTAAGAACTGGCGGTGCCGTTCTTGAACAATTCGGAGAGACGTTTGTAACTTGTAAGCCTGGGAAAAGCCATAGCGATTTCGGTCCTTCATGACAGTCTGACTCCGAGAGCCGAGCTGAGGTTGAGTCATGTGACGGGTTATATTCTCGCTCTATTTTTTCCACTTTTCTATCAAGCTCCTTTATGTTGCATCTTACGTCTTCGGAAGCTAGCCGAATGGCCTTCAGGAAACTCAACTCACGTTCGCACTCTTTTAAACATGCACCTAGGTATTAGTAGACTTCCTTAAATAATCCCGCTAGAAGTCAGCTTGTGAAGTGAATAAGGGAAGTTTGTTGGAAAGTGAAAGCGAACACGTAAATGGATTTTGCTAAACAATTACACTGAGAGGTAGTTTGTGAAGTGAATAGGGGCAGGCCACCGAAAGTCAGCTGTGAATGGCGGAATTTGTTTGGTAAGCGAAGCCCCTTATATACACGTTAAGCGAATTGCCCGTTTTAACAAACCAAAATTTAGAGACAGACTAGGCAGTGTAAAAGATTCCTATCTTAAAAAGAGTAAATTGGTTATGAATTTAGAGGAAAGACCTTTTAAGATAAAAGTCTCGTTTAGATTTCATTTCACTGAGAGCCATTGTATATGAGGGCCTTTGTACAATGCGCTTAAAGAAGAGCACATTGTGCCTAAAGTATCTTGTATAAAGGACTGGATTGCAGTAAAGCAAAAGTATGAATTGAACTAAGTTACAAATGACAATGCGGACGTTTATATTAAGTGATTGTACTTGAAGGAGTGGTACAATGGTATGCTGTAGGGGGCACGACTATGGGTAGGTTTCGAAATTTAGATGACATATAAGAGTTCATGGCCTGACCTCAATCTAGCGATTATAAATTTCAATTCACTTTGTCGTCGCCTCAACCTTCAATTGTCAAATTTCCCAAAGCGACGCGGTAACATCAACCACCGACGAATCTCGAGATCCATGCCACTTCCACAAACACCAACCTACTTGCATTCATCTTCCAAGCACAGGATTCCGAAGAGCCATCAATCGAGCAACCCGAAATGACGTTCTCCCTTTCCGCTCTCGCAACTCGAGCACTTCGACGATTGCAACAAACACCCGAAGCAAAGCAGTCAACCAGAAGGGAGGTGGGCTGGAGATGGTTATTCTGACAGACACAATTGACCATGAATTAGGAATGGGAGGAGTCAACGGGAATTTGGGAAAACAAGGAACTGAGAGACAGGGGAAGAAGATTGAGGACTAGGGTACATTATCAGTGGCGCTTCCTTAAAAAGGCGTAGCACACCACGCAGTCTATCACAACACAATGCTACCAGTACAATCATGACTATACTCTACACGATTCATTCAAGATCATCCGTCGTAGTATTCCCTTGTCTAAGACAAGCTCAACCTCTCGAGTCTACTCTTCGCCGCCTCCACCAGGGCCGTCTCCCGGTCCAACAACCCCATAACCTGCGTCATCTTCGCCTTTCGGATCTCAGACGGAACCTTGACATTCGGGGTCGCCACTCCCTCATCCTTCACTTCCCGATCCTGAACCTGCTTGAGAAGGTCTTCCTTCAACGCCTTGACTTTCTCATATCGTGCCCAAGGCTCCTTCGAATCCTTCTCACCGTCTTGCGACGTGATTTTGTTGTTGAGGATCTGGACCTCATCTATCCATGCCTTCTCCTTGTCGCTCAGTTCTCTGCTCGAGCTCCTCGAAGCTTTCTTTCTCATTTCGTCGATGCGCTTATTGAGTTCTTGCTGTCTCACCTTCGCAGCCTCGATTCGAGTTTCTACTTTCTGGTTCGCATCAACGACCTCTTCTCCCGGCGGCGCATCATCACCCGTAATTGCCTTGATTCGATTAGCGACCTCACGAGCCTTGGAAATGTGGCTTTTCAAATCGAGTTGCAATTTCTCGCAGCGTCGGAAGAGTTCGGCAGCCGCGGTGCCGACTCGATGTGTCTCTTCACTGACGACTTTATGTGCCTCTGTAATGATTGTCAGAGTAGCGGGTGACAATCGAACTTCCTCCTGCAATAATCTCTTGTATTTGCCATGACGCTGCCTCTCAATGAATGCTGGCATCGCGGAAGGCTCTTCAAGGGTGTACGCCGGTTCAAAGCATGGGCGGGGTTCGAAGAGAATCAATGGCTTGTCGGGTTCCGGATCGTACGTGGGTGAGCGAGAGCGACGATCAAGATCAAAGTGTAAATCAGGAGCTTCGAAAGTCAGAGCTATGGGACCGTGTGAAGTGGCTGTGAGAAGAAAGTATCCAAGGTCAGGGTCCTGAATAACGGCGCTCGCAGCGAGTGGGGTGGATTTGTCGTTTGATTTTTGTGTAAGAAGTCTCTCCCGGATTGAGCTCTGACCGTTTGCCAGTAGACCAATTCGGAAGTCGGCCCCAGCTGTTGCTTCCTTTAACTCATTTTCTAATCGGAAAACCCAAGGGGAGAGCGAGATGAAGGTAACGCTCGAAGTGTTGGTAATATAAAACGAGTATCGGGAGTTGACATCATGACTGAAGACAGGCCAGTTGCCTTCCCAGACTTCGCCATCCCGCGATGTGTCCATGACTTCGAATGTCAGTAAAGAGGGGGGATCAAAGTCGTCAACAAATCGAAGCATCTTCGCCTTGCTTTTCGGAAGCCATTGAGCCTCTACGCCATCGAGATCCAAACAAACAGAGAGTCGACCACTGCTCGTTAGGAGGCAGACAATACCAACAGATAAGCCTTCTTGATCAACTGGGTCTAGTTCCAAATCGTCTTCCTCTCCAAACATCAACTCATCAGTATCAATCTTGGGTCCAATGACACAAATATCGCTCAGCAGGCCGTCAAGCTCATCCTCCGATTCTTCAGGAGCAAGATCGAGCTCGAACGGGCCTTGCAATTTGGGCACTCTGCCCGGTTTGCCGGGTCTCGTATAAACTTCGGCCGGCGGTTCCCCAGCAGGCCCTTCGATGTGCAAGGGTTCTTGATTATCGATCTCTGACATCCACAGCAGCTGTTGTTGTGCTAATAACTTGCTCTGCGGTGATGTTCCTTGCTCATCTTCCTGGGCCGCAACTTTGGCGACAATCGAGACAGACAAAGACGGGATGAGAGTTGGCGGTGGTGACCATTTCTCTGGTAGCAGCGGGCAAAGAGCGTAAATATCACCCTCTCTCATTGCAATCCATAAAGTCATCGGTGACCAGCCTCCACTTCCTCTGCCCGCAAAACAAGCTGACGCAACTTCCATCTCAAAAGAGTCCGGGGAAAACCCCTTGCTGGTTCCGTGTACTGACGCCCCAAAATCCTGGTCCACGGATGTTCCATCTGCTAATTTCTTGAGATCGATTGCTAGAGTTGGTCGATCAAAAGACCACCGATCTGCAATAGATAACTCCCACAATCTCACAACAGCATCTTCCGTTACAGTCACCAGACACGTTCCGTTCACGCCCAATGGATGCCATAAAGCGGAAGCTATTCCCGACTGAGACGTGACATGTGTTGTAGGTCCGAGTGTATAGTATTTCAGCTTCATTGGCCCAGTATCGGCAGCGGTGAGCTGTGAAGGTTCGGGTAGGATTGCAACATGAACCGTGTGTGTCGTCAAGATCGCAATGTAGTTGGCATGTGGAGAAATAATCAGCTGTCGAATGTCTTCCGCAACCTGGGTTTTGATAGTCTGCAATTCGTTAGCTTTGAAAAGGGAGAATTTACAAATGCACTCACTCGGTATCCTTGAGCATGATCCCCCTCATACTGGTTATCACTATCCTTCCCCTTACCGAACGTATTCCTCGATTGCTTGTCCTCCCATGCTTCCTTCAGGTAGACTAGATCCGCCCAACGTATCTCCTTCCCCACAGCTATGAAAACCTCTGTTCCTCTCCGCGCAATAGTTCTCCTCGGGCCAGGCTTCGCAGTCCGCTTGCTACTCGCACTCGATCCATTCGTCGCAACATTCAGGGCGCCTACTGCCTTCGTAGTAAAGATCTCATGACCAGGGTTAGGTTTCGAGAGCCACGCCGGCGTGTAGCTAATAACCTTCGGCATATTGCGATATGCGGCGAGAAGAGAGCTTCAGAAGCTTTACGAACTGAATATCTTAGTGAAGGGTCATGAGCTAAATGTGCGCGACGGGCGCAGAGTTGAGTGTTGGTGTGTTGTTGACAAAGGTTCCAAATCCCTTCCCGCCTTTTTTTGAGGTCGACGCTAGCGCGTCGCGAAACTCCAATGCTAGCAAGCTTCCAAAAGAATCCGGTACCAGAGACAACACAGAGTCAAACATGCCAACAGCGATTCGGAACACTGTTGACAGGCTTGATAAGCCAAGTGCTTATTACCAGAGCAGAGTGAGTCATTCATGTTGGGGTGGTTTCATAGGAGTGTGCTGGATTGGACTGACAATGAGCTTGCCTTCAGAACAAGAAGCGCAAATATGACCGGGATGGCGATGATGAGAGACAGAGGACACCCGATGAGCCGGCGGAGGACCCACTGAAGGATGCTACGACTCTCTATGTGGGAAATTTGTATGCATATTCTGTTACGGGGTTGAATTTAAAGCTCACACTTCCAGGTCTTTCTACACCACTGAAGAGCAGATTCACGAGTTGTTTTCTAAATGCGGAGAGATCAAGCGCTTGATTATGGGACTGGATAGGTTTAATAAGACACCTTGCGGTTTCTGTTTCGTGGAGTATTACACGCATCAAGATGCATTGGATTGCATGAAGTATATTGGGGGCACGAAGCTTGATGAGAGAATCATCCGGACGGATCTTGATCCGGGCTTTCAGGAGGGAAGGCAGTATGGAAGAGGAAAGTCTGGTGGCCAGGTGCGCGATGAGTATAGGGAGGAGTATGATGAGGGGAGAGGTGGTCTCGGAAGAGCTATTCAAGCTGAGAGACTGAAGGAGGAAGAGGAGTACGGCAAGGGTAGATGATGCTGCCCTCTTTCACGGTGTTCAAGGCGTATAGGGAAAATGGGACGGGACCTTTGATCTCCATAAAATGGGTATGCATCGACTGATGAATTGATCGATCCCAACAATGCAGTTTTCTGGCCTGCTGCCATTGGCCTTCTTTATGATGTACATCCCAAACCAGAACGCCTTTCTGTTATGCTTCTCAGGTGATATTGTACACCCGTTCTAGAACTCAATATATCCGATCAGTAACCAGGAGGATTGACTCGTTGTGACACTCTCGTCCATTTAGGCAGCTCTGCAAGATCATCAGCTTCCCTTCTTTTCATCCAAACATCCAAGAAAGAGAACTTACTGCGTATACTCTTCCTATACTTCTTCTCCTTCCTATCAAAAATGGTGTATTTATCCTTGGGAACCATTTCCTGCTCAACTGGCATCTCCCCCTTCCACCACTCCACAGCCTTCGTCGTAATACCCTGCTTCTGCAAAGCTCTATCCACAACCGCGACCACCGAATCAACAGCCCGTAACCGCTTGCGTTGTCGCGCTTTCTGGAATTTCGACAGTCGCCATGGGATCTTCCTGCACAAACAATTCCGTCAGCCCAATACCCCGAATCCCCCAATTGAACCGAAAAGGGGGGAAACATACCATAGAAGACCCCCCGATAACACGTTCGTAGGTCTGAAGGCTCCAAACATCGTGCTGCTTTTGAACGTAAAGATTGATCCGACGTCGAAGCTCCGCTCAAGAATTATCAACGCCAAGACCCATTTCCAACAGCCAATCAGATCTCGCTTTTTCCAACCTTCCTCTCAAACCCCACAACACCTCCAACTTCACTGCCCCCGCGAACGGAGGAGAAATGTCGTACTACTTTGCCATTATTGGCACGCAGGATAATCCGCTCTTCGAGTATGAGTTCGGGACTTCGAAGCAGGGCGGCGATGGCATCGCGCGGTTCCCGGAGCAGGCTAGGCATATGAACCAGTTTATCGTGCACAGTAGTTTGGATATCGTCGAGGAGGTGCAGTGGGGTGGTGGACAGATGTATTCCCTCCCTTCCCCGTTATATGCTCTGCTAACATTGTTGTCTAGGTATCTCAAGTGCATAGACCGCTTCTACAATAACTACGTCTCGTGCTTCATTACGGGTGGAAGTCAGTTCTCCTCTCTCTTTCCCTCTTCCTTCTTCTCGGTGACTTTGGCTGATGAAATGGGATGAATAGATGTCAAATTCTTCCTCCTGCATGCCCCTTCCCAACCTGCTGTCGCAAACACTACAAGGGCCAGCACATCCATAGCTGCGAACCCTACCTCTCCGCAGACAGAAGAGGCCATCAAGCAGTTCTTTGCGGAGGTGTACGAGAACTGGGTCAAGACGATCATGAACCCGTTTTATCAGGTGAATATGGAGGTTAAGAGTCCGGTTTTTAGAGGGCGGGTGGCGGCGGCGGGGAAGAAGTATCTATGATCTCGGAGGGATGATGGAAGATTCCTTTCGGGACGAATGACACGACGCTTTGGGGATTGAGAGATCAGTCAATGGTCTTCGAGAGGTTGCAGTGTAGATCTGCAGCAACCACTGCTCCTGGGTCACGGTTCGGAAGGCCGCTGATACACCAGCTTCGACAAGCGCTTTGGACGCAGGGTTGGTAGGGCATGACTGGGATGCACGAGGATTCAGACGACTTGCGGAGCTTTTATGAACAGAACAATCTCAGCAGATGCTGGAGTTGAGGGGGCATGCAGGGTTAGCAACATCGGAGCTGATGGTGCCTACTGCCCCACCTATCAGGGGTGCAGAAAAGTCCTGCTTCAAGGCTAGATGTAGAGTTCTCGAGCTTGACGCGTCGCGATAGATAGACCGAGTATTCAAAAAACCAATTTAAGTCTGACCTTATTCTCGCAAGGTTTAATCGCCCCATGTCCCGAACATTCTTATATGCTTCTATCTGAACTGTTTTCAAGAACTATAACACATTCTCACCCTCTACAATCCTTGCAGTATGATATGCATGGTTTCCTTTCCATACACCAAATATTACTACCGTTCATGTAAACCAATATCCGAAATAGATCTATAGAAAACACGATCGATTAGAAGGCTGCTTGTCACGTGACTTTCCAAATCAAGGTTCCAGTCGTTGCTTGACTTTCTGGAAGCCTTGGTATATTTGAGAACATAATCCATCAAACTGATTGGAAGCTGAGAATATCGAAGGCCGAAGGGATGTTGCACGCCAAAACACATAGCCTTTCTATTTTGCCATTGCCCAAAGTCATGGCGATGGATCCGCTATCAAACGCCTGTCTGTTGCGATGATATGAAAACTCGAGAAGGAAAGGTCGTTATCCGCTCAACTATAAGCTGAGACCAAAGACATAAAAGTTATAGACATGAGAGACAACCAACCAGCGTTGAGATGTGAGTGTAGCCAGCTCCGCGGGAACAGAAGCAATGAAGCAGAATGATGAAGACGAGTGGAAGAATTCAAAGATTAGTATAGCGATGATATCATTGTGAAGTGGAACAAAATTGGAAGTTGGGCAAATAATTGAGGTTCCCGATAGAAGTCCTTGCACCAGGAAAAATTGAGGTCTAGGAAGCGCGAGTCCAACTGCAACTGTAATATCTGAAACGTATCCAACTTCTTGTAAACGGAAACGGCCTCACATATTTGCTGGATATCTGTTTTATATGTAAAGTATGGTGCTTGCAGCAGTCTCCGCAACGGTCGGGCAGGATGAGTCAACTTCGACATGGGAAGGGCATTTTGATCGTTGTTCGAGCATTCGAAAAAGTCGAAAGGATACTGAGATACAAGAAAATAGTAGCACGAGGACTTGTTCGGCTGTTCAATCGGATAGCAGAAAAGATGGAGGAAGTCGAAGCTAAACAGAGTTGACGAGAGTGCCGTATGGACGCGTTTGTAAGTGCAGGGTACAGCAAAATCAAGGGACTCAAAGACCAGACTTGAAGGATTGACTTTCGGGAGGTATGAGACCGTTCATAGTATCGAAAAGCAATGGAAAGAGCATCATCAGTCGTATTTCAATCATTCCAAAAAATTATGTAGGTTGGAGAGAGGTTTGCAAAGTCGCGTTGTTGTTGGTCCGCGCTTAGACGCTAAGTGTTGATTAGCGAGTCCACCCCTGACTTCCCGCATGCCGGGGTGGTGCATTACTCGACAAAACATGCGCCAACTTTAGGCCACCTTTTGCAGGCGAGAAGGAACGAGTTTTCGAAAGGGTTTTGCGATGCGCAACTTTCCAATTGCAATTACCGAACAGGCTTAGCGCACCTTTTGCAACCCAGATCACCAACGCCAGCGCCTCCCTACAAAACCAAGCCTTCTCGCTCCCCGCTCCATTTTCCTCTTCTTTCCCACATTTACGATATCAACGCCAACAACCATTTCATCAACGACTTCATCCACAACGTCGACAGACGCGTCATTCCATCACCAAATAACACTTACGACCTTCTAAAACAACTTCATCATGACTGGACGTAAGTACAACTCTTCTCCGTCGCGTTTTTCGCGATTCCATCGTTGTCGTCGCCATCTCACGGTCGCATCACGACTTTTGGTGATGGTGTTTGACCTCACCCACCTTCGACCAATCAACGCGCACCTCAACACAACAACATCATCTTCATGAACCTTCACTAACATATCGCAGGTGGAAAGGGTGGCAAGGGCCTCGGAAAGGGTGGAGCCAAGAGACATCGCAAGGTATGTCGTCGTCGCCACTCAACCTCATGTTGCATTGCTAACCACCATCCAGATTCTTCGTGACAACATCCAGGGTATCACAAAGCCTGCTATCCGTCGCCTTGCGCGTAGAGGAGGTGTCAAGCGTATCAGCGCTATGATCTACGAGGAGACCCGTGGTGTATTGAAGACCTTCCTGGAGGGCGTCATCCGTGATGCTGTCACCTACACTGAACACGCCAAGCGTGAGTCACGTCCCTTTTCCAACCGCGACGCGTTACTAACCCTTTCACAGGCAAGACTGTCACTTCCCTCGATGTTGTCTATGCTCTCAAGCGCCAAGGACGTACCCTCTACGGTTTCGGTGGATAGATACCCTCATCTTCCTGCCTCCGTTCGCTCTTCGCACCTTTCGATCTGCAATCTTCGGTTACGACTTCTGGCGATGACGATGGGCACACGATTCCTTTGATAGTCTACTGCAGACGGTCTAGCAGCCTGTTTACGGGCGGGTTTCGCTCATCACTCTCATCGCTCGGCATTCATACTCGATATCGACAGGATCTCAACATGATCTCATCACTCATTCTCGGTATAACCTTTTGATAGTCTTCGGACGGTCTAGCATGCTGTTTACGGCAGGGGTTTCCTCGAATTCTGTGCTGGAGTCTTTCGCGCTGGTTGGGAGAAGGGTGAACTGGATGGTGGCCTCTTTCAAATAAATGTATTTCTGCTTTTCCGGCGTTTGGGAGGACTCCTGGTCTGGACGTGGGCGTCTGGAGGGAGGGATTTGCGAGATGAGATACTCACCGCGATGACTTTGTGCAGATCAATTGATATTGGCCTAAGGCCTTGAATCCTGTAATGTTTCCGTTCAATCGTGACGTGACGTGTTTGAGTTTGACGCGTAGGCAGTAGCCATCGCAAGGTTCAAGTGGCGTACGAATTATTTGTTTTCAGTTCGTGATTTCGGTGCTTTCGTCTGATCGTTCCGCTGCCAGGTAGCTATTGGTAGTGTGAACCCTCCTAATGAACAAGCAGTTGCATAGATCTCTTCCTATCATCTTACTAGTGGTGATGGTGGTGGTAAGAGATATGAATGCTAAGCATGATGGTGGGTGAGAGACTCTTTCGGAAGATTGCTGCAACTGTTGGTGTTTTGCGAAAATATTTCACCCTGACAATTGTAGCCTCAGAAAGAACCCCGTATGTGCCCGGAAGCGGCCAGTGAACTGCTTTCGTTAACACCCGTTCTTCTTACTTCACTCACTGTAAACAAAACTGCTAGAGTGCCTATAGAAATCCCTTGTGTGAGTGAATCACATTAATAGAATTTAAATGAAGGCGTGATTCGCGAAACATTAATCTAAACCCCAATTTCTTCAAGCATCGCTGCGTCATAGCTTTACAACTATCTAGTGGCTATCTCGCCCATGCTTTAAGCCACTCGTTTCCTTAAGAGCTAAAGCAGGACCAATCTACCATTTCCAAGTACTGCCTCTTAATACCCCGACCCAGGAACGCAGATCCTAAGCCATCTAATGCATCTTCTCATCACCGCACTCGTCAATAGAGAGACTAGCTAGCTCGCCTTCGATACGGGATACGAACATTGCTCTTCGACGTGAGTATATAGTTTGAGCACAAGTGTCCGATTTTTCATCCGCTTTCTTCCGTTCAGTCGTCCCGTCCCTCACCATAGTCAATATTTCTTGGAAATTACCCAAATCACATTGTTTTTATTCAACAATGAAGGCTGCAATCCCCAAGGATTCTCTTATCCTCATCACAGGCGTGAACAGCTAAATTGCAACCGGTATTCTCGCGATAAAGGAACTGGTCTCATCTGGATCATAACCACAAATGCCTCCAGCACCACAAATTCTCGGCAGTTGATGCTGTTCCACCACAATAAGATGCCTAACAGCGAATTGTAGATTCTTGGGGAGCGAGGACCGTTTGAGAAGCTACTCAACCATAATAAGCATCAGCTTCTGCAATGCAAGTCCACGACGCTGCACACAAATCATTCTCTGCTATAGACTAAAACCCTTCAAAAACTCTCATCATCATTGAATGCAGAGTACCTCGCCCCCTTCCAAAATGCAATCAATCCACAAGCCACGAATAACGTCTCCCCTCAACCTCGAGCCTGATATCTCAAGTTTTTCCCTGATCCTGAACCCAGACAAACCCCCATCTAAGAGTACGCTCCTATCGCCCCTCATCGAGCTCCTTCTCATCTCCTCTCTAGCACACCTTTTCTTGTCGTTGAAATCTAGTATCCCTAACCCCAACGCACCAAAACAATATTAAGCGAGGCTCGGTAAAAGGGACTCCCCTTAATTAACCACCAAGTGGTTGTCAGAATTTCTGACGCAATACTGGTTTTCAATGTACTATAACTCGAGGGACATTTAGAGCATAACTGCCATTTTGCTTTTTTGAATGTTCCCTGGTCTGAGGAACAATCTGAAAAGTAGTGGCTCGTCGCGTTACCAAAGTTTCATAAGTTATAATACATTGAAACACAACTTTGCACCACAAATTCTGACACACTCTAGTGGACTGAAGAAAGTGGATGAAAAAAGGACACTTGTGCTCAAACTATATACTCACATCGATGAAGAATGTGAGATGGGATCCTTGAGATACCTAAGCATGGAAATCCCTGTCAATCTTCTCATAGACCAATTCGCGTCATGGTGGGGTTTAAGCTGGGAAATCGAGTTTCCCTAAGTCGACTTGATAAGTCGACCTGACTTAACCCGATTCGGCAATCTTTTTGGGGCCAAACGCATCGCAAAACACTCTCACACTTTAATTCCCAACCGAATTTTCTCACAAAAATTAGGGTTAGACGCGTAGCGCGGCTTAGGGTTAGTGGTTAGTGGTTGGGTATTAGGGTTAGGTTATAGTTAGGGTTATTGGAGTATAATAGAAAAATCCAATTCTGAGAAGGCAGGCTGAATCAAGCTTAGTGCGGGTGTCTCGGTTAATTTTTTGGTGGGCAAGTCGACTTATCAAGTCGACTTAGGGAAACTCGGGAAATCATAACGCGGTCGTAATGCCTCCTGGTTTGTAATCAAGGAGAAGCCCCCTTTTGGCTTCGCTTACTGCAGATCCCATGGACCCTCAAGCCTCAAGCTCGGCCAAGGATATATCAAGTATATTCCTCGCAATTGGCGATGTTATTAATAATTAAGCTGGGCGCCTACCGTAGCTGACGAATGTTGTTATAAGTAATAATATATAAGTGAGCTCTTAGAGGCGACATTTATTCGGTTCCTGCCTAGGGCTTAGCGCAGCATCCCAGTTCATTGCCAACCTCTTCGTGTCTTCTACTTGTACACAGCCATCTGATCTTATCTCCAAGACATACTCAATCAATCTTCACTTCGCATTCCGAGCGCGTAAAAAGTCTCACAAGTTGCAGAGTAATTGGATGGAAGGAGCCGTGTGGCTTTCAGCTGAAGTCCCTCCTGCGAGACATGCATTCACCAGACCAGAAAGCCTCAAGTGAGGCTTTCTATCATGAACTTGCCCCCGAACTCATGTGTGAATCTACAGATCCCCCGACATAGCAGAGTTTGGGGCAGAACTGATGCATATCCCTTCAGGGCCCACCTTCGCCGTCCTCGGCTCTGTCCTCTCCCTCCGACAGGCAGCACCAGATTACGAGCTCTACACTGGTTGCACAGAAGTTTGCTTCGAGGACTCGATAGTGGATACGGGCTGCGCCTACACGACTGAGGTTGCTTACATAGCGTGTCTTTGCAGCGACGGCACTAGTCAAGCAGGGTTCGCGCGATGTGTATACGCGGACTGTGGTTCCCAAGCATTGAACGATGCTGCGGCCATCCATATGCATAATTGTGAAGTGAATGGGAGTCCGAGTGCTTTGAGTGAGCAGCAGTTTATCGCTGATGGCGAGGTAGTGGGGACTGGTATGTCAATATTCAACTTCTTAGTTCACCATCGCTTCTTCCCAGCATCAAGAATAGAACTCGAGAAAGATATCGTGAGACAATTTAGTGATTGTACTGAACAGGAGTAATCTCTGCCTCGGCGTCTACAGTGACGACAGCAACAGCCGTGGTCGCTGCCTCTTCCTCTATCCAAGGTTCGCAGAAGACTTTCAATTCCAGTGCACAGATACAAACTTGCTGACATCGACGCGCTCAGGATCAACCTCTCCTACAACAACATCAGCAAGCCCAAACACTCAGCCTACAGCAACTCAAGCGAACCTATCGACTCCCACTCCGACAAATGGAGGAACCAACCCGAGCAACTCAGGCAGTGGTAGTAACAGTCTCAGCACGGCAGCATTGATTGGAACGATCATCGCATCTCTCACGGGTGCAGTTGGAAGTTGTCTCGGTGTTTGGTTTGGATGGAAAACTTATAAGAATAACAAAGCGAAGAAAGAGGAGGAGCACAGTCTGGTTGGGAACAGGGCGGCAAGTGGGATAGAATTAGAAAAGGTGAAATGGCGTAGTCTCCATGATTAGCGAAGGGGACCAGTAGGTAAATGTATTGCTTTGAAGACTCATGTTGTGGTGAGGCGATAGGTTCTGCACGGGTGGGGTTTGAGATGTTGGTTGGAAATGCGATAATGAAAAGTCTTGGATGACCTGAACTGGGTTTCAAGCTTTCAGCTTATATCTCCGAGTACAGTAAGATATAATCCGAGGAAAATGAATTATCACATGAATTTCAGATTCTGTCCTTCACAGGGAGCCCTTCCTTCCCCACCCCTACCAAGCACACCTAGCCAATACACCTTTAGGCCACTTCCTGACCGCATACTTCCTCCCTTCATCCAAGAACAATATACCCAATCCAAATGTAGCGGGTAGGAAGAAATGCTCAGCCGGTACACTACTCGTCCCAAGCACGTTCTGCAACTGCGGGATGTAGAGCCAGAAAATGGCCATCACGAGGGCGAACGCGATGGCTGGGAAGAGGTAGAGGTTTTGCGTAGTCTTGTTGAACGCGGGTGGGTGTTGGAAGATGGAGAGGCGACGGGTTCGGAGGGCCATTAGATTAAACCATTGCCTATGCTCTGTTAGTATCGTGGATGATACTGCGGAGGTGGGAGGGAAGTAGAGATGAAACGAGCAACACCAGATTAAATGTGATGAAAGTGAAGTCGGGAGGTGCTTACATTACAACAAGATTGACGAAGTAGATACTTGAAGCTTCCGCCAGTCTTGCATTTGCGTAATCTTGATCGATGCTAGCGGGTAGACTGCCGTACTGGAACCACAGATCGCCGAATGAGATACCGGAACGTTGGAGATACCAATAAGACATAGCAAATGAAGTGAGGGTCTCGATAACACCGATGAAGCCATAGGACTGGAGCATCAGTTTCCAATCGACAAGACGATCAACCTTTGGCTTGCGAGGTCGGCGGAGCAGAACATCCGCTTCAGGAGTTTCATACGCGAGAACAGTCGCAGCTGCGCAGTCGGTAAAGCAACAAATGATAATCATCAAGAAAGATGAAAGGACTTGAGGAAGGCCGAAGACAACATTAGTGAAGACGGGCCAGAATTCGGAGAAGGAGCCAGCGGGAAGAAGGTATGCAATGGTCTTCTTTAGGTTGTCGAACACAACTCGGCCGTACTGCACAGCTTCGACAACAGCACTGAAAGACTCTAGGAGAACCATATCTGCAGCTTCAATCGCAATGTCCGATCCACTTCCGAGAGCGATACCGATGTCAGCTGCCTTGAGAGAAGGGGCATCGTTGACTCCGTCTCCAGTCATGCCTACAATTTCGTCTCTACTCTGGAATTCGCGGACAATGCGAAGCTTTTGTTCGGGTGTTGTCCGGGCAAAGACAATTTCATCGTATCTGCAAAGTTGTTCCCACTGATATTCATTGAGAGTAATCAGCTCAGGGCCACTCAAGATGATGGACGTTTTAGCAGCTTCAGGTACGACTTCAAGGTTCTTTTTCTCGTCGGAGTCAGAAATTGAGTATGCATCTTCTCGAGACAGGGCCGAGATGTTCTTGACAAGATTTGGTGGGTTCGTGATGATGCCGCATTCAGTTGCGATAGCTTGAGCTGTCAATGCAAAATCCCCAGTGACCTGACACAAGATTAGATATCTGATCGTTATATGACAATCCGACGTACCATAAAGATTCGAATACCAGCTCCCCGCAGAATTTTGACCACTGATGGAATTTCATCACGAGGAGGATCAACAATACCCACAAGACCGACAAGTGTAAGTCCTTCTCTGGCATGATACAAAACCTCGTCTTCAAATTGGCTAGAGCTTGGCAATGCCCGAATTTGTTCTTTGCAGACCGTCTTGCGAGCCAGCAGAATTACGCGTCGACCTTGAGATGACCAGATGTCCTTGATCGCCTCGATTTTGGTACGAGTGGCAACGTCAAGAACCTTCGAATCTCCTTCCATGGTGGTGTATTTTGTGCATCGACCGATGAGAACGTCAGGAGCTCCTTTGATCGTGAGGAGGCTGTGGGATGTTAGCATCTGAAAATTTTGAGGATCGTCTACCTTACGTGTCTTGAGGACGGAAAGAGCTAGCTTCTGTCGATGGTAAAGCAAGCGCGAGCCCCTCCTCTTGAGCAACCTCCAAAGTTCTGATCATGTATTTGTTTTTGCTATTAAAGGCTAGTTCAAATGTCTTCTTCCACATCTGTCGAAGCTCAGAAACCGGTCCAAGCGATTCTGAGAACCGAAGAATTGCCTGGTCAGTAGCATCCCCATTGATCTTGCGCTCATGGAGAGGAAGATTATTTGTTGCGGCGTCAAATTCCCCGGAATTGCAAAGCCCTGCAATGGATCGCAGTTGAGAGACAGCGTTGGCCCTGCCCCCTTCAACTGGCAGTCCGTACTGATGCATCTCATCTCTGGCGGATTGAGGGTCCATTTTATGCGTGCCAATACTGCAATCCATGACGTGCATTTTGTTCTGGTTGTGTTAGCAGTGCAGTCTTTGCGGTAGTCTGTTTCATACCTTCGTGAGGGTGCCAGTCTTGTCAGAACAGATTACGCTCACAGCTCCAAGAGTTTCCACAGTCTTCAATGACTTGCAGAGAATTTTGTTCTTTCGCATGAGATTTGCTGTAATAGTAAGAGAGGCAGTCAATGCAATTGGAAGGCCTTCCGGAATGAATGCGATCGCCACCGATACACAATCGACGATCAGAGTTGGAACGTTGATCCAGTCAGGGTGTTGTTTTCGTAAATAAGCAGCCCTAAGCATGTCAGAATCCTTCTTCTGCATTTTTTGATATTGGCTCATACCACACGATAATGACGACAATGATCATACTCAACATGATGGAACAAATAACAATAACGAAGTTGAGAACCTCTCTTTCCAAAGTTGTCATGCCAGTCTTGGGTGCGTTGGTCATCTTCGCAATCTTACCAAAAACTGTAGAGTCGCCTGTTGAGACAACAACTCCTATGCCACTTCCCGAAACACAGTGTGTGCCTTGCAAACCAATACATCTTGTCTCGAGATAGTTGTCATCTGTGCTGTCCACAGTACCTGGCAGTGGTGCAGATTCACCTACAAGACCGTTAGTGGACACATGAAAGTAATGTTCTTCTCAGCTTACCAGTCAGAATCGATCGGTCTAGCTTGGCATCGGATGAGATTTCAATGAAACGAACATCAGCAGGAAGCTTATTTCCAGCCTTGATGTAGAGAAAGTCTCCAGAAACAATGTCGCTAGCAACTATGGTAACCTGACCGCCATCGCGCAAGAGCACACAACTATCGGGAAGCATTGTAGTGATCGATGCCATGACCCGAGAGGAAGACCAGTCCTGCCAGGCGTTGAAACCAGCTTGAATGAAGAATACGGCAAGTAAGACTATTGCAAGAGCGAGATTTGCCTGGGCTGGTGGTTCGCCGAGAGGCTTCCATGACACGAACACAAGGATCGATCCAACGAGCAAGATCGACCCGAAACCTCTGAAAAAGTATCCAAATATTTGTTGGAAGTAGTGAGTAGGCGGAGGAGACGGTGTATTCTTGCCATATTCTGTGAGTCTGTGTTTTGCTTGTTCCGTGGAGAGGCCTTGTTGTGGAGATGTGGAAAGTCGAGTATATATTTCGTTTGGGGCGATCGTGTGCCAGTCCAGATTTGCAAATTCTGGTGATGTGAGTATTTCTGCGGAATCTAGATCACGTATCACGTACCTTTGGCAGCCGAGTCCTTTGCTTTCTGAATCTCCGCGGCGTTCTTCTCTTTCGATTCAGCAATTTGGAAAGAGACCGTTCGATACTGAATGGGAAGTGCTGATGCTGGGTCGATAGAACCTCGTCGGCTATGCATGCTATTGATTGAGATATTCGAGTTCGAGCGGTGAAGCGTTGGGCGTGGCCTGGTTAAATCGGCTTCGACATCTGCATCCGTCCATTGAATCCGCGAAGCCTTCTGCTTCTCTTCGTTGAATTCTACCATCTTGACGAGTGGAATACGGAATTGTTGTCGGGAACTATGAGAAATAATTCTGATTCCAATGCAAATAGTTGGGGATTAGGTATATGATGAATCTTGCAGGACGGGTATCTGCTGGATGCTGTTGCAAACAGCATTGCCGGGTTTCTTTCCCAGGTGAAAACCAACACAACTGGGAAGATTCAAAATTCCCAGGTAGTTTTATATGAGCCCGCTAATTTGGCTCGACATGGTGATGAAAGGCAAAACGCGGTCTGTCAAGCTCTAGTCATTTCTGACAGCTTGAAAGAGCAAACATGCGGAGCTGAAAGTTGGGATAAATCCCTCAGCAAAAGAGGATATATCAAGCTAAAACCAGCAACATCTGTCACGTTGATAAGTTTTCAAGGGTGACTGAAGAATTTTCGGAGAGACATTGATCATCCAAGGGTACATTGTATTTCGTTTCCCATTCGCTGGAATCAAAGACCACCGCACCTTCGGTGATCGCTCGTGCGTTGCCAGAATGCTGGGGTCACTCCTTGGCTTGGAACTGCGCCTCCTTCGGGTCTGAGGTGTTTGACACTGGCATGACGTTTGTGGTTGCTGTGGGACAAATCTTGCGGCGGCAATCAATGGCGAAGGTGTGCGATTGCGAAAATCCCTCATCACCAATCCGGTACTGCATACCTAAGTATCAACTCCACATTCCCCCTCAGAATAAGCTTATGGAACGCGCCAGCCCCGCTTGGATAATATGATAAATGCCTCATAGCCTCTCTTATTACTGAGTATCGATATCTGTTACCCACAAATGCCAGTTTTGACATGAAGTTGTGGAGTTTCCTGCCAAGCCCTTGCCTACGCCACTATCATGCTGCATCCAACTCTCCGAGGCGGCAATGGAAGGCTAAGGTTGATTCGTACTGCAGTGAAGCTCCAAGTGTCCTTCTTGACACCCAATCTAAGCTTTGGGAAAGCTGTCTAAAAGGGGAATGTCCATCCGGACCATCCCCACATATTGTTGTTTCGACGCATTGGAGTTCCGCCTCTTCGAGTGATGCTCTGTGGTACAGCGGCCGATGGACTGCATATCGTGTTGTCATGTTAATATTACAATTGGACTTGAAGCTCGTATCGTCCCTACCTGTGTCGCCGCGAGAGGATGCTGCGTATCGATTGAGGCATTTGGTAGAAGTTCGAGACAGAGGAAACATAACAGAATAGTTACGGACGCCAGGCCTTCGAGAGCTCTGCACGCGGGTTAAGTGCTGAAAATTTAGCTGCCGAGGAAGAAAATTACTCGAGCATAGTAGGCATCCCGAGGCTCAGTTCTATTATCTCTTCGAATTTGTTGCTGTTTTTGATGCAGGGGGTTCTTCGCTCTTCGGCTGGGAAAAATATTGGCTGATTTTGCAACCTCAAATAACATCACAAAATCAGCATTTACTTCCAATAAGTTGACCCAAAATATCCCCATAGCAACTATGACTCGTGTAATATTAGGTAAGTTTCGTACACATTTTCATTCTTTCGACTGTTTTCTCTCTCAAGAATGCTTGAGAAGTAGTAGTTCCAGCAAGTAGCCAAAAACCTCGACCCTCATTTCAAGGCATGTTTACTACGTTTATATCTCTGTAGCATGTTTCTTTTAAAATTTCTAGAATTTTTTTTTCCATTTTGACATATTCAATTGGACTTCTCACCGAAAAACATGACTTCGAAGCTCGAAGCTTTCTCTGCAATCATTCTTTGTCCACTCCAACGAGCCCAGTGCTCCATAAATACCATTGCTGGCCTGTTCTCCTTTCTCGAACGGCTATCAAAGAACCGCGGTATCAACACCTTGTACGGTCACTGATCCTTGAGCCAGAGCCAGATTTGGCACTTGCTCTTTGTGCACTAAGTAGATACAATACGGCCCATTGGTACCAAGAGGCTTCCTCGCACTTTCAAAGAAATCTTACTCATCGATACTTCTCGGATCACACTTATCGAACAGGTCTTAAGTCATGATCTCAAAGCTCCTCAGACACTGTATACAGCATAAACACCAACCATCAAAGGTCCATCGTTTGCCGTGCGGTCCTCAGTACCAACAGTTTCTTTAGCCTCGAGCCGCAAGTTGTGCGGCATTGGCCAATATCCACCTTATGCTTTCGAGGAATAACCTTGGTGCGCCTAAGGTGCCGGTCCATATTCAGCTCTGCTGAATATACTATGAGCCGGTAAGCTAGATGGGTCAAGTCGAAATTGGAGAAACCAACATTTCTCAAGGATTTCGAATGTAGAATGCGGGTGGATGTTGCTTAAATCCAATAGCATTCACACAAGCACAACCTACGCCGTACCGTCTATCGTTAGAGGCTGGTTGTTCTTGATCTTGGTCAAAAATGCGGACATGGTCTGTGCCGATTCTGTAAAGGTGCTTGGGCAACCCAGAGGTCGGAAAGGTCCGTGTTCCTATAAGGCTTTTTGAAAACGGTCCCTTTCCGCTGGTTCGTCCCGTACAGATACAAGATCTGTGCGGTTTCCACTGGAGATGTCGATGAAATGGTGGTGGAGGTCACGCCATTGCTGGTCCGTGATTTGCTTGGGGTGAAAATTTTCGCCTCCCAGGAAGACTAGGTCACCTTTGAACATAACTTTCGGCCAATATTTTTGATGGATAGAATCAGAGAAGAGACTATCCTCGCTGTAGAATAGAGGCGGCGCTAAACCCTCAATGTTCCAGATCACCATTGTACATTAATAGTTCAGCTGAGGGTTTCTAACTATGTTCTCAGCTCACTTCATTCCCAACACAACACCACGAGTCAGAACATGATTGATATGAATGTTGAGATAAAGATGAGGATCAAGCCGCAGGATAAAGAGGCGCGACCGGCGCCGTTGTAACCAAATTTCAGGTTAATTATGACCGTTTCGTTGAGGGTCGGATGGTATGGTGTTTCTGGTAACGATACCGTGAATGTTGCTATTTTTGCGATTACCCAGGTTGAATCTTCTATTCTAGAGGATAGAGCGAAATACAGCCTTTGCAGGTCAAAATAGTATTGAGATATGATATACGTACTTTGTGTATTTGAGACTCGAGATATAGATAGTAGAATTATTTTTAATATAATATATAGAGAAACGTGGAATGCATATTATATAATAGAGTTAATATAATAAAGTCTCTTCTGAATAGTGTAGCATATAGGAAGTGAATAAGAAACCTTTGGACCTGCTAGGTTGCCGATATCGACCCTTGTCGGGCAATCATGTTAGTAGAGCACAGACGAAGGCACTATCAGGGTTAATATTAGCCTATATCCCCGCTTTCTTAGAACAAAGATAGGTCATAGTCTTACAGCTATCTAATTCAGATCTAACCCGTGCTTTGAGTGACCCACTAAGCAGAAAATTTGTCCGATAGTCGATACCTCGCTTAAAAAGGGGTCAGTCATTTAAGCGAGAAGTCGAGTGACTTGTCAGCACCAAAGTGTGGCCTTACTGTAGAGCTGCACCACAGTTTTAGTTCACTTATCTCTTCATCAAAGATCTCAGTGTCTCACACGAACTTCTCACCACTTGACAGCTAAAGTAGAGCGCAATGTTGAAGCAAATATCAAAAGCACTCTGGTCACTAGGAAGTGGTCAATGGCGCTGCGGAGTCTGCCTGTTCGAATTGGACTTCGGAATTCGGCCCCTCGAGATCGATATTGTTGGGCGCAATGGGGCCGAATCTGTATTCTGGACATCCGATTACCATGAAGTCTCGTATGCAGATATGGTCAAATCTTCGCAGCGCGGATGCTAGATTTGCAAGAGGTTTATTGAGGCCTTCGACATTTTTCATGCCAGCTTCGTGAATGCCCAATGGTGGCCAGGCCGGTCTGGCGAACGTCCACGTCTGGTACTTGGGCAATCCCAGCAGGTATTCGAACTCTATGTTTCACCAGATGACTACTCAGAGGCTATTCCGACCTTTCAGCCTTGTATCTGTACAGGGAGGAAAGTCCCTGGCAGCAGTAGAGACGCGGCGTCTTTAGACCAAGCCGCGCGATAGCTGGCGGAGTGTCGGATTAATCATGAGCAGTGTGGTGCAAAAGAGGTAGGCTTTCGGCCGACTAGGCTTCTCTTTCTTGGCGACAAAGTGCAAAATATTATACGACTGGTCGAAAACGAAGCTTCATGCCCGGTTTATGCGGCATTGAGCCACCGATGGAGCGAAGAGACACAACAGGTGCGTCTCAAACACCGCAACATAGCGCAACGTAGGAAGGACGGTATCAGTCTCCGCGAATTCCCTCCGATGATGCAAGATGCTATCTCAGTTCTTCGTCAGATTGTTATCCTCTACGTCTAGATTGACTGTATGTGCATTATTCAGGACGACAAGGGCGACTGGGAGGCTGAGGCGGCTACCATGGCGTCTGTCTATGCTAATGCAGAGCTGACACTTGCCGCGACGTGGTGTGCCGGCAGCGGACAGAGTCTGTTCCGCGACGATTCTGGAAACCACAACAGTACCTTTGATATCACAGAAAAGAATGGCGTGTCCATATTCTTACGTCCGGTGTGGCCCCACTACATGGAGCGAGATGCTGAAGAGGGCTTGCTTGCGGAGGCAGAATGGCCACTTCTAACTCGAGCCTGGGTGTATCAAGAGCAGTTCTTGTCCCGGCGTACGCTTCACTTCACACGGCACGAACTTTTCTGGGCGTGTAACAAGGTGCTGGACTGCCAAAATAATCACGAACAAGAAGAAAATGGCAGGAGGTATCCAACTTTAGTTACCCCTCGTTATCAAAGGTCCAAAGATGATCAATGCAAGACAGTTCAAAACTTCTCTCTCTCCATCTCTGGACATACCTCGATCGCCTCATATCTAAGTCAATCGAGGTAATCGAGTAACTCTGTTAACCAGACTGAGAGTACAAAACATACAGACTTAAAAATACTTCCCAGCGAGCTTTCGGAAGTAGCAAAGAGAAGACAAGATAGGTAGATCGAGTTCTAACTAGGTAGAAGCAGGCGAAAGAATCGGTTCGCTTGATCGACTATTCGTCTTTGCCCTCTTTTCAATTTGTGGAGGCTTTGGAATACGTCTTGCAACAAGAACACGTGATCTCCGTGCAGTTGGTGGATGATGGAAAATGCCTACCAAAGCTGGAGGCTCCCCGCGAGACTGAGTGGACGGTGAATTTCAGATGCTATAAGATCGAAATCTTTATAAGTTTTCTTCGAATTAAGCAGCAAGAAGAGTTGGTAAGACGGAGGAATGGGTTGCCTTTTCATCACAGCACTCGCTACCCCTGGCGCTAAAGCAGTAATCGAATTGTTTCTCACAATGTATAAAGGTTCGAGCTTGTGTTACTTACGATTCCCATTTGCTATGTAGAGTCCCGTTGCACCTCTGATCAATCACGTAATGCAATGCACTAGGGCAGCAATCCACCTATCTCCTTGCCCATCTGCATTAACGCCAAAGCCATGCATCAAATTATGAAACACAAATGCCACCCATAAACGCCTGTCAATGTACTGCAGGCATCTCAATGTACCGTATCTCCACGGATGCCTGCGAAAATAATGCCTGTGATATAATCTGACAAATCCAAATCTCCAATGTTTCAGTTTCCCTTACGCTTCTGCTCCTCCGCCTCCATGATATCCTCGAGTCGCATCCTATCACTCAGACTTCTCGGCGTACCATTACCTCGGAAAGAGGCTATGTAGCTCGCGTCATCAGACTCATCCAAACCCGTGCGACCATGAACACTGCCCACGAATGAACTGAAGTTGCCGAGCGAAGCAGCCATGGCATGGACCTCTGGACTGACGATTTCCATAGAAAACGGACGGCCTTTGTACGAGCCTACGATTCCTTTGGACGGGGTGTCTTCAGAATTAGCGCGTTGATTGGGACGGATGATGGCGCGGGCCGGGGAGGAGGAGTAGGGGCTCAGCTTGAGAGGCTCCTTTTCTTTGAGAGGTGAAGATGCGGAATCATCAACGGCTGTTGTGTCGGGCGAAGATGATTCATCTTCGTCTTCGTCAGGAGGTGGGCTCTTTTTCTCGTCATTATCACCACCGTCCTCGTCATCGTCGTCATCGTCGTCATCGTCGTCATCGAAGCGGAACAGATCGTCGTGCTGGTACTCCTCAGTGAATTGTAGACCTATACTTTGTGGGATACTGCCAGTTGTCTCAAGGCTGTGCAAGAGCTTGCCGGGAGATCGAGTAGATGCAGTTGGTGATTTGTTGCCCGAGATATCTTGTGGAATGGCCGGAGAGAGCATGCTAGCGGGGGATGCGCTTTGTCGTCTCAAAGGAGGCATACCAACCATCTCATCATCAGAAAAGGTATCTGCTTGCTCTTCCTCCTGCTCCTTACTCTGAGCTGGCTCCTCGCTACCATCAGAAGCCCCCATTGCCTTGGAAATGGTTGACTTGTCACTCGGTATCGGCGCAATGTATTTCTTTGACCCACCACCAATCTCTAGCTGCTCATCTTCATCATCTGAGGTCTGCAAGCCATTCGTCTCAACAGAAGCCGAACCATCCGGGGGTGCCATGACAGTAGTCCATTCTGTACCATCATCCGCCAATGGAGACTTTGACAATTCTCTCAATCGTTGTGAGGACGAGACTCGCTTGGGTTGTGATTCTTCATCTTCCTCGTCATCGGGGTAAGTCGGCGGGTAGATTTCATCAGGGATGATTGGGTGGAATGGGCGAGGGGAAGCTGTAGGTAGAACCTTGATAAAGTTAGCAATTAAGCTTAAATGACGGGCCAACTTCTTATCCGACAGCAAAACTCGCCGGGTACCAGCTGCCAAAGTAAGAGATGTCCTTACCTCTTCACCCATAACATTAAAACGAACTCTAGTTCCCTTTGAAGAGCTAGATCGTCGGAGAGCGCTGCGACGCGGTGTGCCTTCGCTGCCACTCCAATCAGATGCAATTGAGAAGGAATCTGTGTTTCGACGCTTCGGGGTATAGGGGCGTGTTTGTTCCGGGGCGACTGACGATGAACTCTCACTTGTTTGTTCGCTTGTGTCGACAGTCGGGTCGTCCATGTCAATCTGCTTTCCCTTCAAGTCTTGGAGTCGAGCAGGAGGAGGTGGGCTCGTTCTACGCTCGTTACCACTGGTGCTGTCGAGGAGAGGGAGGTAGCTCGGCGTGAAGAGGCCCTGGAACTCCTGCTCGCGTTCGTGATACGGGAACTTCGGACTGTCGTCTGTCTTGTCGGTCGCTTGTCTTTGGAAGGCTGTCATGATGGGCGCAATGCCTTGTTGCGACTGCCCAGCCCCATTTGCTCTACCGCTGCCTGGTGGTGAGCGTGACTCAATGGGCCGTGCCTCGTCTGGATACAGAGAACGACAGCCCTTCTTTGACTCGGCGATGGTCTTAGAGACTGTCTCAGAAACATCCTTCGGAACCCCGCTGAGCAGACTCTCTTCGTACTTCTCGAATTCGGACTCCATATCGACCCGATACTGCCAGACCTTCTGGTCGAGCTGGGTGAGCTTTTGCTGCAGCTCGGACACTAGCTTCGTTGCCTCATCCATGGCGTCGCACGGGATAGGCTTCCAAGAACAGAAGTCGCGTTGTAGTTAGTATCCAAACATATCAAGGAGCAATGAAGACGCGCTGTGGTTGAAGTTTTTACGATCAATCTCAGCAGATTGAGTTAAGGTGAAATCAGTTCTGATCCGGCTAGCAGCGGGGGCGGTGAAAGGTAGTTCCAGGCCGCTCTACCCATATATTTGGCGGAACTATGATGCAGAAACAGTGGAGAGATTGCGCGTCGATACTATTTTTGGCCTATTCTACAAAGTTGTGAATAGCTTCAAAGAGCAGCTAGAGCGGGCACGAAGTGGTTCGCAATTGATGGCTCGACCTCTTGCTCTGCGCTGTCTGTCCTACTGCGTCTCCGTCATCGTGGCATCACACACATGTGCGCACCCGAGATCGGTGAAGCGCCCTGTCCGCCAGGGGTCTGACAGCCTTAGCGGCTGATTCGTGTCCGTGCACTGGATTCCAGAAGGGCGTCGAGGGTCACATGTGTGGGGGTGTAGATTGCTCTTCATAGCCTCACTTTCTTTATTTGTCTTTATTCTTTATCAGACCCCCCTAAGCTCTCTAAGTTGAAGCGAATCAACTCATTGTTGTTATGACACAAGTTCTGACTCGAGATTGTCACTTATTCAGCAAGTTGACCTTCGGAGGAGTTGTCCCGAGCTGCGGTGCAATAACGCTGACGATATACTTGCAACGTACTCGGTGCACAGGTGATTTGGGATCATCTAATCAGTGACCCAGCATCACGTCAGGTCAGATAGCCTATCCAGTACCGTGGCCGAGTACCCGGGACAGCTGCTCCTATTAATTTGTCTTGGCGATGTTGTGCCACCACGGCCCCGCAGCTCGTACTCGGCTCGACCTGCTGGGAGAGCACTGGCGTGAGATCTTACTTCCCATTATGTCACTTCTTCAGTCGTATCGGCAGTGCAAATATCAGTCTGTAATAGAAGAATCAAGAATAGACTGGAAATCTGCAATTGAGAAACAGTTTGTTCATCAAATAGGTTTGCAATTTAGAGTAGATTCAATCATCATTTATTCGGGTTTCACAGGAGATTTGAAATTTTTTGCAATAATGCTGATGGTTTTTCACTAATTAGAGCAATGAAGACTTTCGTTATACATTTTAAAGCGCGGTCTGGCATCTAAGAAGAAGACCAGACGAGCGTTCAGGTGGCATGAAGTCAAGTTGATATCACATGATACACCCTAATTTTGTCAACATTGGCGAACCTAGCCGATGAAATTCCTTTCAGATCTAGATACCTCCTTCCCACGTTTCCTACCTTGATTTTCTGATGGGAGAAATTGGGAACAGCAATTATTTGGGGCGCGACCTGATTGTCATTTGAGGTTGTGACCTGGTGAAGAATAAGGAGCATTGCAATTTCTGGATATTTGCAAGAAGCACCTACCCTTCCCAGTGGACATCTAAAGCACGACTTCTTGGTCTTCAATCTTTTTGATGTCTTCATCTTACATCTCACTAACACAAGACCTTAATCTCACGTTTCAGGCCTCGAAAGAGGGATGGGGCTTAATGAAAGCACATCTTATATCAGCTGAAGAAATTTGAACCTCTTAGCAATTATCTTCTGTAATTTTTATAAAGTCTTCTCCGTATCTGTGATTCAAGAGCATTGTACTTAGCAAGGCTGGTACCATGGCTTCAGTTAAACGAGTTGAATGGGAGATTTTATGACTCGGTACATTGACTTTGCGAACTACCCACGAATGCTCCCTTGAAACCTCAACACAAGCCTTGAAGTTGCTTGAGACTAGGAATAATGGGTAAACCCTGATGCTTGGTCTTGAACTCCGGCTTGGAAGCTGTCTCAGGCAGCGCATCTCCAAGGTGCACAAGGCCTAGCGCTTTCAAGCGACTTGGGCGTAACTTGCAGTTCATTCTTCGCCTTGTCCCTTTCCTCCATGGTCGTCGTCATCCACTGTCCACATTGGCCACTGCCATATCCAGCAATTGCTTATTTGCCAGCAGAAATGACTGGATCTCAGCCGGACGAATTTCAGCTCAGGCACCTTGGCAGCAAACTCCTTCGCCAACTGTTCAAATTGTACAGTACCTCATCATTCTGGCTCCGTGCATCTTTAGGGACTTTGCCATCTTCTCTCAGCACATCCGATTGAGCGTCCTCTGGAGGGTCGACATCGTTGACCAAGTCGGAAAGCACGTGATGCGCAGGATCCTTGCAAGCCACGGACTTGCCTATGCTCGACACCGCCTCGGACCTTCTCTTGTCAAATCCTCCCTCGAAACTATCTCAAGGATATCAAAAAATCTACACTCGAAGACCAGGCAAGTATTGGAAACCCGAAGTCAGTATTTTGACCACTGCCTAATATGTAATCAGTGATCTCTCAGTGCTGTTGAGTATTGACCTGGTTCGAGCCTCGAGTCCTCTCGTACTACAGCCTGCGTATAACCAAGCGAACCAGCTGTATATAAGGTCTGTTGCTTCTTCATCTCCATCAATCTTCGCAATGGCAACTCCGGAAGTCAACACTCTCGGCTTTGTCGGCGGATCTGCTGTCTCTTCCAAAGATCCTGTCTCTGTGTGCAGATTCTGCTTCAACCTTAATCCGGAACTCGTACCTCTGGTGCAGGAGCACGTTGGCGCCTTTTTCCGAAAGGATGGAATAAAAGTTATTCTTACTCAGGGAGGTCTAATGAGCGCTTCAGCGGCACGGGGATGTATTTCCTGTGCAGTCTTATTGGAAGGTGTTTTAGCCCATTGCTCTGTCTTGTGCGACGATGTGGATTGGAATCCACAAGAAAACCTGAATGAGGTCGAGATCGGATTCTATCCCAAGAGCGGCTTGTTGTTACATGCTTCCTTCGAAACGGTGCTGGTTTCCGACCCCACAAGACAACCCACCCCGCTCGACTGCTATGTGGAGTTTTATACCAGAAATGGTTAGGTTCTTTATACCAATATTGAGAGAATACAAATTAACCATTTCTTAGGTGACCCTCATCTCTTCCCGGCTTTCAGATTCTCTGGTGGCGAGATGCCTACAAACCTGAGTCTTGATAGATGTATCGAAATTCTAAAGTCGTGGCTGGATGAATGCTCTACGAACCACCCCGCATGCAATCCTCCGTTTCCTTCCAAATCTCAACTACCGATTCGAATTCTGGATGTTAGTTGCCTCGAAAGTGGTTTTGTTCGACTTGTCGAGTCGTCCCACATCCAATACAAAAAGTATATCGCATTAAGCCATTGCTGGGGAGAAGTCCATCCAATTACTACAGTGAAGTCCAATCTAAGAGATCACTTCAACCAAATACCAGTTCGCCAACTTCCAGCCACATTCCGTGATGCCGTGATGGTAACCTCAGCTCTCAAAATACATTCTCTCTGGATCGATTCTTTGTGTATAGTTCAAGATGACCTAGACGACTGGGAAACCGAAGCGAAGAAAATGGCTACGGTGTATAGAAGTTCATATCTCACGCTCTCGGCTCTTCACTCGCCCAACAGCCAGGGCGGCTGCTTTTCTAGCAGATACACAAAGCAACACTCAGTCCAGGAGAATGATAAATTGACTCTGATGGTTCCGAATGAGTCTAAGCCCATCCAGTACCGCAGCGTGGGGAACGTTATGCATTCTATTATGACACGTTTGATTCCCGAAAACGCACACTCTCTCTTCTTAGGTTCAAGACCAAACGACACACCTTTAGGTTCTCGGGGCTGGGCACTGCAGGAACGCCTGATGTCATCTAGAACGCTGTACTTTCATTACGAGGAGCTTGTCTGGGAATGTCAAGCTCGTCTAGCCTGCGAATGTAGCGGCATTCAGCAGTATGAAAGTCTGAGAAAACCCACACCTCCCCGATCAACATTTTTCTTATTCTCTACGAAGTCGAATATTCATCTGGAGAAAAACAGTAGTAGAGAAACCGTACTCTATCAATGGCTACGACTCGTCACGATCTACTCCACATTGAAGCTCTCAAAGCGGAGCGACGTGCTCCCAGCAATATCAGGACTAGCGAGACATTTTTCTGGGCTGGCGCCGCTAGGTGTATATCTGGCTGGTTTATGGAGTTGTGACCTTGCGAGATCGATGTTATGGGAGTACGCACATGTACCCCACTGCGATAATACCCACACTTCCATACTGCATGATGAAAGTATGGTATCGTGGTCTTGGGCATCCATCGTCTCCGGACTAGGGGAACAATGCCAAGCATCTTATCAAGACATACTCATGTTCGGATTTTATCAAGATGATCAATTTAATGCTGAACCCGAGGGATCATTGGGGAGCACTATCCAAGATTCTTCTGTCAATCCATTTCGCATATCTTCTGACAAACGGCTTCGAGTTTCAGGGTTGTTCATCACAGTGGAGTACCAAGTGAGAAGGTTATTCGGGTTTAGTCTAGTTCTCTCTTTTAACGGCACAGAACTTTGGTTCATTCCCGATGCGGACTTTTCATCGCCTGGTCCATATCAAACCATAGAAGGTGAATTATTATGCTGTATTCTTGTTAGCCGCAGTATTTCGCATGGACATGAGAAACCTTTACAGTGGGTGATTGTGCTAAAAGCAAGCAAGGAGCAAGGAGTCTTTCGAAGGGTGGGCTTCCTTAAGGATCATTCACTAGGCAAAGGAAAAAGATGGTTTGAGAATGCTGAGGTAGCTACGATTATTATTGCATAGATATATAGTCTCCATGTTACCTTTTAAAAAAAATTAAATTTTTACAACGCCTCTAGAATCATCTTCCAGGTATAACCCATGGCACTTATATTCTTGCGAATACTATAATTCGACAGTATGATTCAAACCACACCGCTACCTCTCACCGTACATTAGACTAGTACAATCTCTGCTTGGCGGTCCCGAAACTCATACTTTAGGAACGGGGGGAGAACTGTAAAATGCCCATCACCGAGCACTTGATGCCTTCCACCTCCTGGTCTAAAGAATAAAGATTGTTCGATTTCAGTAAATCTGACAATAACATCTCCAGCTACTATATCTTCAGGGCCGATTCCAAGAAGATTAATGCAATATGGTATGGGTGCGAGTCCCAACTCCTCGTTTGACCAATTTTTAGAGACGGTGACATCATTGCTCATAAACAAACATCTTCCTGCCAGTCTTTTGAATATCATAGAAAGATATGGTATTGTTCTCTCAAGACTTTGTTTTTGCTATCTTCTTTGTCTAGTAGTGATATAATAATATCTCTATTTTATTGATAAATGTTAACCCCATTGACTCCAGAGCGCCGCCACTGACTAACCGCGTTGGAAAAAACATCGACTGAGATTACTGATATAATCAGCACCGAATCTGGACCTCTCCAAAGTCCACTTCCGTCTTTGGACCGGAGCAGTCGCTGCTCTAACCTGAGCCGAGCCATGAGTCCTGAGCATGCTAATAACGAGTAAGCAAGCCGGGATCATACTTAGTAGGATCCTCTTTTGGCCCCTCTCACAAATCGGTTATCGTTTCTATATTGTCTAAATATAAATCTTGCTAATGCCTCTTGGTCTGGAACATAACCACCTCTTTGAGCCTATCAAAATGTCGAGATGGTATCGGTTCTCGTTCCCCTGTCATATTTACAAGGGCCCCTGCCAGAGCCGATCAAGGCGAAGGATGTGGGGCTTGGAAGGATTGGTATTATGGGAGTCTGAAGGGGAGTAATTAGACTCTAAGGGGGACGTTGGAGTTTGCTGTGAAGGAGGGGGTTAGCGCGAAGGTTAGATGTTTTGGATTGAGTGGGTTGAATAAACTTGTGGAAGTGTATAAGACGGGAGTGGGCAGGAAGGTTGTCGTTGATATGGATCTAGTGGGTTAAGACATAGCTAAGACTGGACAACCCGAGTCATATAGTGTTTTATTCTCCTAACTCGTTATTTTCGATTACAAATGAGACTACCACTGAAACTAATCAGGCAAATCTGGACGTAGAAAGTTGCGAAGACCCGACAATTCACGAAATTCAGTGAATGAAACCTCGCGGTGATCGCTGCCATCTTCCACAAAGAATTTCTTCTGCGCCAAACTACAAAATATCAGCCTTCATTCAAGATGTACATGTGGGTTATCGCCGGTACTGACGATTCTAGCATGACCTCCCTAGAATATGAATTGTTCATCAACCTCCGATGATCCTCGTCCATGCTGTGATATTTATGTGCCAGCTCGAATAACCGATTCTCTACACATGCCTCATGCAACTCTAAGGGGTTCGCAGCTCGGAGAAGCCTCTTGTAGATCTCTGCAAGGGCACAGATCTCTTCAAATCCCTGACAGTTGAGGAATCCGTAATCAGCCTTTACCGGCTCGATGGGAGGGTATATTGTGTAGTCATTTGTCTCCAAGAATTGTTTGAGACTCCAAACCGATAGGTTCATGTTGCTTGGTGAGTGACTCAGGTATTCTCTAACAAGAGGCAGCTCTCCGATGTCCGCAAACCGGTTTTTGATTTTGTCCTCCATGAGTTTCACAAGCCCGCCAGATTCATATGCTTGCCAGAACTCCGTAAAAGTACAAGGCTTGGACCTCAAATGCTGAGGAACCAAACAATCTTTCTGCTGATCGGTAAGAAGACTAGTATATATTGCACCAAGCTTATTCTCCTCGAGTTCGTTTCTGCAAGCACAGAACCCAAATTTCAACCACGTTTCTTGAACTGGATTTGGTCTCGCACCCATCAGAGCCATCCAGAGGATCTCGAAAGAGTATTGTTTTGCTCTAGGCTGCAGCTCCCTCCAGTGTTTCTGTTGATCATCAGGCTCTAAGAATGTTTGTGCCTCCTCAATGAAAAGCATGTATGCCTTAATGTCGTTCGGATCTCGTTGATCCTCCAGGATATGCGTATTTTGGAGAAACCACGGAAAGTAGATTCCCCCCCTAAACGAAGATGCCTCACTATGCACGCGGATGATATTGGTGATGAGTGATTTCTCTTGTTGCCAGAGGTTTAATTCTTCGGCTGTAACTTTCAGGTACTTCGTTAAGCCTTGGTAGAGACCTAGCAGCTTGGTTCGATCGTGGTAGGATGGCAAGTTCTGAAATCCAAAATTTTCAAGAACGTCTGGATCATCGGGCATCCTGTCATCTATACAATCCTGGTACAGGTAATCTCCTGGTGTGAGTGCACGACGAAGAGTACTAAGATACGATGCGGACCCCCCCCGAGGTCCTCCTGACAATCGATCAGGCCCGTCCGGGTAATCTAACAAATCAGCAAGAGCCGGGCCGTATTCTCCCAAAACTGGGTTTATTACTGCCTTCGAGGGTGTGTTCTTTGCTCGCTCCCTTTCAAGCCTAATTTCTTCTCAGGTCATTACATTTTTCCCCCGGGAGTTGTAAAGCATATATAGTATGGTAAACTTACCTTTCAAATGACAACGCAATTCTTTGTTGTGTCAAAGCATTCTCTCGCTGTGATAGTTCTGAACTTCTGGACTCCTTTACAGCCGAGCCGTCACCGATTATACTGCTACCTCCAACAACCGAAGTTTTCTGCAGGCGCCCAGGGTGTTGAAAATCGGAGCCAAGCTTCTTTACCAGTGAGTTTTGGATTTGTACCAAAGTCATCCCAAGGGCTTCAGCTTGATCTATTGCGAGATCTGTAAACTCAGGAACCGTCCAACGGCTGTAAAGGCGCCCATGACAACCTCGAGTCGAATATCTTCTATGCGTGCGGAGCAGATTCCAGCACATGAAGCAACTTCTTTTACTGCAGCCAATGTAATTGTAAGCACTGGCGTGCCAACCACTAGTCGAGCACAGGTGAAGCAGCATCTGAACTTCGGCGTGTACATGAAGCTGTTGCCCCTGTATCTCTGCAAACTTCTTTCTTGCGCCTTTGATGGTCCAGCTGGGTCCTAGAAGAGTGTTTACGGTTGTAACGGTCATATTTAGACCTAAAAATCGAAGTGTTTTCTCAAGACCAAGAGGATTATTGAGTGATTGTGCTGTGATATTTGCTTTCGGAAGAGGGACGAATCTAGCCTTCTCGAAACTTGGAAAAGTCAAAAGAACCTTAGTCATCCTCTCGAACGCACTTCGGAGTCTGCCAAGGAAATAAATGCTTTCCCACAATTTTCTGGTTTCATTTGTCGCGAGCTGTGAGTCCACAAGTATAGCTTTTGCATAGTTGGATGTTCGCACTTGGTTTGCCTCGAGAACAAATCGGCTCAAATTATCAAGATGCGAGAGGTCCAGGTCGCTGATAGAAAATACAAGTCGACGTAGGTTCTCGATTTCTGTGAGCGAACTTCCCATATGGGTGTCCTCGGGGCTCACAGGAATCACGGGGCATTTCCGGAAATTGCGCTTTAGTTTTGGAATATATGTGCTCTTGATTCGAATAGCGTAATATTTCAACATATCGTGCCAGACTGCATCCTCAATGGACAATGGCTGTGAAGCTACAAGAGTTAACCTAGATCACATATATGGTTTTGGCTCCTACCGTTCTTCGTAGAGAATATATCCCAGAAGTAATTTGTCCATTCGACAATCCAAGACCTGGTTTCGATTGCTGGTGGCGTGTGCTGATGTGACGACCAACTACTCACCAAATCGCTGAATTTATCAAAGAATTCAAAATCAGAAGGCTCAAAAGGTGTATTTCGAGCGATCAAAATTGTAACGTCTTCTTCACGCTCTCTCATCGCTGTACAAGCTACAAAACGGGCGCCGTGCTCTTTGGCCGCGAATTCTGCAATATCGTCCAGAAATTGCCTCTTAAGCGTGTCATTGCCTGAGCTGGATAATTGCTGGCCAACTGATGTATCAATACTCTCGGAGTCGTCGCTATCGTGAGTTCTCTCGTCAGGGTCCGGCTCCTCATATATGGAGGTTGGTTCAACTTGGCCATTGTTGCGAAGGGAAAGGAGATTCGTCAGAGCAACAAATTGATTCTGGTTCAGTCCGGGTTGCAGCCATATTGAGTTGTTAGCCATTTTTCTTTGTTGATAAGGAAGACACTGTGCAAAGATCGCAGATTTCGCGTCGTCAAACAAGCAATTGTAAAACAAATAAGCGGGGTAGTTAGGTGTGGGGGTGGGGTTACATAGTGTCGGTAAGGTTAGCTTCAAGACTCAAAGTCAATTGGGCGCTTTCTTAAGCGTCATGCAGCTGCTGGCCACCCGCACAACAGTTGGTGTGACCTGCGACCAAATAAAGAAGCCGCAATAATGGCGTTGATCGCTTAATAAAAAAGAATTAAAATAAAGGCAAAATATCCTAAATTAAAAAAATAATCCTAGCGGCGGTGAGTAACCTTACGAAATGGGAGCTGGTGTCACGTGAGTAGTCAGCTGCTCGAATCAACCACCAGTGGGCGTCAGAAAAAGTGAAGCCTAGCGGATAATGAGTCTCGGAGGGGCCCGAGGATCTGCCGGGGTGGCGACTTGCTGGTTGCTTTCGTCTGGGTCGATACACTCTGCATTGATCAGTCCAACCTGGATGAACGATATCACCAAGTATCCATGATGGGATAAACAGGGCACCGACTCCCTCCCTGCGTTCACCGCGAAATTTGAGCGTACGCTGTACGAAGCTGGTGGCTAGAGCTGGCCAGATGTCAACAGAATATCCCGCTTCAGGAATGGCCTCAACAGTGCTTTCGAGCAGGCCGGCACAACAGCTCACCTTGCCGCGGACGTATGTCGAATTCCTGCGGACTGCCCAGCAGCTTTCGTCAAGAACGGCCGCTCCTCCCTACGTTTCAGCTCCCAAAATTGCCAACGATCCCATGGATATCAGTGAGCTGAACAATTGGTGCTTTTACGACTTCGTCACCTTTAACCGCCGCTGACCCTCCCATCTCACCGCGAATGCCAGATTGTTCGATTTCACCACAACTGCGAGCCCGTTACCGACAAGACGGCGGGTGCGTCAGGTGTGGTTCCAAGGATCACTGGGTGAAGAACTGTTCCCTGGCCCCATTTACGAGCTTAGGTGATGGCAAACGGATCACAGTTGCCGCCGTTAACGACGACGATTCCGGCACTTACAGTGATTTAGACGGGAACAGCGAAGTGGGTGAGAGCGAAGCGGATCGGTGGGTGGCAGAGCGGCCAGATATCGACTGGAGATGGCATGTTGCGTCTAGTGCTTGGAAATAGGCTGTTTTTTTAAGGATTTGTCTGTACACACTCTTTTGGCATTGAGGCTTGGACCTTTCTCCCCGCATTCTCAATCACTAGTAACTGAACATGCCAAGCCAGAAGAGAAAGGCAAATAGCCATGTCTGCGAGTGCTTCGAGGACCACGAGACGAGAGACGAGTGTGAGAACTATGCTTTCCTTGGCGAAGGCGAGGATTCCGCAGCCAAATATCTAGCCATTACGGCCGAGTAAGCCTTATGTCTTCCCCAGTCGCTGCTCACAGAATCATTATCTATAGGGAAACGGTAGCAATTCTAGCGGGCATGGAAGAAAAGCAGTCATTCAATTTCCATAAAGATCTGCTTGCCGTACACTCCAGATACTTCAGCAATTTATTCAGCGAGGACGGACTTGGCGCTGATGAGAAGATATCAATCCCCGCGAATGCGTCCCTATTTTTCGACTTCATATCCTGGGTACACTTTACCTCTCCTCCCTCTCCTCCCATTTTCATCGACTGTCATTCTCCCTTCTTCGACGGCCTATAGGGAAGCGCATAGACCTCTCCACCCCCAAGCAACATCTTGTTGGCATATTCTCGAGCTCAAGATTTCACCCTAAACTGCATGCAACTCCTTCTCGACTCCGCTTGCAGCCCGGGTGCAAGTTGAAGCCTGGACATGCTCGAGTGCGTCTGATGGGCCCACAGGACTCCAATGTACAGCTACAGTGTTGACAGGATGTGGCGTGAGAAAAAGATGCTCTATTCCGCTCCGGGCGTATGAAATTCCGCATTTTGTCAAGTCGACTTAGCAAGATTCCGAGTAATAGTCGGTTCTTCCTTCTTTGTTCGCTTCCTCCTCGAGACGGAAGTCTTCCCCGGGGAGCGAGTGACGTTACGTTGGATGTTGATGATAAGACACCCTGATATGAAAAGTCATGATGTGGCATGGCAGGATGTAGAGCTACCGTGTCATGCACATTTTCTCTCCTTTGGTCTCTTCGCATACGGGGCGTGTCTCTCCACCATGTTACTGTACCATCATGGGAGAGTCCTGAGTCCTGATTCGAGAAAATCGAACTACCGACTCGGGAAGGCTTGCATATTGCGCGCGTGATAGCGCTAAGATTCCAATGCACGGGGCGTTCGCTGCACATGGTTTCCATTCTTCAACGACTTGCTTTTTTTCACCCGTGGCGCTGAAACAGTCCGCTCTGGGAACTCGGAACTCCCAGGTTTCCGGTTCGGGGGCTTCCAAGCGACTGGGTCGGCTCTTCTTTCCTCTTCTTGATTTTAGGGGGGTTTGCTTTTTGTGGGATCATAATGACGTGGATTACGATATTGTTAGTGGAAAGGAAAAAAAAAAGGTGTAGCCGAAGCGGGGGTAGTATTAGACTAAGGCAAGTAAAAAAATATGATTGAGTAGAAGATGAGAAGTTGACGCTCGAAAAGTGAGAGTTTGTGACGGAAAGCAAGAAGACACCTCGCAAGTGAATGGGGGGATGGCTCCTGCTCCAGCTAGCTTCGTCTTGTTATGCACCAGGCAAGCTAGCCCGCGTTACTTGCCTCATGTCCTTTCCTCTACTCTCTCTCGAGAATTAAAGGTCAATAGATGCTTTCAGCGCATGATCGGCGCCGCTGAATGTAAGCCGAGAAGCCTGAGAAGTTTATCCAAGGTACTTGATATCCAAACTCTTTATTCATGCTCGGGACGCAAGGTGGGTCGATTCGTAAATGGAGCAGCACACTCGTCGTGGGTAGACGGCAGAATTGATAGAGAGGATAAGCCTATTGAATCGTCTGGGTGTTTATTCTCCTGTGTACAGTACCTTCTCCAGATTGCGGGGGCGGGGGTTGAGAAGAAGCTCGAGGGAAGCTTTGCCGTTGCAAATGCAACCGACAAAAGAGTGGAAGCTTGATTGAGCTACCGTAGCTTGAGGTTTTTTTTTTGTTTTTGTTTTTTTGTTTTTGTGCGTCCACGAATGGTTGAAACGGTCGATCAACAGCTCCGCTAGATTCGTTGGCGTATGCTTCAAGCGGAGAGAGCCTGTGATTGAGGCAAGTGTGCTGTTATTGGTTCGGCAAGGTCATTTCCTTGTTGATTAAGAGGAGAGACAGCAGACTAGACTTGGAAGCTGGTCAGTTCAAGAATGTCATCACGATAGTAGCCTTGGACACTGACCAAATCGCAGTTGCTCATTGCCCATCAAGGTGCTATGAAAGTTCGGCGGCAAGAAGAGCAGAAGGGAAACACAACACAAGCACACCAGGAAACTCAAGGAAAAAGATAGAGAAACCATGTAAACTGTATTCACGGCAGTGTTCGATTCGGGTATCTACAAATGCCATGCCATGCCATGCCATCCTCCTCCCCCCCTTCCGCGTGAAAGTAAGTAATCTTAATTAGGTCCTCCACCCCCACCTTGCAAGAAAAAGAACATCGCCATTCCACTCCGCCTGCCCGCCAAATCTGAATCTGATTCTACCAAACTCAGCCAAACCGAAAAACGACCCGGCCACCGACTCCGGCAATGAGTCTTTTACGCATCCATCAAATATCATGCATCGTTTCTTTTCTCGTGAACAGTAAAAAAGGGGTTTGTCCGATTCGAACCTTGCAAGAATGCAGCCCGTCCCAATCGAAAAGAAACATATCCACACCACCCAATGCCATGCAAATGCAGTTTTTTATTTAATAGTCGAAGTTGAAGCGCTCTCATATTGCTCGCTTCGGAACGCAACGGCGTAATAAAGAGAATGGAAGAGTAGAATGAAAAGTAATTAAGTTATTCACTTCAAGTCTACGCTCAGTCATAGCTTTGCGTCCAGGTCCTCGAACTCGCTGATGTGCTTTACGGGCTGGGGGCCAGCGCTGACCTGGAGCATGGACTTGAACTCCCGGACGTCGGTGATGGTGTACGGTGTTGTGCCATTGCCTTCGATCTCAACGCTCGTAGCCTCTCCATCTTCCTCGTCCTTGTGATCCTTGTTGAGACCCAGGACTGTCAGGCCCTTGCCAACAGCTTTCTTGACCGGCGATGTGTCAGTTGGGGTTGACGACTGAGCAGTCATGTGAATCGCTAGTTTTGATCGTGCTGGTGAAGAAGGGTGGATGAAGTGTTGATAGAACTCGATCATATCGGCCTTGGTGAGCACCTTGATGTTTGCAGCGTCGTGGTGAACTACATAGAGCAATTAGCCAGAATAAAACAATGTAGATAAATCGACTTACCAAGCTCAAAATCAAGGTACTCGCTGTCAATGTATGACCACAGGCGACCCGACTCCTGATCCAGATTCTTCAACTTCTCCAGTCGCTTCGTGATCAAGCTCCTCTTGTGGCCCTCGAACTCCGCATCCGACATCTGTTCAAGCGTCTCCGCCCAGCTGCAAAGGAAATTGTCGATTCTGGACTCCAAGTACTGCGGCGCCTTCTCGCTCTGGATGATGAAGCGGAAGCCAATGGTCGTAGAAGTCGGTCGAGCGCCAGTGAACACGACATATCCAAGCTGCTCCTTTGTTCTTAGTTGATCGAAGGCCGGCTCATGCGTCATTTGATCGAGCAGGAGGGTCTTCGCACGCACGGGCCGGATGGACTTGTCGCCAACGTAAAGTAAGTATTCAATGCAGTGGTTGACATTTGCTGGATCCTTTAGAGTCTTCTGGAAAACGAAGTTGCTGCCGGGTGGGAAGATCAATTGTCGGGCGATGGGCCATTGAGTTTGTGGAAGGGGGCGAGGCTTCAACAAGCTCTCGATCAGGTCGCTCAATTTCAGAGCATCCTCCTTGTACAGGTTTCCATGTACAAAGGTCTCGATGTGCATCTGTCGTAGGAGATGGGGGTAGAATTGTATGATATCAGTCGCAGTTAGGTGATGCAGCTCGGCTAGGATCTGCTCGTTCGTGTACCCCTTTTCGCTATTTAGCCACCTGGTAAAGTCGCCGACCTGATTGTATGGTTGCTGGAAATCCCAGTTTTTGAGGCCTCGTAGAACTCTTTCTTTGATGATCTCGAAACGATCCTCCTTGATCTCCAGATCTCGCATAGTGAGCAAAACCTTCTCTAGCAGCACAGACAACTTGTCGTTGTAGCCCGAAACCGCAATCTCAATGCCCATTGAGTGAGCAGATACCGAGTAGTCCAATCCCGCCAGCTCAGCATCGTATGAATACTCCTCCAAGGCATCTCGAACCATATCGGTGTACAGTCTTGCCTTCAGACTGTTCTCGGCTGTCGCATTAGGTAGAGTATTCCGGCAGTTGACAAAGAGGTTAGCTTTGGGCACCCAAAATTGATCGTCCTTCTTAAACCAAGTCCGAACAAGGTCGTCATTTCGAATAAGCTTAGGGGAGAGCGCTGGCTCCTTGACTTCCTTCTTCTCAACCTCGAGCTTCGTGGGGATGAATTGATTTTCGTGTGGTAGGTGCAATTCCATCAACCGGTTCTTGATTGTACTGTTTGCAGCCTGTCGGATTTCGGCAAGGAAATCGGCTGGGATTTTCTCGTAGGTGTACTCAGTCCCGTACCATTTTTCTTTCGACTTCCAAGTTCCCGGAAACTTTTGTGACACTACGGTCATTCGGAAGTTATCCGGGCTCAGACATTGCAGGCCTTTCTCGATCATGACAGAGTCAAACTTCCGAAGTCTAGGAAGCGAGTCAGTGCTTCGGCCCCCAATTATCACTTCCTAAATTCCCCGAAGAGACAACTCACGTGCTGTGCCCACTAAGGAGCCACTCCCGAGGAAGAGGCGTCTGCATGACCGCGCTTATCTTACTGGTGAAACGGCTGGCTGGCGTCTTTTGCTTGAACTTAAAATCCACATCGGCGAGACCCTTCTGTTCCTGAAAGATCCATTCTTGAGGTGGAGTCTCCTTAAGCAGTGAGATGTATTGGAAGAAGACCTTTACAATCTCCTTGTAATTCTTCAGACCATCTTCTGTTAGGCGGATTTGGCAGTTGAAGATTCCAGGTGTGCCTGGACAAACGGGATATGCACCTTCTCGGGAAATATTTAGCTTATGTCAAACCGGAGACGGAGATCTCCAGTATAAAAATGAAAAGCAGCTGGATGAGTGTTACATTGATAGAGTCCCCACTTGAGTCAAGCCAGTGACATTCTTCGCTTTGGCTGCCAAGACTATAACCACCCGCCAAGAAATTTTCAACATACCTGCACTGAGTCCATTGGCCCAACCTTTGGACTTAATATAAGACATGATACTTCCAGGGCCCTCGTGGCCAATAAGATGGGCGATATACCGACTCGGCTGCGACTCAAATAAAAGTTCTTCGTCTATGAATGGAAACGAGAGATCCAGTTGTCGTGAATCCATCACCGGTTTCGCAAAGCACTGAGTCAAGAGGTCATCCGGTCCAAATGGTACTTCGTCCTCCCAGCGATTTTGGGGCAAACTCTTGTTCCGAACCCCGGCGAAAAGATCTGCGGCCCATCCTTCCAAGACATCCAAAGGCTCCCTTCCCAAGATAACAAGCTTCATGCGGTTGGCTGAATAATGCTTCTCGTGGAAATCCATGAATTTTTGGCGAACATCGATGCCTCGGGCCTCGGGCTGCGTCTTCAAGATCTCCAAATTACCCGTAGAAAAGTGACAATATGGGTGTTTTGGGTTTGATAAGGACTTCTCGAGTTGATGTAGTCGCCATTGGTCGCTTTGCAAGTTCTTCTTGTTCTCCGAATCGACTGCTCGTAGCTCTCTGTCCAAGGTTGACGAAAGAAAGAGGGGATCAATAAAAAATTGCGCGAATCGGTCCAGAGCGCCGTATAATGGAGATGACTCGTCCCTTGCGGCATCTTCGGACTTCTTTGCCGCAACTTCGAAATAGTAGTTTGTAGAAGTAGCACCGGTATATGCGTTGGAGCTTCCGGAATGCGAAGAAAGGTATTGAGAGTAGGCATTTTCCACTGGATACTGTTATGAAGTTAACCGTGGTTCCAAAGTTTGGCGGGGTGAATGGGGGCTGAAAAGTGATTGCCATCTGGGATGAGGCTCCCCCTGCACCCCACCAACAACATCCTAGAAAAGTGAAAATATCTCATACCTTCTTTGTTCCCATGAACAAAAGATGCTCGACTGCGTGGGCCTTTAGAAAGTCAGCATTTTACTTTTCCGGTATGTCTTCGGTTGTGCTTACCATGCCACTCATATCCTCTTCATCGCTGAAGTTACCCACATTGACATCCATAGCCGCACTGGCCTTGTCCGTCTCGGCATCGTGAACCAGGAGCACCTCGAGCTGGTTTGGCAGCCTCACCACACGATAATGGCGGTCATCTAACGATGGCGTTTCCAAGTTGTCCGTGAGTCTTTCGACCGGCCTATACCGCTGTTCCCTAAGCGGGCTGTCGAGGGCGGCCGGGGTTTGAGGTTGAGATAAGGTTGACATGGCGGCGGAGGTCAAGGGTGGCGAACAGATGCCGCGATGCAAAGAGGAAGATGGTAAGGAACGCGGACGAAGAAAGCTATTTGGGGTTGTCGAGAACAATGCGTAGAAAGGCTCTAGCTTTCGGAAGGAGGCTTTTCTCGAATAGTGATGGAATTCGCTAAACTTGGGGAAGGCTCGATGTGCCTCGGAGAAACAACGGTTCAAGTGGCGATTTGAAGGTTGGGATGGGGTGAATGGCAGCGAGAGGGTCCGTGCGGGTGCAGACGAGCTTGAGCTTGAGGTTGTGAATGAGGGGCAGTAGCATCTCTTGCAGGTGCAGGACGTGGAGTTCTTGAATCGATGGGTCGGTGGTGAATGGCCACGCAGCAGCAGTCGGCTTTGCAATAATGACGAGGCTGACTTGGGCGTGGGCGCTGTAGCGGTAGCGGTAGCTGTAACTGTAGCCGCAGCTGGACTTGTCAAACGTGTGCGTTGGCGACCAGCGGCTAGCAGCAAACTGCGGGCGCAGGTTTGGGCTTGGGCTTGGGCTTGGGCTCGGGCTGCAGCACGACAGGTCGCATGGAATTGTAAGCAGGTGACCCCAGAAACGGGCATCGAAGTCCCGGAAGGCCAGGAGATGGGAGAGCCGCGGATGGCGTGCGTCTGCTTGTTCTACCTATTGTACCCTTATTTGCTGACGGCAGGAGCAGGCGGACTGGGCAGGTATTGGTCCCAGCAGCGCGGCAGGAACCAGAATAGCAACGGTCAGGGCGTCTTCCGTCGGCGCAGGCAGGCAGGGAGGTGGGAGGCCGAAGCAGGGAGATATGTAGGCAGGCAGGCAGGCAGGCAGGCAGGCAGCAGCGTAGACGAGTAGTGGTGCTTCGTTCGTCAGTCGTTCGTTGGCAGACGTGGGATGAGGTTGCACAGGGCGTTAGGTGTGACAGATGAGCAGGAGAGTTGGAGCTCCGGTTCGTTCAGTTGTTTGTCCTGGGATCTCGGAAAAGACCAAGTACTAGTACGACCACTACCTTCTTTCGTACCGTGGGTACGAGGTACATCCGTAGCTGCACGACTGGCGTTAGGTCGAGGGGGACGAGCTATTTCTATTGGGCCCAAGTAGCTGAGGAGCACCAGCACAAGCGACAATCCAATATCTGCAGACGCGCACCGCGGCCCAGTCAGATGTCACCAACCACCAAACTCAACCAGCACAAGCAGATCCGAGGCCGGAGTCGTCGTGAAGGCGTCAGCGGGAATTAGGTCTAGCCGTCGCTTGACCGAGGACACTCGGATCAGTAATTCGTGGAGAAGCAGGAGCTACACCAACAGCAAGTCAGCAAGCAACAAAGCAGCAGTCTGGCGGTCAACTTCTCCAGAAGGAGGTCGCGGAATTTATGTAGATAGGCCCCTGCTGCAGATTGAGGTCAGGGATGGGCAGACGCTGTCGTCCCTTGCCATGGGTCGCGATTGCATACACCCTTGCCGCTGCCCTGTCGATAACGTTAGATCCATCCCCCATAATCGATAAAATGCCCGACCTGGGAGAAAGTTCGGTTCTGCTGCTGCGACTCGCGGTCCTGGCGTCTGGCTGGGAGCACAGTCGGAGAGAAGTTTCAAAACCCCCATCGCCCCAGCCAGCCACCCAGGTTACATCTCCATCTCCACCAACCACCAGGTTGACGGGAGCCAACGCATGAATCTGAGTGATTCTGGAAGATGGCTGAGGAGATGGTGGAGATGGGAAAGATGGGAGATGGGAGATGGGAGATGGGAGATGGGAGATGGGAGATGGGAGATGGGGGACGAGAGATGCTACCGGTAGGCCCATATGAAATACTGGTATCCCCCCCGCTGAAGGAGCCTCGCACTTGGGCGGCCGCTGCTATTGGGTAAAAGATGGGACGACGCAGCAAGCCCCAAGCATCTCAACGGGCGAGCTGCATCGCCCAGTACATGTTGAGCGTGGTGACTTGTGAGGCATGTCCTTGAACGACCTACGGGGGAAAGAGAGCAGCTAGCTGTCATGATGCATTGCCAGATGCAGCAGCGGGCACCTCACGCATGAGCTTCTGCATGATCTCGACGGTCCTCTCCGCACCGCGTTCCCTTACCCGACCAAGCTCCTTGCTTGGCTATATCAGAGCTCAGCTATTAAGGTTATATGCTGCCTCTCGGCACATTCACATTCACATTCACATTCACATTCTCGTTCCGCATTCCACATTCATCAGTCAGTGCCTACGGCTCATCGGGCAGCGAATCCCTTCTGAAATGCAATGCCTCAAATCCATCCCATCTTAAAGTTCAGAGACGAGTCAGACGACGGCCCGGCCAGCGAAGATCCAAGCGTCCTTCTTGTTAGATCGCCCGCGGGGTTGAAACCGTGGGGAATTGCCAATAATATCAGTAACCAGTATCATAATTTAAGGTTCGAACCTGCATGCTAGTAAGCTACACAACATAAGGTACAACCCTCCTTCGCGGCTCCGGGAAGCTCCTCCTTTCACCCCTTTATCTCGGCTCCACAACATCATTACTCGTGGATCTCATGATCTTATGTTGGATGTTATTTATTTACTTGTTTCCTGCCTGACGGCATTCATTAAATGTGCAGGGGTCGGCCCGAACAGCATATGCGTTGGAAGGGTCCTCGAGAAGCCTGAATCCAAATGATCTCGGGCGTGGGGCGGGAAAGAATAGCCTAAAATGCGCTAAGGTTGTGCCACCAAAAGTTGGGATGCATCTGCATCCTCGATTGATGGGATGGGGTGTTTTTTGGTCATGTGATTTGAGCCAGTCCAACGTCAGTGGTGTTTTAGGTACTTCGTAAGGTCCAGTGTTACATATATAATCTGGAGCAGTAGTCAACTTGAGGTTCCGGCATATGTTTTCAGGTACAGGCGATCCCTTAGGGCAGCATGGGGTTAGTGGGAGGATCTTCGTTCACAAAAGCTTGTGAACTCTTGTCCACATGCAAATAACACGTCTCCAGGCCAAGATTTGCCGGAACATCAACAAGAACTGTGTAGCAGCAGAGCACTAAGAACAACTAGCAGATCTCATGAGTCTGTTGGATTGACTTAAAAAAAAGTCCTAGACCTTGCTTCGATGCGGCCGTTGAGTCAACATCACTCCTTAGTTGGAATGCATGTCCACGAGCATTTTCTGGTGATACCTTCTACAGAATTCAATCAGTCAGTGACACGTGAAAAATGGCTCAAGAAACTATATTGTTGCACAGGCAATTGACAGACTCTGAATCCGGGGATTCTGGGTTCTCTCTCTCGGGTGGCGGACTCGGACCGGGAGCCGATTGCAAACCTGGTCTCGATCAGAAATCCCAGGTTCTGGTTATACCTCAACCTGTATAACCTAGCAATGCAACGGAAGAAATAAGCCGAGAGATGGTCCGAATCTGACATTTGATGCGATTCGAAGATCGTCATGAAAATCATGAGTATGTCCGAGATATGCCCACATTCGCTCCTCGACTGCTGTGCACACGTTCTGTGGGTTTTGTGTCCCGGTGATAATCGAATTCGTACCGAGGTGCTCACTAGAAGCCATGATCGCCCGTTCACTGGCACTTGGAGAAAAGAAGAAACAGGATGTCTCTTGGAATGTCCGAAATTTCCTTGCTTTGGTACTCGCTAGGAAGGCGTACAATGGCCACCCGAAGTTCGAAGTTCATCAAATTCCCACACAACGCCAACAATGCGTCCAACTCCAGCGCTATGCAACGTGAAGGAAAATTATCCAGCCTCAAGGCAGCGTCAAATTCTCCAGCGTATGTTTCACTTCCGGTAAGAGGTTGACAATCTGATTTGGATCCCGTAGCGCAACTGTTAGATCGCCGGGTAGTCTTCCGGAGAATAACAAACTCTGCCGTCATTGTCAGCACAAGTGTATACCCAAACTAGGAAAATGGTGCGCAGTCTAGACCAAGGCATTCATGCTCAGAGAAGCTCCACAGGACCAGACCGACTTGGCTGGGAATCCTAGACTCGATAACGAAGCTCAAGAGCAATGAATGATTGCGAAAAAGTAGAAATATGTAAAATTTGTACCTTCTTCACCTTGTCAAATCCATCCTCTTTCTCTGTGTAGTCTCTGATAACTTTGCCCAGGTTGAAATCCACATAGATTCTGGTATCTCGAATCCTTACAAGCACGTCATCAAGTCTCATGAACTGCCGGCACAACAAAAGCATCCTGTCTGGCATAACTCGTAACTTGCAAGACAAGATTGAAATTCCGTTATCATCGAGCTCGCTTTCGAAGAGCACAACTTCCTCGAAGAATAGAATTGGGTCGGGTCGCTTGAGGAGTTCGATTGGAATTGGCTCTGCGTTTTCTTTCTCGAGTTCGAACAGCTTTCCTTTCGTGATAGTCCCCTTGTAATCTGTTGTGTATGACCAATCGAATGGTTTCACGACCTCCTTGATACCTTCATGTGTCTTTTCTCTTCAAGAAATCAGTGACAATAATACCTTAAATGGGATAGGATGTATACCTGCTGCTTGACCACTCCTTCGAATATGCAACCTTCAACATATTCTTACCAGTCTTGTCGACTCGGTCCAGTGCATCGTATGCATTGAATTCAAGCCGCCATCCGGTAGCCAGATGCTCAATCGAGACCATGTTGTCTCCAAAAATCATCTCGGGGATAGGAATGCCCAGCTTCTTCGACATTTCATCGATGGGTTCGGATTTCGAAATAGGCAGCTTGCGCGCACTGATCTTGAATCCTTTCTGAACATGCGACACCGTAGATTTATCTGCTGCGGCAGGCGTCGGGAAGTTCTCATCGAGGGGCCCGTTGAAAGACATGATGCCGGTACACCAAGTTTGGGTTGCGAGAGTCAACGATGGCACAGTTCTTATTGTTGCGGTTGTCTTGCACTCCAAAAAGCGCATTCGTGAAGTTGAACTTTGGCGGGGCAAGTTTGGCGGGGAAGGGGCCGAACGTTTCGAGATCGTTGCCTTGGCGACCACTAGCGGCCAAGGCCATCAACACCTTGACCTCGACATTCCAACTTCAAGATTCGCCTCAAGCTTCGACCTTCGACCATTCAAACTAACCCACAGCACAATAGTCTACTGCACATCTGGGACCGGCATCTCTCAACAGGTCAATCGCTTTTTAGTCGCACTGTCCCAATGGCAACCCGTGTTCTCGAATCGCGCTTCGAGCGCATGTCGGTAAACGACGAGAACGATCCTGGCGATGGCATGAAGTACCAAAAATCCAAGGTATTTCACCAGCACAAACTACTAAAATTCTGTGCTAATTTCTCAGATGGCAACTTCTACTTCAACCACTTCCACACAGCTATCTCAGAATGCAGGTCGAGCCAATCTGCTGAAGCTTGCATTGCAAAATCAAAACACAACAAGCACCATCGTTACCGTCCCTTCCCAAGCAGCTCAATGGAGAGCTTCGAATATGCAAAACGGTCCGACATCCCCGACACGCAAGGCTCGAGGGTCCGATGAGCTCGTCAGGGTAGAACGCAAGTCAAATCCCCTCTACGAACAACCAATTACACACAAACAATTCCATCTTGGCATGTTTGAAATTGGAAGACCTCTGGGCAAAGGCAAATTTGGGCGCGTATATTTGGCAAGGGAACGTAGCTCGGGTTTTGTCTGCGCGCTGAAGGTCCTACACAAGAATGAATTGCAGCAAGGAAAGGTTGAGAAGCAGGTTCGGAGAGAGATTGAGATTCAAAGCAATCTCCGACATCCCAACATCCTTCAATTATACGGCCATTTCCACGACAGCAAGAGGGTTTTCCTGATTCTTGAATTTGCCGGCAAAGGAGAATTGTACAAACATCTTCGACGAGAAAACCGGTTTCCAGAATGGAAAGCTGCTCAGTACATTGCACAAATGGCGGCAGCGCTAGAGTACCTTCACAAAAAACATGTTATGCATCGGGATATCAAACCAGAAAATATTCTCGTTGGTATTCATGGCGAGATCAAGATCTCTGATTTTGGCTGGAGTGTGCACGCCCCGAACAATAGACGGAATACAATGTGCGGAACTCTTGATTATCTTCCCCCGGAGATGATCAAGCCAGGAAGTCAGGATAACTACTATACCGAGAAAGTTGATCTTTGGAGTTTGGGTGTTTTAACATATGAATTCTTGGTCGGAGAAGCCCCATTTGAAGATACGCCAGTCATGACCCAGAGGAGGATTGCCAGAGGAGAGATGACGGTACCGAGTTTTGTCAGTCCTGAAGCAAAGGACCTGATAAAGAGGGTGAGTGATGAACCCGAAATTGCCAGACAGCATTCACTGACTTGATACAGCTCCTTGTCCTTGACCCCGAGAAGCGGATACCTCTGGACCAAGTTAAAAAACATCCATGGATCCTCAAGCACTGTGTTAAGGGGGAGAGGGCCAGCCTGCGGGATTCAAAATCAACTGGCAGCAAGTCTTCGGCTGGTGGCCAACGTGATGAATGATGATTTTATGACCATGAGGAAGGCGTTTTAGGGTGGCATAACTAAGATACAAGATTGGGCGGCATGTTTTTTGGAGTCGGAGATCATTAAATTCCTTGTACGCCTACGCTGATCCAATATAATCCTTTCGAACATGCCAGTTGCCCATTTTTCCGGGCTTCTAAGTATTTGTACAAGAGATTCGTACATCATCTATAAATCTCGTCAAAGGGCCGTGTGTCTGAAAAGCACGAATCCCAGACCTCATTCACAACCTTGACTGCCTGCACGTCATCTTTACACGCCGGTCTGGCCATCACTGACTTGACCGCCCTTGTCCTTACACAGTTCTGATGTTGCTGTGTAAGCTTCCAATTATTCCTGGTCCAAAACTCTCTCATGAATCTGCACTCTCCACTCAAACTCGACGCTCGAATCTGTCACCCATTAGCATAATTCCATCATCCCAAACGCCGAAAAGTATACCTCAGTACAAGCCGCATGCCTCAAATCCGCCCAATCAACCTTCCACCTCAAGTGATCCCACGCATGCACCATCTCATGCGCCAGCGTATCCTCCAAATGTTTCCGATCCCGCATCTCATTCGCACAGATCAGAATCCCATGATCCGGACTAAAGCCCCCTCCCTGCCTCACAAATCCCCCATCCTCCGTCCTTCTCGTAGGACACCTCCTACACCGGACATTCTTCTCATTCAGATCTCCGTTTAGTGCTTCGATGTTCTTCCGCAGGAAGATCACGGTGGGAGAGTATTTGAAGCACCAGTCCCGCCACTCGTCGCAGTTCTTGCAGTCGCGTGCTTCGTTCTGGATGTATTTGTCTTCGCGGAAGTAGTGCTGTCCTAGAGGCGTCATGCGCCCAGTCAATATGTTGTAAATGTTTGTCCATCGCGCTTCCGGGTCGTAGCCTGTTTCTGCGGGATTGTTTTCGTGTGCTGTGGAAGAAGCGGTGGAGTTTTCTTGCCCGGGAGGTTGCAGACTATCTAAATCTTGTATCGCCATTCTTTTCTTATTTTGCTCCTCTAGGAAATTTGTCTGGTAGTCTTCTAAAACTTGTCGTCCGGCTGGGACGGGCAGGCCTCCCGAACCATCGGGGATAGAGCTAGTCGGTTTTGAGGAGCCTGTCCCCATGGTTGAGATCGAGGCGTTCACTTGGGAACAAATTGGGCACTTCTGGGCACAATTGCAGATAATGTCGCTGTCAGGGCGTCGTTCGGATATGCAGCTCTAGAAGCTCTGTAGCGCGGATATTTTTGATCCATTTCGCACACCGCTTCCTCGTTCCGTCCCTTTTCTGCCGAAAAGCGGAGCGATTTCGCAGTCTAAAACAGTCACACTTCTCCCAGAATCCCACACCGTTACGGAACAACTCACAGGATTTATGTCTACATATCTTCTCATTTTCAAGGGATTGGAAAGGAGGATATAGGCCAATATGAAGGGACCTAAATCTCTGACCATTGTCATAAAACTTGGTACGTATAGCCTCACCCCAGAAAATATGTCATGCAAGGCTGAAGAAACATGCAGGTACGAGTTCCATCGTTGATGAGAGGACTCATGAACCATTGATCGATATTCTGAGTCTTATTGTGAAGACTGCGGTACAGCTTCATAAAGATGGCCACAAGGTCATTATTGTGTCGTCTGGTGCTATTGGTGTGGGTCTGAGGAGGATGGATCTTGAGAAACGGCCGAAATATCTTCCAAGGATACAGGTGAGTGTCATTTGTCCTCATATCTGATCAAAAGCTACTGATGGATGGGTAGGCTCTAGCGGCAATTGGCCAATGTCGACTTATAAGTCTTTGGGATAGTTTATTTGGCCACCTTAGACAACCGATTGCTCAAATATTGCTCACAAGAAACGACATTGCAGATGTATGATTTTTCCCTATACATCTTGAACATTTACTAACTCGAAACAAGCGTACTCAATATCTCAATGCACAAAACACAATTGCTGAGCTTCTCGATATGGGAGTCATCCCAATCGTGAACGAAAACGACACAATCGCTGTCACGGAAATCAAGTTCGGTGACAACGATACATTATCAGCCATTACAGCGGCAATGGTCCACGCAGATTATCTATTCCTCATGACAGATGTAGATTGTTTATACGACAAGAACCCACGCGCCCACCCAGACGCCAAGGCCATTGAAGTGGTAGAGGACATTTCAATGCTGGAAGCAGACGGTACGCTTCCGCTCCCCTTCACCCAGTACCATACTAACAAATCCCAGTATCAAGCGCAGGCTCAGCTCTAGGCACAGGCGGGATGTCCACCAAGATTGTCGCTGCCCGTCTCGCCACCTCTGCCGGCGTAACCACAGTAATAACCCGCTCCTCAAATCCCGGTAACATAGCCAATATTGTCACCTACATCCAATCTCTCAAAACATCCGTTCGCTCCATCACGTCCCAGCCTTCTTCTCCCAAGCCAGGGTCCTCAGGGAAGACCTCTTCCGCAACAACATTAGTCGACGAGCCCATATCCCGCGCCACAGCATCTCTGAAACTCGAGCCTGTCCTGGTAGCTCCACTACACACACGATTCATACCCTCGCCTCAGCCGATCCGGGATCGGTATTTCTGGCTGTTGCACGGCCTCGCTCCGCACGGAACAGTCTACATCGATGCCGGAGCTCACCGTGCGCTAGAAAACAAAGCCGGTCTCCTCCCGGTCGGCGTCGTAGACGTCGAAGGTACATTCGCGCAACAAGAAGCTGTGCGCCTCGTCGTCGTTGATAGAATTCCACGCTCGTCTTTATCCCCTACGACTAATACCCACCCTGCCAATGGAAATGGAGTAAAGTTATGGGAAGGTCCCGGCTTGGAGGTCGGTAGAGCTTTGGTAAATTATAGCGCGGCGGAGATTATGCGGATCAAAGGCGTGAGGAGTGGTGAGATTGAAGGGTTGCTTGGATATGCGGAGAGCGAGTACGTCGCGTTGAGGGAGAATATCAGCTTTTTTAGGAGGGAAAGTCGGCCGGCCACGCCGAGTTTTGGAGTTACGGTAGAGACATGACTAGATTTCTGGCGTTTGGATGGTGGAGTTATAGCGGATAGAGAAAAGGTCACAGACCAATAAATAGATGAGACGAAAGCAAGAATTTTTTTGCAGCCATCGCTTGACTATGATGCTTGCGACTCGAGTAAAAAATAGCTCTACAAAAGCCAGCTAAGCAATTCCTCCGCAGAGCACACACCCCAGTCCCTATCCATTCGTTACACAGTCCCAAACTCCATTCAAGAAGCAAATCATGCCACTCCCCTCCCAACGAGTCCTCAGAGCGATGTTCAACAATACCAAATCAAGCCCATGCAAGGCCTCAATCATTTCCATCACCTCGCATCCCTGGGTGAAGAACTACTAGCAGTAACATCTTCAAACTCCAGGTCCCACTTATCAACCTCCTGGAACTTCCTCGCTGCCGCCTTCAGCTCCCGCCCAACCCTCTTCTCCAGCTCCTGGCTATTCTCGGAATTCTCATTTCCCTCGTCATCTGGCAGTGGTGCCAAACTATCATCCGGATCAACTTCTTCATTCTCTTTGTCAGAGGTTGCGCGAGCTTGTGCGCCATAGGTGCGTTTGGTAGCTAGCTGCTTTCCCTTGCCTGATGCTTTTCCATTTCGAGGTCCTTTCAGGGGTGCAGGTGTTCGTCTGGGGATAGCTGATCTTCTCCCTGCTCGTACAGCTAGATGCGAGAGTTCGTCGTCTTCCGAAGCAAGGCCGGAGATGTCGACGTCGTCTTCTGAGCTGAGAATATCGAATAGATCACGCGCTTGACGCCGCCGTCTGCGTGGAAGTAGAGACTGTAGTTGAGCGGTGGAGAACGTACTAGGAGGTGGAGCTTGTCTTTTCGGCTTTGGTTTTGCAATAGTCATTACTGGACGATTGGGGGAGTGAGTGAGCGATGGAGGAGACGAAATTGGTGAATCTTGAGTCATTGGTAGTGGCGTTCTACCTCGTAAAAGTGGTCTACCCCTAGAAGGTGCTCGATGCGGTGGTAGTGCAGGCTCTGGACTTGATAGACGAGAGCTACTGCTGCGAGGAGGTGCCATTGTTTCGCTCAAGGGTTCTGGAGTATCAGACCGACCTTCTATGGATGGTAGCAGGTCGTTTTCCGGTGATCTTGAGTCGCTACCTTCTTCTTCTTCGTCACTCAATTGGACCGTGGCTGGAACCCTCTCCTCTGATTGGAATCTTCTTGGTGATGGTAAGCTTGGACTAGACCTTGGAACTTGAACAGACGATAGCTTGCGTTTCCTGGGATTTGAAGAAGAAGCGGCGGGCGATGTAGTCATATTTCTGTTCTTCGATAAGTTCAATGGCGTTGACTCATCCTCGGGATTGAAATCGTCCTCATCATCATCGTCATATTCAAGTTGCGGTGGTTGGGCTTTTTGCGCCGTTCCTAATATGCTGGGTTCCCTCGCTCTCCGTTTGAAATTTCCAATTTTCAATGCAGAGCCTACTTGCGCCGGTGTTCCTCTGTCCATTTCGAGGCCCATACTGCTTGATGCCATAGGTACAGCATTCTGTCCGAGAATGCTAGGTTGTCTTGGTCGGCGTCTGAAATTGCCAATTGACATCATAGAAGCATTCTTTTTGCCCACGCTCGTAAGGCCGTCGTCCTGCGCCAGGTTTGACTCGACACTGCTCGATCGCGCTCGAGAAGGCCCACCACCGAGTATGGTTGGTTGACGCGCGCGACTTTTGAAATTACCAATTGCGAGCAAAGAGCTCTCCACTGCAGGTGTCCTCATCTCCCTCCGGCCAACCTCAGCAGGACTACTTGATTCCAAATCCAATTCTACTCCATCTGAGTCCGCACCCTGGGTTTCTGAAGCTACGCGACCTGTCTCCAGTATATTTTGCCCCATCGCCGGGTCTCCGTCGTCTACATTGCGCGTGTTCATGCCCACTGCACGCCCTCCTAACTTCGAAGCAGCTCCAACCTTCGCTTTGCCATTGTCTTCCTTGACATGTCGCACACTCCTCACTACTTGCTCATCCGTATCGCTAAGATCATATAAATCGTTCTTTGGCGTATTCGATACCGGGACCGGCACTGGCTCAACAGTGGTCTTAGTCGTCTTCGTAGGGCTTCTGACGCGCGGGGCCGGAGCAGAGGGTGCAACCTTTGTGCGCTTCGGACGTGGCATGGTTGCGAAATTTGATTGAAAGCCTCAAAAAGATGTACAATTGTGTCCGTCGATGTTCCTATCGCATTCTGAATTATGTTGGGTGGGGTTGTGAAGCTTGCTGAAAGTATTGGAACGCGTCTTGCCTACGCGACTTTCGATGTTTTGAAATGACTAAGCGAGAGCCACTCCATCGCACCACAACGTCACTTCATCTTTTACCCTCCACATGTTTTACACATAATCATATCAAACCCCTTTTCCTCTGTGTTTAGATAGTACTGAATTCGTGTGCACATCCAGAATTTTGCAACTAGAATCAGCTATTCAGGTCCAAGTTGCGATCAAAATCTATGGAGCACGGTATCACGGTTCGGTAGTGCGTTCAGCTGCTAAACTTCCTCGCTGCAGCTCCAAGCCACAATTCTCACACTCAGCGCTCTTATACTATCTTTTCAACCTTTGCTACCTTCATGTATTCTAACAACTTATGTGTCGCTACAATAGCAAGTCAGCTGACGGGCATTCCCTAGCATCATTGTGTGTTCTCCCATTATCTTCTAGCAAAGCCACGGCAGGGTTCTACGAGTTCAATACCGCATCGTTTGTAGTGCACATTCAAATCATCAATTCAAAAACCAATTGGTAACGATCATAAACAACGTTTTCTCCGCCAAGAACCTCGCGCTAATATTCGAGTGCCTTTCCACTCAATATTCCTTCTCCCGCTCCTGCTGTCAGCAACCGCACAACAGACTATTGATTCTCTCATCAATATGGATGATTGGAAGATGGAAACGGCGAAGCTTTGTGAAACCTGTTAAAGGGAGCAAATATGGCAACATCTCGTGGATAAGCAAGAGCCCGGCTCAGTCAAGGACTTCCCTCTTGACGAAATCGAAGTGAGAGAAAATTGCCCTTCTACAAGCTTCTGTACAGATTAGTCGCTCCGAACTTGAAGCAATCCGATAATGCTTCATTACAAGGCATAGTCTGCCAGCTCAGAACACTTCGGGGCCAGCTTCCGGGATAAATATTTCCTTTGGGCAACAGTCTGGGATGCGAATCCAAGTGGAGAAAAAACCTCTGGGTAAAGATGCGTCAAATCTCCAGTTTCCCGGCAATGACGGTAGCCCTCAAATGGATATGGCCCGGCTAAGGCAGATTCTGGCCACGTGTCTACGGGATCATGAACGATGTCGGTTCAAGCCCTAGTCCGAAAGTCATCGCAAGAAAATCAATCTTCTCTTGACTGATGTACACCAGTACTGCATTGTAGAAAAGGCATACGACTGTGACCGAGTCGCTCTTAGTTATGTTTGGGGGAAAGACCAGGTGCTTAAGACGACGAGACAAACCTTGGCTGACTTCAAGGAAGAAGGTTCTTTGCTCAAAAGACAACACGAAATTCCGAGGACGATTTGGGACGCTGTGTTATTAGTCCGGGAAGTTGGGCAACGTTATCTCTGGGTAAGCTTGTTATTGCTTTGCTATCATTCCCTGAGGGGTTTAAATCTCTGCTAGCTGATCGAGGAAATCTGCAAATGTCACTGCAACTGGCTGACGTACTCTAGGTGGATAGCTTTTGCATCGTTCAAGATGACGATAAACATAAGTCCGAGCAAATAAATGCAATGAACTCGATTTATGGCAATTCGCTCTTCACTATCATCGCAATCTCCGGCCGCGATGCCAACACAGGTCTACCAGGAGTACGCCCCAACACTCGACCTCTCAGATACATTTCCATCGATGAAAAGCATGCTCTCGTTGCTACAACAGATCACCTTGGGTCGGTTTTGCGGACATCAACTTACGAAACAAGAGGGTGGACATTTCAGGAACGACTATTGTTGCCCAGATGTCTCTAGGTTTCGGATTGGCAACACTTCTTGTCCTGCCTCACCGAGACTTGCTGCGAGGATGGACTGCCCGATGAGCCGTTGGAAGAAGATTATGATCCGCACCATGCCTTACCGAATTGCCTTGTACGGAGACTCGCGGACCTCGGCAGACGTATGCCTGCACAAATGGCCTTTCGAATATACGCCGAAATAATCGAGAATTTCAGCGCCCGATCACTTACAAGTCCTTTCGATACCGTCAATGCAATAGCAGGCATCAACGCAGTTGTAGTAGGTAGCTTAGGTGTATTTCTTTGTTGCGGAGGTCCAGCGCGCTGATCGAACAATGTTTGCTCTGGATTCCAGCTCCCAAACCCGGCCACCAGCCCATTCGAAACAATTATTTCCCGTCTTGGTTATGGGCAGGATGGATGTGGCCCGTGAACTTTAAGCTTCCAATTGATATATTTTAGGTCACAAGGAATTCGATCATCTCATGTCGTGCAGACATATACATGGTGAACGGGATGGGGCCAATCCAATCCATCGATATTTTGGAAATACAAGCTTGGGCTTATAACGCACAGAATTTCAGTTCAGGGGAGGGAAGGATGATCAAACATGAGACAGGGCTTGCGCTTGACACTGGAAGTAACGTGATCGGCATATTCTTTGATACGGAAATACCGACCGAGCCACGAAAAAGCTCTTGTTGGCTGATAGCACTTTTCATCGCAATGAGAAAACACATCGCCACCAGGCCCATTGCTGAAGCTGAAATGGGGGATCCAAGTGTCTCTCGCTCGAATGCATGGAATGGCTTGGATGCTCCTGGAGACGAATGGCACGTTGTTGTGATGCTTGTTGAAGAGAAAGGCGAACATATCGAACGGTTGGGCATCGGCATCACTTCAGTTGATATCTGGCTTCCCCTGTTCGACACGGAGCGGAGCAATTCATCATCAAGTAGGCCGAGCACCAAAGTACGACGATAGTAATAAGGATTATCCTCACGGACGTCGGCTGGTGGAGAGACAAAAGGAAAAGGAAAAGGTGGTCTCGCATTCCGGATCACCCTACTGCCACCTGCCGCCTAATTATCTCCTCGATATTCAGAGTCAAAGCATCAACATCTTGCATCGAATCCACCACTAAGACATCTGTCTCCTCTTCCTCCGGTTCTCTCAAATCCTCCGCTTTCTCCTTCATAATTCTCTCAGCCAGCTCGGGGTTCTCGGCTCCTAAAGTCCTCCCAAACAATGTTTCTGTCGTGATTTGCAAGATCACGAAAATCACCCTGACGTCTTTCGCAAGCATCACATTTCTAATCGCATCTCTTCCCGGCCTCCGCAGCGCAGGCTGGTTAACTAGCGCAAGACATCCTGTCTCCTCCCGAATTTTCTTCTTTGCTCTATCCTCATTATCAGAGTCACCGCCGCCATCAGACTCCGAGCCATCAGACATCAACCCGGTCGTTTGCATTTTCTTAAACCAGGTTCTGCCGTATACGGTACCAAAGTCATAACCACGCCTTTCATGTGAACGAGAGATGACACTTGCTGAACTGGCAGCGAATTCGCCCTTTAGCCATGGACACTTCAAGGACTTTGAGAGTGATACGGCGATGGTTTCTTTGCCGGTAACGTGGGTCCCGGATAATATGACAATGTAAGGTGATGATGAGGCCTCATGCTTTGAAGTCTCCGCCATGTTTCTGGGAGGCGTTGAGGATTTATTGAAAGAAATGAATTGCGTTGATGTTTGACGAAGAACGATGGTCGTCAAAGTTGGCAGTCAAGGTTGGCAATGCTGAGATGTCGCCTAAATTCCAACGTTTGATACTGCACCCTGTCAGCAGATGCATCACGCTCTAGTTGGCAGGTGGTAACACATCCCAAGAATACAGGCATTTGGTGGTTACAACACCCGAAACAATTTCAGATAGTCTAAAATTTGTCCATTCTTTCGTGATCACGAAGTCCCTCGCTTAAGGGGCCACGCTCAAACAAGCTGGAAGAAAAGGGGAGACCTTGAGAGTTCTGTCATCACGTGGTCAAAAAACTGACTGCAAACGAAGGTAGTTAGCTGACTCCAGTCAATGGGGCAGTTTTGGAATTAAAATATATATAGTATAATCCTAGCCAGCTCGGCACAACACTCATTAAGACACCAACCTATGAACTCGGTACAGTGTCACCATGTTGTGCTCACAGTCGAGACTACCCCCAACCATTCGCCAACTCTAGCAAATGCGCCAAGGAACTGAAGTAATGCTCTAGCCACAGCACAATTGAAATCTACCCAACTTGGCTCAAACACCCCATCAACCATATTGCCACTCCCTCAATAATTTCTCCGCACATCAATAAACTCGAGCTCTAGCGTTGCTAAGTCACCCGGAAGTATAGATTTGAGCATCTTCTTGGAAAAGATCAAAATTCATGCTTCATGACTTTCGATAAATACTTGTCCTTTTGTTTAGTTCCTTGATGTCTCGCTAAAGTGTGGTGCACCACGAGACGAAAAAGGGGTGGCTGGGCTAAAATAAGAGTTGGTGGCGTGGCTTAGGTGTCGTGAAGCCTGCTATGCATGGCGCTGAAGTCGACGAGTAGGATCGGACGGCTCAGACGCATCGACATTAAAGGTGTCCTTCGCGAAATGGAAACTGCCGCCTACTGAAAGCGCATGAACAGCCTCGCTCGGGAGGCACAGAGTCATTGGGGTGCGATTCTTCCGATCTTACAACATTGATGCCTAGAGTGCTTGTAGAAGTATAAGTATAAGTCCAAGCTATTTCGTTGCATCTGTTGTGATTAAATCAGTACTTATTCTAAGGGCAAGCGCCTCCTTCCTTCAAGCTCAATTTATCATTTACAAAGCATTTTCATCGATCAAATCAATTTTGTTTCCATCCCAAGGCCCACTATGTCCGCTCCTCACATCCTCATAATCGGCGGCGGCATCGGTGGCCTAGCCCTTGCCCAAGGTCTGAAAAGGCACAACATACCATTCACGCTCTTCGAACGAGACGCTTCGCCAGCGACGCGCGCACAAGGCTACCGGATCCGCATTGCTGGGATAGGAGCAGAAGGCTTGCACTCCCTTCTCCCAGAGGACCTCTGGTCCCTCTACCAGCGCACATGCGCAGAAGGAAAAGGCTTTGGAGCAAAACTCAACGCTATCGATGGTTCGCAGACGCCAATCGTTGGTGCATTTGGGGGCCTTGGAGGGCGTGGCGGAGGAGGTGGAGGACCTGGAGGACTAGTTGAGGATCGCAAATGGGCTGGCAAGGCTGATCGAACGATTTTGAGGGCTTTGCTTCTTCTTGGTATTAAAGGGAGTGTAAAGTTTGGGAAGACGTTCATGAAGTATGAATTTACAGAGAGCGGAGTAACTGCTTTCTTCAGCGATGGGACGAGTGAGACTGGGACTTTGCTTGTTGGAGCAGAGGGCGTGACGTCGGCTGTAAGGAAACAGCTTTTGCCACATCATCGATACGTCGACACCAATTCTCGTGTCTTGTATGGCAAGACGCTGATCACTCCCGAACTCGAAGGCCAATTTGCCCCTGAAGTTATGAAGGGCGGCATCACGGTTATCCAAGACTCTACGCCTCTGACGCTGTTCCTTGAGCCGACTCGCTTCCCAAATGATTCTTCCGTGGAATCTCAGGGGCGGATCGCAAAGACTGAGGATTACATGTATTGGGTTCTGTCCGGACATGCTGAAAATATGGGTCTCTCTGACGCGGACTTTCACACCCTCAATTGCGAGCAAGCAGCGGATTTGACAATGAAGTTGACCGAGAAGTGGCTCCCCTCTTTTCGCTGCTTGTTCAAACTACAGACTGTATCGCAGTGTGCACCGCTCCGCCTGATCTCAGCAAAGCCAGAACGCCCGGAGTGGAAATCTTCTGCTCGAGTGACATTGTTGGGTGATGCAATCCATGCAATGATGCCTGCTGGTGGTTCCGGAGCGAATTGTGCCCTTGCCGATGCTGCATCATTGGTGAAGTTGATTGTAGAAGAGGGAGTGAGCAAGGAGATGATGGGGAAGTATATTGATGGGATGTGGGAGTATTCTTTGCCAGCTATTCAGCAAAGCGCGATGGCGGCGCAGAAGTTGTTGGGATTCAAGGGGTGGGATGATACGAAAGAGGTTGAACTCTAATCGTGGCCTGGTGTTTGTACTTGATACCCTCTCTGCTCCGCATATAGACATATAATGTAAGACCCGAAACGTCATGCAAATACTGCGCCTCCAAAGTTATAATAAGAATATGTGCAGCCAAAATTCATAGGGCTAGAAGTAGACATGCCTTGTTTAGTGGTCTCGTAATTTTACTAGAGGTTATTTGCCAGAAACGACACTTCTGTAGCTGTCGTCACGATCCGCGTCCCCGAGCCAAAAATTCGATGTTCTTCAAAGGCCAATCAGTATGTCGTGCCTTGAAACTTGAATATTCTTTCTGTCCAGCGGCAACAAAGTGTTCCAAATCCTCCTTCTCACACACTTCTGGCAAAAAGTCATCCAGCAAGTCGTCCTGTCGAGAAGTGTCCATGACTAGAATTGTTTCGAGCTCAAGTAGGCGCCCAAGATATTCCTGATTACCGCATTCTGGATTCCAGAACATCTCGTCGATAAGGACCGCCCGGAAGAGGTTGAGATGAGCACCATAGCTTTGATATAATTTGTCCATGTATTCGTGGCTGTGAGGACGATTGATTTGTTGACCCGTGAACTGGTGGGTGAACCAGAGGATATCGACAGACGGGCTACAATAAAAAGGTTCGTAGATACGCTCGGGATTTTCTATAAGGCGGTAATGCCGAAGCGTATGCCGTCTAGACTCGTGACAGACTAAGAGAGCCACTGGCGAAAACCATTGCTGTGGGATTTCTTCCTGCTGCGTGTGAATTGAGGTCCTGACTGAAAAAAGACCCAGAATACGCAAGAAGAAACATCGATTTAGATTATCTTCGGATCCTGTAACAGAGCAGTCGTGGCTCCCCACTTCAATCAAGCGAGGACCTGGCCACGTATGCTGCCAAATCCTTTCTCGCAACTCAATAGGGAGCTTGGAGTACTGGCCAAAGCTATTGATCGGGTTGGTCACATTTTCAAAGCCAGGAGCGAGAATAGCAACTGCGAGTTTATAAGTTAGCCTTGGTCAGGTAACTGGAATAACGAGCAGCTTGCCTCGTTGTGACACATCGAGTAACGTCGTGCCCTGGCCCTCCATATTATCGGCTAGAACCTCGATAGTAATGAATTTTTGAAGCTTTTAGAGGCTGTTGAGAGAGGGAATCGAGTCAATAATGCGCGCAGCCTAATTATATAGATTGGTGTTGCTACCGTCGGGCACGAAGTTGTGTGCCCGACTTCTGTTGCGCCTTTGGTGAGGCGCCCGCCCTTACCAAAGGGCAACCCAAGAACAACCCAAGAGCAGAGAGAAGATCAGGCTCTAGTAACACAATAAGCAAGAGCGATGAGCTAACGAGTAAGTCCTAGTCAGCTTGATAATTCGACCCATGGAACCTGATCCGAAAAGAGCAACGAGAAACCTAGTATATCTTGAACGGGCTCTGCTGCTCTGCTCGATGATCGCAATATTGAGAACAGCTTTCTTTCCACATGCTATCCAAGGAAGGGATATCATGAAGATCATGAAGATTGGAAGCCATGGATTTTTGAATGTAATCATTGCCTTGGTCATCATGTCATGTCGAAAGCAGTCCAATCTGACAATTCCGATGTCCGGAGTGGCAGAGTGGAACGCAAAGAGAGATGGTTACAATCTGGAAGAATCTTCAGTGGGCCCAGAAGGACGTAGCAGAACGGTCGACTAATTTCTTGTTCTCAATCATGTAAATATTCATGATCTTCTACTCAGATTTTGTCTCCTAACCAAATCCGAGAGCGTGACTGAAAGCTTGCGATTTCTCCTATTAGGGGCTGGTTTAGGTAATCGTAATGCAGCCTGCATACGTTGTCGGCGCAGACTCCTTACGACATTGAAGAATGCCTCTGCAACATTAATATCGTTCTTTGATGAGACCTCTTCAAATTCACACCCGAGTTTCCACGCCAGCGAACGCCCTTCTCGCGTTGCCACTTCGCGTTCGGTCTCCTGCTCCGTGTTGTGGCCGACAAGCATGATTGGAATTGTGGAACTTGAATCCTTCGCAACTTGGATCTGCCTGTGGAATCCTTCGATTTGGGCAAAGGAAGATCGACTTGTGACAGAATAGACCAACACGAAACCTTCGCCATCTCGGAGGTATGGATCTCGAAAAGCGGTGTAATCCTTCAGTTGTTGATCCTGAAGAATAGAAACCTCAATTGTGCAAACAACACCGTCGATTACGGCTTTTTTGGGGTAGTAACCTTCCCATGTCGCTGGCATTGGGTCGTGAAGCTCTGCAAGACATCGAAGGTTCAACTGCGAAAGTATAAGTAACTATTCTGAACATAAAAACGATCAAACGAACTGACCTGGGTAGTGAGTTCTCTGATTCCTACTCTTTCGTCTCCCATCACAATTAGTTTATACGATACCATCTTCCCAGTCCGGACAAGAGCTCGGGACGAAGATTGAGAAAGCTTCAAGGAACTGGTAGGAACACCTTGATCTTTCTGTGATTCCGAATTAGCCCCAGATTGAGTGGGCCCTGAGGAAATATCAGCAGTTATGTTCGAGGAAATCTCAGCTAAGGGTTCGACAAGGGGTTCTATTTCCATCTTTTGGCTTGTTTGCTCAGGGAAATTGTGGTCACATTGTCTGAGCCAGTAGCCTTCTTGATTGTATATCTCATCCAAAGACAGGGGTAAAGCAATTGCTGAGATCATGGAAACCTGAGAAAGACTCAAACCGGAAAATATCGACCAGGCGTGGGTCCTTATGGCAGAACTCGTAAACGATACATCCGACTCGTAGCTCTCTGTTCGTCTGTAAACTCTGGAGGTTCCAAGGTCAACCTGAAAACCACTTTGATGGTCGATATGCTCCTGTATTCCGGATTTAGATCTTCCAGGGCTGACTTCCGCGGGTGTGGATTCCGGTCCAGTTGCTTGCTCAGCCTGTGGCTCATCGTCTGGAATGTCAGGCATGGTACCATTTCGGAAGCAACATGTAATGACGCTCCTGGTCTCAAAGTTCTCCTCAATACTCTGTAGCCGCATTGAGATCTCATAATTACTTCTCAGAAGTTGTTCTACAAGACTCTGCAACGCCTCTCGAGACTGTTCCGCCTCAAGATCTGATTCATTGGCATTAATGTCAATGATGAAACCGTCCGAATGTTGTATTCTTACAAACTCACCACTGTGCAATAATCATCATTAGAGATAACGATGATTTGTGGCGTTTAAGTCGTAGCATAATACTAGAAACTATCTCTTCCTTCCAAAGGGATTTCAGGCGTGCTATTACTGGCAGTCTTCCTTTATCCTTCAAGATTGCCGTAACAAGCGCTTCAAGCTCGGAGAAAGTCAGTACCGCCTCGGTCAGTATCGCAACCAGTTGCTCGACTCGAATCATGGATGTCCGTCCTCTGGGCGCGGATCCAATTCCAAAAAGGAACGATTGCAAGGCTGAAAGGGATATTTCTAACTCTTGGACTTGGGCAGGCATTTGATCCATCAATCGTGGCGCTTCGCTGATGCTCTTCTTTACCACAAGAAGGAGACCCACAACCTTGCCAGCCGAGCCCAAGAGTCCCACTAGGGCGGTCACAACGTTAATTGAATCCATTTTGGATGAGGCCGAAAGTTATGCCATCTACTTAATGAAGTATAGCAGAATCAGCAGTAGAAGGAGAGGTTGAAAATAAGGCTGTGAGTGCAAAAGTAATCATTGCTCAAATTTGTTTTTGGGGAGCCTGGCAGTGCGCCCTGCGCCACCAACGCCAAGGCCCCCCGCCAAAGGACAGTAAACATAAAATGGAAAAAGTCGCTTTCTGAACAACTTGAAATCAAATTGAATGTGAAATTAATGATAATCGTTAAACTCAATAACAACTACAACTGGCCTCAAAAGGTAAATGGGGGTTAACGGACTAAGGTCATGTGATGAGACAATTCCAGGTCCAGACATTTGAGAGTGCCAACTATGACCTTGTTACAGGAGAACGACAATGCAATTAACTTACTCTCACTTGAGTAATATAAACTTCTTTTTCCTAAAGATCTAAACAATTGGAAACTTTCCCGACAGAAGACTTCTCAACTCACTTTGGCTCGCTCTTGACCCAACGAGCTTCAGCTCTGCTGTACTCGGCCTCGTCATTGGGCCAAACGCTGTGATATCGAGCCAATAAGAAGCACAACCAGGAGTTCCTAAACGTTTCAACGGGGTGCTGCGTCTGGAGCCGGCTGGTAGCCGGGCCTCCGTGATGCGAGAAGCTTGGGAAAAGACTGCATGATGCAGCGGAGGAGCGAATAACACATGCTGCTTTCTCGGAACCAAAGAGAGGTGCGTTCATTCTGCGAGGATGCTGCTTGTGGTTCGCTATTCCCGAGCATGAACCTGCAGGAGGGGAAGCCCCCCACCCCTGAAAATAGCAACGAGGCGGAGCCGTGAACGAATCGTCATCTATCAGCGGGTCTCAAAAGCCTGGGCAAACTCGAAAGAAGGCGCACTAGCCGTCAGCCTGGTCATATGAAAAGAATGGATAGTCTCCCTCGGACCTGCACATTGATCCATACCCTCTCCTTTCTTTCAACAATTCGATACTGTCGTTGCGTTGAGCCTGCTATGAAGAGAAGAGAGCGGTGATAGCCGCTCGGAGGATGCAAGGATCATAGAACTGCAACACAAGCGATGGCGATCTTCGGCAGATCCAAGAAGAGCAAGCCGACGACAACCCCTCCTCCACCTCAATCAAACTACAACTCAGCGCCTAACCCATCCTCCTCGAACGTATTAATCTCGAACCCGAGTTGGGCATATGTCGAGCAAAGACCCAACAACCCGTATGGCAATGGCTACGGGCCACAGTCGTCAGGCTGGCTGATTGCCCCAGTTCCGCCTCAACACCAGCCTCTCTTCCTCAAGCAAGAATACCACCCTCCTCAATCGTCGAAGGTGCAAAATGGTGGCGGGAACCTTGGTACGCTCAAGTTGGCCTCTGTCTCTGTAGCGAATCTGCTGAATGGAGATGTGCCGGCCTGTGTGCCGGGAGCCAAATACTTCAACAATGGGGTCTCTCCTCTCTACTCGCAAGGGGCCCAATATATTAATCAAGGAGTGGGTCTCTGCGATATGATATCTTCAAAGTTCGATGCAGTCATTACACTTATCGACGGTGAGAGGTTTAGTGGAGATGAGAGGGAATTGGCGGTTGTCACACCCCCTCACCCGATGTGGCAACAAGAGCAAGAACAGAGCGGGTATGCGGAGAAGGGAATTGGGAAAGGCAAATCGAAAGGGATGGTCAACAACTCAGTCTCTTCCGCTCTAACAAGCACGAACTACTTTGCCAAGGTAAACCTGTACGCTAATTCCCGGCTGCCTCTCGACCTTTGTCCTATGAAGCTGTAAGTTGTGGCCGCTCTGGGATTGATATTCCACTAATAAACAACAGATATATGTCTACCTTTCCAATTCTCTGTTTAGCAGCCCAATATTCTGAACGAGTCTACATAAAGCCCGGGGGTCGAGAAAGAGAGACACACGTGGACTCGGATTGGAGAATGGGAACCAAGGCTATGGTCATCAAGTCGGTGCCAATGGATGACATGAATACGATCGTGTTTGCGATCAGAGGGACACAAACCTTCATGGATTGGGCTGTCAACCTTAGGTCTGCTCCTGAGTCACCGGAGGGATTTCTGGTAGGGGTCATATCACGTGATGTAACATCAGCTGACTCGCTCTTAGGACGACCCCGGAAATCTCTGTCATGCCGGATTCCTGACCGTAGCAAAGAAGATGATCAAGCCAGTTGCAGCGAGACTTCGACACTTATTAGAGGAAGACCCTGGACGATCGAAATGCTCGCTCCTCATCACGGGACACTCAGCAGGCGGAGCCGTTGCCGCTCTTCTCTACTCTCACATGCTTTCCACAAGCTCAGAGACAGAATCGGAACTCAACATTCTTACTGGGTGTTTTAAGCGCGTCCATTGCATAAGCTTCGGCGCTCCTCCAGTTTCGCTGCTCCCTCTTGCGAAGCCCGATAACCCTGCATATCAAAAGTCGCTCTTCTATTCCTTCGTCAATGAGGGAGATCCCGTCCCACGAGCAGACAAAGCTTATATCCGCTCACTGCTTGATCTTTACGCCCATCCCGCACCAGGCCAAACATGCCCTTTGACATCTGGGCTCGGCAAATCAAGCAGCTCGCTCGCCGTCGACAAGAAGCCTAAGAAGTCCAAGAACGCTCCCGTCTATCCAGATGCACCATTGTGGCCAGTACCAGAAACAGCGCTAAGCAATGCCGGGAGGATCATCCTTCTCCGCAGCGTGGAGAGATACGAGAACCGCGGCAAGAAAAAGGAGGTCCATGAGAGGATGAACGAAGGTGTCGTGGCGCAGATTGTCGATGAGGCTTTACTGCGAGGCGTCATTTGGGGAGATCCCGTGTGCCATATGATGTCGCTGTATTCGAGGCGCATTGAGATTTTGGCTACGAATGCTGTGACGGGTCGGTCGTAGTAATGACTTGAGTGGGGGGCGAGGCATTGGATTGGCGCACATTTGGTATACCCATTATTGGTTTTCAGCACGTATCGCGATTACGAGAGTTATGAAAATGAAAAACGAAGTTTCTCAACTCAGTCCTTGTTTGGAGAAGTGTGTTTGGTAACATATTTTCTGAAGGGGCAAGTGCCTTATCACTTACTCCTCTCTCATTCATGACCACGCTTGTGGTAGGACTCCGGCCGCTCCAAACCTCCCTTGTTGCTCTTGAACAAGTACTTCGAGTTTTCGCAATTCATGTATGGTCTGCACGAATTGAAAGCCATTATCCTTCGAAAATTTTGGCCATCTGATTTCGGTTTTCTCTAACGCGCGCTAGTGCCAATGCGGGACGTGGGAAATCAGGACGGTTTAGACCAATGTCCCCTCTGCGGGATCCCTGGTTGTGCGAATTGTACGTCTACCAAAACTCGATCTGGTCGCAATGGTTCGATGGGTAACCGGTCATGACCTTCTGTTTCGCACGAGGGTTTTCTTGCAATAGGGGACTTGCATCCGATCCGCGACAATCGAAGTCTTCCTCGACCGGATTGCAGTGGTCATCCATGATGTTCGCCGTCAGAATTTGGCCTGAAGTCCACTTCTCACTCGAAGTTTAAGACTTTACCGGCGGGTATTGGTCTTTACCGACAAGTACAGATATCTATCTCTTAAAACTCGGAAAGAAAACATGACAGTTACAGTTATAGGGGTGTAATACACATGAGGTAAAGCTTGAAAAGTGAGTATATTATAATGTCTGAAGAAGTTATATAAGGAACCAAGTGGGCGACTGCTCGGGGAGCTTATATCCCACTGGAATAGTCTAATCCCCATTGGGAACGGCTAGTACTAAAGGAGAGAGGCACGTGATATCCAACTGATAGACCCCTCCAGGTTTTGTCCTAAAAGGCAAGACCTGGAATCTAAAATATCGTTCTCAATTAAATAATCTCGCTTAGTTCTATATTTTAAGTAATATATAAATCCACCGCTTTTCGAAAATATTTAAAAATCAAAGTAAAATACTAAACTAGAAAAGTTATAAATAGGAATCCGTGAGTATAATTATTCGGGCATTCTAGTTCCTTTAAAACTATAAGAATCTATAGATCTTTAAGGAACCGGAATTATTTAAAATAATATCTATAAGAATTCAAGAGTATAGTAAATCGAGTCTATATTTAAAGGAATAATAATAAAAATAGATATAATAATAAAAAATATTATATAAAGTAATTATAATAATAAAAATTTATTAAATTATATAATAGAAAATCGATAAAATAAGTAAAAGTAATAAAGTCTATTATTTTAAATTCTCGGATTTAGAGTTTAAATTCTCGTAATCCTTTAAATTAAATAAGATTAGATATTTAATATTAATTATATTAATTATTTTAATAAAATCGTTATACTTTTAAATAATAAGCGATTTTATTAGTCTATTAATTATTATTTCGAATATAAACTTCTATTTAATATAGATTTTCTTTTAATTAATCTCTTAATATATTTATAACTATTAAATATTAATATATTTAAGTTTAATAATAAGTTTAAAAAAGTTCTTAATTAAAAGTCCAATTATTTAAAGGTTATTATATAATACAATAAGGTTCTAATTAATATTAAGGTTAATATTATCGAAGAATTGTCCTTATTAGAGAATTTATAATATCAAGTAAATAATAATAAGTAATTTAATCTCGGTAATTAATATAATAATAATTAACTAGAGACGATTCAATTAATCGAATATACTATTGAATAGTTTAAGGACTATACCTTCGATACTCTAATGACTTTATATATTATTAGTGAAAGTGATATTACTAGTTATTATAAAAGCAGGTTCTATAAAAGGGCCTTCAGAGTCGTTAGTAGTATTGAATACGGAAGCGGGAATAATAGTATTACTATATTCCAGTATGAGGTATTTAGTGTCTTCTAGATAATCGATATAATAGTAATCGGCCGTCAGGTATTATAGGCCAGGGTTCTTAAGGTTCTGGACTAGTATTTTCGTATAAAAAGCGATATCTGGATATGTAATTAACATGGAATATATTAGGGAATTGACGAGTTGAAAATACTAAAGAATTTATTCCGTTATAATATTACTAGTATATAAATCAGGAGGAGGTACTATTATAGGAGTCTTGGGTCTATAAACTAATAAACCAGAATATCGGAATCGATTATAGAATTTCGTAATATAAGTGTTTTAATATAATTATATTTTATGGGCCTTTTAGTTATAAATTACTTAAATACTCAAAAATCACTTTAATTCGCCTATTTTATATATTATAAACACTTTAAGAAACTCTATTCGAAATCTATTATAAAATAATCGATTTGAAGAATAATAAAGGATTATAATATTATTAATATAAAAGAAAATAATTAATTTATTATTTGTAAATAGATAAGAATAATCGGGAATAAGAGAAAGATTTAATTTATAAAAGTATTTATATATAAAATTATATTATAATAATAGAAACTTGAATAGACTATATAGAGTACGGATTAATTATAAGTAATAATCGAGTATATAAAACCCGTTAGAATAGTTATTACATGTCGAAAAGCACTCTATTAAATATGAAATTGGGGGGGTCTATAGATTGTATATATAGGGGCTCGGAGAGCCCCTGACATCAAGTGATTTGGAAGTCAGGGGAGTATCCCTGGTATGCAATACAGTCTCCAGGTCGTCAAGTGAACTTTAAAGTATACTAATAGTCTGAGAAGAGTATTATAATTAAATACAAAAACGAGTTTAATTCCTTTAATCAGAGATTTATAATATAAGGAAAGTGACTGAAGAGTCTATTTATTAAACTGGTAGATTAAATAATCCTGAAATACTCTATTTTCATATTCTATAATAAGGATCCGTATTCTATTTTAATATATTATATAATCTTAATTTACTTGAGATACTTGTCCTTGACCGAGTATTTATTTTCAGGTCTTCCAGGTCTAAAAACCCTTTATACTCTTATATTCCTTATTCCTTTATTCCTATTCTCCTTCTTATTTTTTATCCTTCATTTACTAATACTTCTATAAATATCTATAACAGTTTTGCCTTATTACTATAATCCCACTAATATTCCCTTTAATACTCCGTTAATATATCTTAATAGAATGACTATAAGCTCTTGTATCTATATACTATTACTATATTTCATTCCACTTGGAGAGGTTACAGATTAACGGGATATATACAGGATATAACTGGTTATAGTCACTAATATAAAGTATATACCTATATTATTATAAGGCTTATTATTGAGAGGGGAACTCGTTGTAAAGAGTTTGGAGATATATATTTATATTATTATAGGGCTTGATTGAGGAGCTTATTGAATTGAGTTAATATAAGAGATACACTAGTGTATTCAGGAATACTATTAACATTTCGTTATACCTGTATCACTACAGGGCTTATTTTGGTATCTATATTATTATAGGGCTTATTTGAGGAGCTTATCAAATCGTGAACTTGAATTGAGGTTTACTATATAGTATACTCGTGTGCCCGTATATTATTATGGAAGAAGAGTTAATAAAGGCCTCCGACCGGTGGGAATGCCTATATTATTACCGAGTACAGGACTTTAAGAGAGCAGCTCGTCGAATCGTGAATATTAATTGAGGTTTACCGTATAGTATACTCGTGTGCCCGTATAGTCTTGTTATAGAAGGATAGCTAGCGAAGGTCTTCGACTATTAGATACCTATATTATTACAGGGCTTGCTTTAGTGTCTATATCATTATAGGGCTTTCGTGAACTTGTCGAATTATAAGTTCAATTAAGGTATACTATATAGTATACTCGTGTGCCCGTATAGTTATTATTATAGAAGGATCAGTTAATAAAGGCCTCTGACTATTAGAATACCTGTATTATTATAGGGCTTACTTTAGTATCTATATCATTACAGGGCTTTCGTGAACTTATTAAATTGTAAGTTCAATTAAGGTATACTGTATAGTATACTCGTGTACCCGTACGGTTATTATTATAGAAGGAGAGCTAATAAAGGCCTCTAACCAATAAGAATATCTATATATCCGTAAAGTTTCAGGAAGGCAGTTTGTCGAATCGTGAACTTGAATTGAGATTTACTATATAGTATACTCGTATATCCGTATATTATTATAAAAGAAGAATTAATAAAGGCCTTTGACTAATAGGAATACTTATATTATTATCGAGTATAGGACTTTAAGAAAGTAGTTTATCGAATCGTGAATATTAATTGAGATTATTATATTCCTTTAATAAATAAAAAGAGTGAAGAGTATTCCTAAATACTATATTATTATATAATAGACTTGTAGTAATCGGGATTTATAACTATTATATATCGAAAAGTATTCTATTAAATATAAAATTGGAGGGGTTTATAGACTGTATATATAGGGGCTCGGAGAGTCCCTGATATCAGGTGATTTGGAGGCCAAGGGAGTACTCCTAGTGTGCGATAATAGTATATATATATATTCTTATTTAAAAAAGTATTATAAAAGGTATTTATAATATTAAACTATTAAATATTCAGATTAAAATAAATTATAATAATTATAAGTGTTTTAAATACTCTTATAATAAATATAATTATATATATATCTTATAAGTAATTTCTTTAAAGGTTTTTATAAATTACGAATTTAATTTTATATTTTATAAAGAAATTATTTTTATTTCTTTTATAAATAAAAACTTATATTAAAGATAATATAATCGAGTCTTTAATTAATTTAAGAGTTTTTAAATCAAGATTATATTATTTATAAAAGTTTAAATTTAATTATTATAAGTATAGTATTTTAAGTTTAAAAAGTGTAAAGAAAAGGCCTTTATTCATATAATAATAAGTATTATAAAAATCGAAGTATAGTATAGTTTTAAATAATAGATTTAAAAATTAGATTTTCGTTAAATATACTTCTCTAGAATAAGGGTTTTTACTAATAAGAAATACTAAAGTCTTAATAAAAAAAGATAAAGTTTTTATAAGATTAGTAATATGAATCTCCTATTTGGGTCTAGTATAGGCCTTTAGGCTAATAAGAGCCCTTAAATTCAAGAGAGTAATCTTTTATCTTTAAAATTATATTTTTATTTAATATACTAGTATTTAATAAATAATATAATATTAGTCTAATTTAAATTATAGACTTGAATTAAGTCTATTTATGAAAAATAAAATCACGTATTTAGTCTTATTATTAAGGAAGTTGTAATTTTTTAAAAATTTAAATCCGATATTGAGATTTTAAAGTGTAATTATAATAATATTATTATATATAATAGGAATACCAAAATTACAATTTCTATTACTTATTTAAGACTTAAAATACTGCCTTAATAAACGGTATTATAAGGATTTCATTTAATTGGTAATTTGGAACTAATTAATGGGCTACTAGGAAAAAAATTTGCACGTGATTTAGACTATTATTCGTGATAATTTAATTTTTTAAAAAATAGGTGTAGAAAATAGATACGAAATGGATATACGAGAGTTATATAAGTGCGGTAGCCTTAAATTTAAGAGTCTTTACTATTTCTATCACTTATTTAATACTTAAAATATCATTTTAATTAAGTGTTTTACAGGGATTTCGTTTAATTAGTAATTTAGGTCTAGTTAATAGATTATTGAGAAAAAAGTTTATATGTAATTCAAACTATTATTCGTAATAATTTAATTTTTTAAAAAATGGATGCGGAAAATGAATATAAAATAAGTGTAAAATGAGTATATGGGAATTATATAAGTATAGCGACTTTAAATTTAAGAGTCTTTATTATTTCTATCACTTGTTTAATACTTAAAATATTACTTTAATTAAGTGTTTTACAGGGATTTCGTTTGACTAGTGATTTAGGCCTAGTTAATGGATTATTGAGAAAAAAGTTTATATGTGATTTAGACTATTATTCGTGATAATTTAATTTTTTAAAAAATGGATATGGAAAATGAATATAAAATGAGTGTAAAATGGATATATAAGAGTTATATAGGTATAGCGGCCTTAAATTTAAGAGTTTTTATTATTTCTATTACTTGTTTAATATTTAAAATATTACTTTAATTAAGTGTTTTATAGGGATTTCGTTTGACTAGTGATTTAGGTCTAGTTAATAGATTATTGAGAAAAAAGTTTATATGTGATTTAGACTATTATTCGTGATAATTTAATTTTTTAAAAAATGAATATGGAAAATGAATACGAAATGGATATACGGGAATTATATAGATATAATAGTCTTAAATTTAAGAGTCTTTATAATTTTTATCACTTATTTAATCTTAAAATACTATATTAATTAAATGTCTCGTATGGATTTCGTTTGACTAGTAATTTAAGTTTAGTTAATTGGTTATTAAGAAAAAAGTTTATACGCGATTCGGACTATTATTCGTAATAATTTATTTTTTTAAAAAATGAGTGCGGAAAATGAGTATAAAATATATAATAGTCGGAATGCCTATTATATAATTAGTTTAATTGTAATTATATTGGTTTTAGATTAAGGGAATTGATATTTATAATATTAACATTTCAGATTAAGGGTATGAGTAAGTATTAGAAGAGTATAAGACACTTCTCTCTCCTTGACTTCTCTTCTTTTCTCTTCTCCTTAATTTAGTATTTCTAATATAACTGGATTATTAAATACTATATCTTAATCTTTATAATATTTCTTATTATTATAAAATGAATATAAAATAATATATAAGAGTTATATAAGTATAATAATCTTAAATTTAAAAGTTTTTACAATTTTTATTATTTATTTAATATTTAAAATATTATTTTAATTAAGTGTTTTATAAGGATTTTATTTAATTAATAATTTAGGTCTAGTTAATAAATTATTAAAAAAAAAGTTTATATATAATTCGGATTATTATTTGTAATAGTTTAATTTTTTTTAAAATTAAAATAGAAAATAAATATAATAAAAAAAAGTATAAGAATTAATAAATATAAAGATTTTAAATTTAAAGTATTAAATAATATTTATTATTTATTTAATAATTAAAATATTATTTTAATTAAATAAAAACTTTTTAAATTTAAAATATTATTTAAATAAAAATTCTTTTAAATAAAGATTTTTAATAATAAAAAATATCTTAAATTAAAGATTTTTTTAATAAATTTTTTAATATTTTTTTATTATTTTAAATAAAATACTTTTTATTTAAAATAATAAAATAATAATAAAAATATTTATTTTATTTAAATAAAAAATTCTTTAATTAAAAACTCTTTTAAATTTAATATATTATTTAAATATAAAATCCTTTTAATTAAAGAATCTTTTAAATTAAAAATTTAAATTCTTTTAAATAAAAGGTTTTTTAATAATAAATAATCTTTTAATTAAAAATTTAATTAAATAAGAAATATTTTAAATTAAAGACTTTTTAAATAAATTAAAAGTTTTTTAATTAATAATTCTTTTAAATTTAAATAAATATTTAAATATAATAATTATTTAAATATAAAAATTATTTAATATTAAAAAATCTTTTAATTAAAGATTTAATTAAATAAGAAATATTTTAAATAAAGGATTTTTATAATAAGAAATATATTAAATTAAATACTTTTTAAATAAATATTTTTTAAATATTTTTTTATTATTTAAAATAATAAAATAATAATAAAAAATTATTTTATTT
>KZ613489.1:645369-663938 GCA_002865625.1 Hyaloscypha hepaticicola
TTTTATTTTTAAAAATATACTCGAATTTTTTAATTTTTATTAAATTTAAACCTTTATAAAAAAGTAAACCTTGATTTAAAGACTCTTGAATCGACCGAAGGCTCGATTATACTATTTAATAATCCAGTTATATTAAGAATATTAAATTAAGAAAAAGAGAAATTAAAAAGAGAGAAGTGTTTTATAATCTCTTAACTAGTAGTGAATACAAGTTCTAGAAGTACTAATATAATAGAAATACTATAGATTATATTATAAATTATATTATAAAAAGTAAAGTTTATAGATTATTATCTTAAAGTATTAAAGGATATTATATCTATTAGATATTATACTCGTTACTTATTAGATATTTTATTCTAAAGTATTTTATTTCTAGTTCCTTATTCTTGAATATTATATTTATTATTTATTAGACTTTTTATTCTAGAATATTTTATTCCTGATTCTTCATTTCTAGATAGTATAATCGAGTCTTTAATCGATTCAAGAGCTTTTAAATCAAGGTTATATTATTTATAAGAGTTTAAATTTAATTATTACAAGTATAGTATTTTAGGTCTAGAAAGCATTATAACGGCAAGAAGTACTATAAAGGTCGAAGTATAGTATTCAATGAAATCCAATTATATTAAGAATACTAAATTAAGGAAAAGAAAAGAGAAGACAAGTCAATAAGAGAAAAGTGTTTTATACCCTCCCAATACTTATTCATACTCTTAGTCTGAGATATTAGTATTACAGATATCGGTTTCCAGATATCGGTTCCCTTAGCCTGAAACTAATATAATCACAATTAAACTAATTATATAATAAGTATCCCGATTATTATAATATCCATTTTATATCCATTTTCCGTATCCATTTTTAAAAAATTAAATTATCACGAATAATAGTCCAAATCACGTGTAAACTTTTTTTCTAATAATCTATTAATTAAGCTTAAATTACTAGTCAAACGAAATTCATATAAGATATTTAATTAAGGCAGAATTCTAAATATTAAATAAATGATAGAAATCGATTAGACTTTTAAATTTAAGGCCACTATACTAATATAACTCCCGTATACTCATTTCGTATCCATTTTCTATATCCATTTTTTAAAAAATTAAATTATCACGAATAACAGTCTAAATCACGTGTAATTTTTTTCCCTAATAGTCTATTAATTGGTTCCAAATTACTAGTTAAACGGAATCCTTATAATGCGATTGATTAAGGTAGTATTTTAAGTCTTAAATAAGTGATTAAAATCGTGATTTTGGTATTTCTATTATATATAATAATATTATTATAATTATACTTCAAAATCTTAATATCGGATTTAAATTTTTTAAAAATTAGAACTTTCTTAATAATAAGGCTAAACACGTGATTTTATTTTTCTTAAATAGGTCTAGTTCAAGTTTATAATTTAAATTAGACTAATCTCACGTGATTCATTAAGTGCTAGTATATTAAATAAGAATATAATTTTAAATTCGGGAAATTACTCTTTTGGATTTAAGAGCTTTTATTAGTTTAAGGGCTTATACTAGATCCAAACAGGAGATTTATATCACTAATCTTATAAAAACCTTATCTTTTTTTACTAAGACTTTAATGTCCCTTATTAGTAAAAACCCCTATTCTAGTATAAGTGAATTAAGCGAAAATCTAATCTTTAAATCTATTATTTAAAAGTATATTATATTTATTATTTATTAGGAGTTTTATTTTTAGATTCTTATTCTTGAATATTATATTTATTATTTATTAAATATTTTATTCCTCGTTTTTAATATTTTATTCTTAGATCCTTATTCTATTCTTAATATTAGAACTTTTAATATTATAGACTTCTAGATATTATAGATTTGTAAATATTATTAGTTTCTAGATATTATAAATTCGTGAGTATTATTAACTTTTAGATATTATAAATTTATAAATATTACTATTTCCTGGTATTATTAACTTCTAGTATTACTAGTTTTTAATATTATTAACTTTTAGATATTATAGATTCGTGAATATTATTAATTTTTAAATATTATAAATTCGTGAATATTATTAATTCCTGGTATTATTAGTTCCTAGATATTATAAATTTGTAAATATTATTAGTTTCTAATATTATTAGTTTTTAGATATTACAAATTTATAAATATTATTAATTTTTAATATTATTAGTTTCTAGATATTATAGATTTGTGAATATTATTAATTTCTAATATTATTAGTTTCTAAATACTATATTATAAATTCGTGAATATTATTATTTTCTAGTATTATTAACTTTTAATATTATTAATTTCTAGATATTATAGATTCGTGAATATTATTAATTTCTAATATTATTAATTTCTATAAACTTTAAAATTTTTAGATATTTTTAATAAAATTAATCGTGATTTATTTATAAATTATAATTGAATATTTTAAGGAATATTTTATAAAAGAGATTATATAAATAATTAAAAATATACTTTTAAGTAAATATAATAGGAATATGAGATTAAATAATAATAATTATATTCCTTATTTAAAAAAGAATTAATATAAAATTAAATTTATCGCATGTCGAAAAGCGCTCTATTGAATATGAAATTGGGGGGGTCTATGGACTGTATATATAGGGGCTTGGAGAGCCCCTGATATCAGGTGATTTGGAGGCCAGGGGGGTACTCCTGGTGTGTAATACAGTCTCCAGGTTATCAAGTGAGCTTTAAAGTATACTGACGGCCTGAAAAGAACACTGTAATTAAATACAAAAACGAGCTTGATTCCTTTAACCAGAGGCTTATAATATAAGGAAAGTGGTTGAAGAGTCTACTTACCGAACTGGCAGATCAAATAACCCTGAAATACCCTGCTTTCGTGTTCTATAATAAGGATCTGTACTTTGCTTTAATATATTATACACTCTTAACTTACTTGAGATACTCGTCCTTGGCCGAGTACTTGTTTTTAGGTCTTTCAGGTCTAAAAACCCTCTATATCCTTGTATTCCTTATTCCTTTATCCCTGTTCTCCTTCTCGTTTTTCATCCTTCACTTACTAACACCTCCATAAATGTCTATAGTAGTTTTGCCTTACTACTATAATCCCACTAATATTCCCTTCAGTACTCCGTTAACGTGTCTTGGCAGGACGACTACGAGCTCTTGTGTCTATATACTACTACTATACTTCGCTCCACTTGGAGAGGTTGCAGATTAATAGGACATATACAGGATATGACTGATTATGGTCACTAACGTGAAGTATATGCCTGTATCGTTACAGGGCTTGTTGTTAAGAGGGGAGCTCGTTGTAAAGAGCTTGGAGATATATGCCTATGTCATTATAGGGCTTGATTGAGGAGCTCGTCGAATTGAGCTGGTATGAGAGGTACGCCAGTGTGTTCAGGAACACTACTGACGTTTCGTTGTGCCTGCGTCGCTGCAGGGCTTATTTTGGTGTCTATATCGTCGTAGGGCTTACTTGAGGAGCTCGTTGAATCGTGAGCTTGAATTGAGGTTTGCTGTACAGTACGCTCGTGCGCCCGTATATTATTGTGGAAGAAGAGCCAGCGAAGGCCTCCGACCGGTGGGAATGCCTGCGTTATCGCCGAGTACAGGACTTTAAGAGGGCAGCTCGTCGAATCGTGAGCATCAATTGAGGTTTGCCGTACAGTACGCTCGTGCGCCCGTACGGTCTTGTTGTGGAAGGATAGCCAGCGAAGGCCTCCGACCGTTGGATGCCTGTATCGTTACAGGGCTTGCTTTGGTGTCTATGTCGTTGTAGGGCTTTCGTGAGCTCGTCGAATCGTAAGCTCAATTGAGGTATACCGTACAGTATACTCGTGCGCCCGTACGGTTATTATTGTGGAAGGATTAGCCAGTGAAGGCCTCCGACCGTTGGGATGCCTGTATCGTTACAGGGCTTGCTTTGGTGCCTATGTCGTCGCAGGGCTTTCGTGAGCTCGTCGAATCGTAAACTCAATTGAGGTATGCCGTACGGTACGCTTGTACGCCCGTACAGTTATTATTGTGGAAGGAGAGCCAGCGAAGGCCTCCGACCGGTAGGAATACCTGTATATCCGCAGGGTTTCAGGAGGGCAACTCGTCGAATCGTGAGCTTGAATTGAGATTTGCTGTACAGTACGCTCGTGCGCCCGTATATTATTGTGGAAGAAGAGCCAGTGAAGGCCTCCGACCGGTGGGAATGCCTGTGTCGTCGCCGAGCACAGGACTTTAAGAGGGCAGCTCGTCGAATCGTGAGTATCAATTGAGGTTATTACACTCCCTTAATGAGTAAGGAGAGCGGAGAGCGTTCCTAAATGCTACACTGTCGTGTAGTGGACTTGCGGTAACCGGGGCTCATAACTGTCGCACGTCGAAAAGCGCTCTATTCTTAGCTTAAATTAATAAGAGGAGCGTTCCTAAATACGATACTACTTGTGTAGAGGATTGCGGTAACCGGGCTCATAACTGTTGCACGTCGAAAAGCGCTCTATTGAGTATGAAATTGGGGGGGTCTATGGACTGTATATATAGGGGCTCGGAGAGCCCCTGACATTAGGTGATTTGGAGGCCAGGGGGGTACCCCTAGCGTGTGATAAAATTTTTATATTCTTTCTTGAAAATATTTAATATTTTAAAATAGTTAATATAAGAATATTATAAGGATTAAAGATTATCTCTTTTATAAAATTTATATTATATACAATTCAGTCTCAATTATATTATTATTAATTCATTTAATAAGGCATTTACTATACTTATATAAGAATTTACTAAATTCAGAGTATATAACTTCGGTATTTATTCCGCTTTTTTCTTACTCTTTTAGCTAGATAAGTTAATATAATTCGACTCTTATAATAACTTTCTATATTCTATTTATATAATATATATTAGTTATAAACCCGGTTTATAAATATTAAAACTTCTATTTAAATATAAATAGAGTATAGTGAATTATATACTTTCTCAACTCTTCGAATATATATTTCGGTATCTTCTCGATCTTATTTAATATAATCACGAGTGTTTAATAATCAATAGTAGAGTTCAAGGACTTCAAGTTCAAGGGGTATAGTATATATATAAAATAGTGATTTTAAGTCAAATAGAAAATCCGAGAGAATAGGATTTGGGATCTTATAAATCCCGAAAGTCCAGATATTCTAGTATATAATACCTTATTACTAAAATCTCTATTTATAATTAATAAATTTAAGATAAAGTTAAATAAAGAATATATAATTATTTATAAGACTATTATAAATAAATAGATATCTCGAAATCCTGAAAGTAGTCCTTAAGACCTAAATACTAAATCCAAAATTCCCGTTTTTATTATATTCGAGAATATAAAGATAAAGTATATAACTCTCTTTTAAAATTATATTATTATATTAAATATTCATAAAATATATTTAGAATAGTAAAACCGTTTTCTTATCTAGTTCACGAAGACTATTAATACTAATATATAAATAATTATAATTACTATTCTCTAAACTCGAACGAGTATTCTATTAGGGAATTCCCGAATATTCTCTTTAATCGGAATACTTATATCTATTCAAGATTATAGATCTATTTAGGAAATTCTTTATTCCCTTAAATATTAGTATATTCTCTCGAGTATAATAATCTTCTTAACTATTCGTGAAATATACTAGAAGATTATTTCTAATAATTATAAAAGAGTAATAAATTAGGAATATTAGTATTTCGAGTAGTATTCAGTTTATGAGAATATTAAATTCTATAATATTCCTGAAATCTAAGGGATTTATAATATTAAGGACTTTCTTAAATATATTATTTAAAAAATATAATCCAAATAGAAATAAGATAAACTTTTCAAATTCTAATAAAATAATAAACTCGGTTTATTTATATTTAATCTTAATAAATATAGAATTCTCTTTTTATATATAGTTTACGAGAATTTAAAGATAAAGTCAAGAACTGGCTTTTTAGTCTTTATAATATTCGGTAAATATTAAAATAATTCCCTTAAATATTAAACCGATTCAGGAAAGATTAAAGAATCCGAGAATAAATCTGAGAATAAGTCAAAATACTAAGAATATTCCTATAACTCTTATACTAAAAGATAATATCTTTGGAAATTATAAGAGTATACTCGATTGGAATTTATTATTACTAGTTCTAATATTCACTTATTTAAATATAAACTTTCGGAAAAATATTATACTAAAATTAAAAAAATATTATTTATATTAAAATAGAAAGATCTCTAAATTAAACTCGAAAAGAAATATAGAATTAAGATTTAAGAGAAAGTAGTAATTAATAATAATAGAAGTTCGAAAAAGACAGGAAACTAATTAAAAGTTCTAGATAGGAATTTTAATATTATAATATTTAATTCTAATTTTATTTTAGGAATATCTAATATTAGAATATATTTAATATTAGACTTTTTAAGATATTTATTATCAGAGAGTATATTATTAGATAATTATAATATAATATATATAATAAATAATATTTATTTATTTAATAAAGGATTATTTATTCCGGAATATTCAAAGTATATAATTAAAACAAGAAGTTCGAGTCTCCTAATACTTGATTATAGTATTTATATAATTAAGAGTATTCTAAACGGGAAAAAGAATAAGATTAATCTTATTTTAAATAATATAATAGTTATAAAAGATTTTTATATAAATATTATATTAGAAACTCTTTTATATAAAAGGGAAGTATAATATTATAAATATAATAGAATATTGAGATTCGGAAACGAGTATAAAAATACTATATTATTAAATATAATCTATTTATATAATATTATTTTCATTGAATACAAGTCACTTTTAATCTATTCAAATACTCTATTTATTATTCTAACTAATATAAATAGTATACTTATATATTCTACACTTGAATGAAAAGTCAAGGAGTCTTTTAAGAAAAGTAAAAAATACTTCTAATCACGAAGTAATATAAAAGAAAAGTAATATATATAAATAGGACATCTAGGGCCTTAAGTATTTCAAAAACTCATATATTATATAAGGAATATACAAATCACAAGATTAAGTAAAGTAATATATATATATTATATATAATTATATATTAGATAAGTAATCTCAAGATAAGTATTTGAAAGGAGGTTTTCAAAACTCTTTTAAAGGATTATCTAGAACTTATTTGACTATCTAATTATATATAATAATTCAAATTAATTACTTGTAATCAAGAATAAATTTAATAAAAAGCTCTTTGTATTTTCACTCTCGAGTAAAGAAGAGAAATAAGTCTTTAATATTATATAAAACTTTAAGTATTGAATAAAATAATAATATAATCTCTTAATATATAAAATGAAATATAATTAAGAAAAGATAATTATTATTATATAAGGGAATACTATTTATAAGTATTAGTATATAAAAGAGAATATTGAATTTAAACTCTTTTTATCTTATATTTATAAGTCTAATAGCGGATTCGAATAAATCGGATAGAAAGTGATTAATAAAATATTTATTATATATCTATTAATAGGACTTTCTAAAGAGTTCTGACCGGAAATAATATTTATAATAGTCTATTTATATAATATAAGTCTATTATACTTATATAATTAGTATTTATTAAATAAAGTATTCAATTTGTAATTCCGAAATTATTTCAAATAGTATAACTTTATACTTATTATATAGATTATAGTTAATTTCAGACTAGACTAGAATGGGATTTATATATATAATACTCGAGTATATCTAATAGTTAAGGAGAGGAAAGTAAAGTAGATATAAAGAGTATTTAAAGTCAAATTACACGGATATATTAATTATTTAATTGGATATTATATATTTAATATATATTATATATAAATACTTATACTTAATAAGATTATTATTATCAGAAATATTATATTCGATAAGAATATATTCTATTCCTCGAAAGTTCACGAGTAATTAAAAGACTATTTAATTATAAAGGTCCGAAGTATAATAGAATTTATCGAAAAAGAGGAGATTTGGAATATTAGATTAATATTTAATAATATAGGAATATAGAATATTGAATTATTAGAATAAAATACTCAAGAGTCTAAAAATCTGAAAGGTATAAAAGATTAAAATGAATAAAATAAGTTCTCGAGTATTTTATAAGAATATAATTCAAGAATAGAAGATATATCTATTTAGGGAATAGAATTTATAATCCCTGAAAATATTCCGGAATCCGAAATATTAGTTATTTAATAGAATATAAAAAAAGAAAATATTAAATAGTCAAAAGGGTATAATATTACTAATAAGAATACTAAAGAGTATTTATTAGATTAAGATTAAGTATAAGATTCACTTTTAGACTAATTGAATATCTTGAAATTAGTTTTAATAAATAATATTCAAGGTAAATAGTCGAATAATAGGGAATCTGAAACTCGAGATTGAATGAATAAGGAACTAATTATAAAGTCTAAAAGGAAGTATATTAAAAAGCCTTTATTGAAAACTTATAATAACTAGTTTAGAATATATAATTAAAATAGGAAACCTGATAGTGATTCTAGTAAAGTAGAGAATAGTAATATAGTAATTATATTAAGTTCTCTATTGGAAATAATAAGCAATTTAAATAATATTAACTATTCTCAAGTTCTTATAAGTAGTTTCTGACCTGATTATCTAAAAGAGTTTACAGGAATATATAATAATATAATAGTATATATTATTATAATTATATTAATTCTTTAAAAGACTTATTCGAAGTATAATACTTATAAGAATAAAATAATTTAATATATTTATTAAAATGAATTTCTATTTATATTAAAGTAATAAAGGGATTTCGAAAAATATATATTCGAAATAGAATTTAAAATAAATTATATACTCGAGTTAAGAAACCTAAAAGTTAAGGAATATTAATAAATTATATTAAATATTCCAATTAAATAGAAAACCTCACTATTATTCTTAAAATGAGTATTTATATATAAAGTGAATATTAATAGTTTTTTAATAAAATACTATTTATATATTATAATATATAATAATTTATAAAAAGAGTCTATAATTCTATTAATATATATAATTATACTAGTAATATATTTATTTCGAATTATTTATATAATAGCAGTTCACTTTGACTTTGAAATAAAATAGTTTAATATAATAAATATATTTATTAATACTATCCGGAACTCAAAGAGACTATTAGTTATATATAAATTATTATTTGATTTTGAAAGACTTGAATATATAATAGAAGTTAATCGAATTCTATATAGATTATAGGACTTCTTTATCTTATAGTATAATAATTGGATTGGAATATTCAAGAGAATAGGACTATTAGTTTTATAAAAAGAAGTGTATATTTTTGTAAATATTAAATATAAAGTATTTATTATATTTTATATTAATAATATTCAAGTACTTTATTATAGAAATAATAAACTCTATATTATTAAGATTATTAAATCGATTAAGGAAGTATATAAATTATATAATATAAGAGATATGGAATGGTTTCTGGAATTATAGATAATAAGAGATTAAGTAATTCGAAAAATATAACTTATTTATAATATTTATATTAAGAAGATTATAAAGAAATTCGAATTAATTAATAGAAAGTACTCGAGTATATTACTATTAGATCTCGAGTTTAGGAAATATAATAGACAAGTTTCAAAATACTAAATCAAGGAGTATTAGAAGAAAATTAGTTTAATATTTTATATTATTATTATAATCTATTCGGATATAGTTTTTATAATCTTAATATTCTTCCAGTTTCTTATAAATCCAGATCCCGAGTATTTAATGACTATAAACTGGATTATTAAATATTTATTCGGAACTCGGTTTTTAATAATCTAGTATAATATTAAATATAAGAAAGTATAATTATAAATCACTTCTAACACTTCTTTTACGGATAATATAAATATAAGATATTTATTTTAAGGATATATTATTTTATTATTTAGTGATTTGATTTAATAGAGAATTATTTATTAGATAATTATAATAACTTTCTTAATTAAAACAGAAATGCTTGGAGTATTATTTATTATAAAAGAATTTATAGTATTTAAATAACTATTCAGGAATTTATATCTAGACTTTAATAAACTCTGGATTATCTTTTATAATAATTAATAGATAATTTAATTAATTATCGGGAGTAATAAATATATTATTATAAAACTCTATTATATAAATATCCAGAATATATAAGTAAGACAAGAATACTAAAAGAGAGTGTTTAAAGTAATATATTTATTAATAAATAATATATTAATTAATAGATTAATAAAAAATCTATTATAGTATAAATTCGAATACTTTAGAGTCTTATTTAACTTTTAAAATATTCGTGAAATACTCGAAAAGATTAAATAATCGAGAAGAAATACTTATTTCTTTTATTATTTTATTTATAATATTAAAAAATTCAAGAAAAAGGAGTATTTGAATAGAGAATCAGTTCTATTCCGAAGAGTATTTAGATAAGAATAAGAAATAAGAGTTAATTCTAAACTGGTATATTTAGAATTCCGAAATTTATTATTTTATAAAGTATTAAAAAATATATTTATTATAATATAAAAGGTATTCTTAAAATAAGTCTTGAGATTATCTGAAACCTTCTAGTAAATATTATTATTACTAAAATCGAGTAGATTAATATTCTTTATACCTCCTATATTCTCGTTCTTATTCTTAATCTCTTTCGACTCCAGTTTCAAGTATTACTTTACTATTATTCAAGTATTCTTTAATTTCTAGAAGTATAAGTTAATATAAATAAAAGTTTAAGGGTTTTCTAGAGAATTTACTAGATCTTTCTTATCTCTTTTATAGAAAAGCTTTATTATTTTTAAGATAAGGGGAAGATAATTGTCTGAAATACTCTTATATTTACTATTATTAATATAAGTATAGTAGTGGGAAGTGAGACTTTTATTAGTATTATTATAATAATAGTTATTATTTTTGCTTTAAAGAATATTATTTATATATCAGGTATATAAATGAGAATAAATTATATCTGAAAAATATATTAATTTTTTAAAGGAATATTAAAAGATATTATAGAAAACTTACCTTTTATATAATTATTAAATATAATATCTACTATTTACTTTTTCTGCTTTTTGGAAGTGATTGGGAGTTTCTTTGAAATCTTTTTTGGAGACTTTTTCAGATAAAAGTTAATTCAAGTAATAAAAATATTAAGGAAAAAATATATTTTCGAATATATCTTTATAGTATATATTTTATAAATATTTTTAATATATTAATTAGATTTCCGAATAGACTTTTTAGATATTAAAATATCTATTATATTATCTAATACTTATTTAATCTAATATTTGAAATAGTTTAAAGATTCTGAATTAGAAGTAATAATATAAGACAAAAAGGAATAAGTATACTGGAGTATAAAAAGGACATTTTAATAAGAATATTTATAGGATTATATAGAGGATTTAATATTATTAGTAATTGCGAACGAGTATATTATATTAAGTCAATTTGGATCGAGAATTATATAGTATAGTATTTAATATTATCCCGTGTACTCTAATTGGTTAGGAATACTATTTGTTTAATTAGCAAGTACTTGATAAGTGAATTACTAATTAGTAAATATTATTCCTAAAGAGTATATTATATACAATTCAGTCTCAATTATATTATTACTAATTCATTTAATAAAGTATTTATTATACTCATATAAGAATTTATTAAACTTAGAGTATATAATTTCGGTATTCATTCCGCTTTCTTTTTACTCTTTTAATTAAATAAGTTAATACAATTCGATTCTTATAATAACTCTTTATACTCTATTTATATAATATATATTAATTTATTTACTTATTTATATTCTTAAATTAAAATATTAATATTATAAATATCGATTTCCAGATATTAATTCTCTTAATCTAAAACTAATATAATTATAATTAAATTAATTATATAATAGATATTTATAATATATATTAACTATTATATAAAAAATCATATAATAGATTTATATATAATTTGGATTATATACTATTAGTAAAGTGTTTATAAGTACTTGTATACTTTTACTTCTTTAATTAATTATAAATCAATTATATTACTATTATATATTTTATTAAATAAATATAAAATAGATATATAATCACTTATATATATATAATAAATATTCACTTGAACCTTTTAGGGGATTTAGAGATTAGTTCTATACTGAATTCACTAATCTCACAATTCACTGATTTTATTAATTTATTATCTATTATTATTTATTTTATAAACTAATTTTTTTATTTTTTAATAAAAAGTAATTTAATAAATAGTAATATTAAATTACTATTCTAAAAGTACTATTCCGATATTTAATTAAATTAATAGAATTAATTAAATTATTAATAGAAATAGTAAAGGATTATTAAATCTTATTCTTAATAATAGGAAATTTCAAGTTTCTATTAATAATTATAATAGTAATAATAATAATCCTATTAATAATAATAATAAACTTATTCTTAATATTTAAATTATAATAATAAGAGATATTAAAATACTCTTGATTTCTAATATTAATTATTTATAAGAAAAAAGACAAGAAGTTAATATAATTAATTATTATATCTTAAATTTTTAATAGAAGAAGAATATCTTATAAGAAGACTTGAGATTGATTATTTCTATTAATAATTTATTTATTAACTTAACTCTTATCTTCTCTCGATTCTTGAATTCGAAGAATACTAGACTGGAATAGAAAAGTTCTTTTATATCTAATCTAATAGATATTAATAATTTTAATAATATTATTATTTCAGAATTATAATATAATAAACTCAAAATAGAATTTAATAAAGAAAAGTCTTATAAAGTCCAAACTTCTAATATATATTATAGAAAGAATTTAAATAAATAAAGAATCTTTATTTCTTTTTAGGAATAGGTCTTCAGAATCCAATTATAAATCTATAATAGGTATTCAATTCGAGTAAATATTATAATAAGTATATTATAAGATAATATTTATAATATTTGAAAGATTATATAAAGATAAAGTCCTTCTCTTTATAGGATTTATTAGGAAAGTTTTAAGGCCTTTTTAATTAATATAATTATTATATTTTAAATATATTAATAAGAAGTGTTTTAGGGCTTTCAAGAGTTCTAATAGTTAAATGGAGAATCGATTTTCAAGTTATATATTCGAATAACTTCTTTTAAAGTAAATCAAAAATTATATTCTAAAAGGGATTAAATAAGAACCTTTAATATTATTTTAATAAATAGAGAGATTAAAAAGTAATTTACTTTTATATTTTATAGAAAAGAAGTAAAGTCTATAAAATACTAGATTAAATAGATTTAATAGACTAAAAATCTTATTTATTTATAAATAAAAAAAGGAAAGATAGGGGATTTGAATAAAAGTAATTCTATTTTAAAAGATCTTGAAATTGGGAATTTAAACTTTCAGGAATATTAAAAGAAAAAGAAAAAGTCCAGATTATATTATAATAATATATTTAGTAATAATTCTAGACTTTTCAAATCCTTTTCTAGATTTAATTTCTTTATTAATATAGTCTATTATATTTATAATTAGAAAGGATATTATATAAATAGTAAAAGATATTCTAAATATAATAAATAAGTAAAATAGAATTCTAAAAAAAACAAAAATTCAAAAGGATTTCCGGAATCTTTAATAATAAGTGAATTAGATTATTTAAGAAGAGTAATTATATTCAAATCCCGTAAAGGACTTGGGAAAAGGAAAGGCCAAGTCTTAAGTATTAATAATTATAATCTTAATGAAAAAGATATATTTACTTATATAATAATCTATACTCGATTGACTTAATCTGAAATAGATATCTTTAAAGTATTTATCGGATTAGGAAATATGAGAATAGATTATAATTTCCTTAATAATAAGTGAATTTAGAATAAGGGATTTATATCCTTAATTAAATATAATTAAGAATTTATAATCTTTTATAATAATAAATTTAAAGTCTATTAAGTTTATAATCTTAAGGTTTTTATTATAGATAATTATAATAAAATATATTTATTTAAATTCCGATTTTATAATTATAAGAATATTAATATTTATTATTTTATTTTTAGTATAGAATTTTATAAAAAAACTATTATATAATATATTAATTATATTAAGAAAAGATAAGTTTATATTCTAATATAATCTAATAATATTAAGATTTTTATTTTAAAAGAGTTTAATAAGGAGTTTAATAGTCTATTAGATATTAAGTCTCAAGTATTATTTATAATAAAAAGTAAATATAATTATTCAAGAAATTGGAAATTATACTTTTATAATAGTTTTTAGATATTTATATTATTATATAATTCTGATTATAATAGTCTTAATATAATTATATATTAGATTAATACTCTTTATTAAAAAGTCTCGGAAATACTATTATATTTTCGAGAATTTAATTATAATATATTAAATTGTTTTGATTTTAATAAAATATTAAAGTTTTCTGATTTAAAAGATATTAAATATTTAATTAATATAAATAGACTAATTTCTTATAGTCTTTTATATAATTTATTAGAAGTCTAATTAGAGGTATTATATTTGTATTTATAGAATATAATTTATAAGTATTAGATTAAGTCTAGTATAAGTTTTACTAAAGTCCCTATTTTCTTTATTTTAAAGAAGAATAAAAGCCTTTGATTTTATATCGATTATTGTGAATTTAATAAAATTATAATAAAGAATTGATATCCTCTTTCCCTTATTAATAAGATCCTTAATAGACTAATAGAAATTAAATTTTTTATTAAATTTAATTTTAAGGATATTTACTATTATATATATATATATAATAGTTATAAATAGAAGATAATATTCAAGACCTATTATAAATATTTTGAATATCTTATAATACTTTTTGAATTAGTAAATATATTAATATAATTCTAATTAGTTTATTAAACTATTTCGTAATAATATATTTAAATAATATTCTTATATATTCATAAAATGAAAATAAGTATTATAATTATATTTATTAGATATTTATTAGATTATATAAAAATAATCTATTTTATAAATTAAATAAATATAAATTTAATATTAAAGAGATTGAGTTTCTTGAATTCCTTATTAATATAAAAAGTATTCGAATAAATCCTGAATAGATTTATAATATTATTAAATAGTCTAAATTAAAATTATTTTATAATATTCAAGTTTTTTTTAGATTTATAAACTTCTATTATAGATTTATTTATTAGTATTTATATATAATTTTTAGATTTATAGATTTCTTAAAAGATATAAAATAAGATTATAAAACCGGTCTATTCTAATAAATAAAGATAATATAAAAGAGTTTTTAATTCTTAAAGAATATATTTATTTTAATATTTATTTTAGTCCATTTTAATCCTTTTAAGAAAATTAGAATAGAAATTAATATATTAAAATTTATAATTACAGGAATTATTTTATAATAATATAAGATTAGTAATAGTATTAAATAATATTAATATTTAATAATATTTTAGTTTCGGAAACTTACTGGAATTAAATATAATTATAATATTTATAATAGAGAACTTTTTATAATTATAAAAGCCTTTAAGTATTAATATTATTATTTTAAAAATATTAGATATATAATCGAGATTATTATTAATTATAAAAACCTCTAGTACTTTATAGAAATAAAATATCTAGAAAGTTATTAGGTATATTAGATAATATATTTTATAATATATAACTTTGAGATTATATATTATAGAAGTGTTTTAAATCCTATAAATAGATTTAATAAATACTCTAATTATATTAATAATTCTATTAATATAATTTGACTTTTAATCTTTTAGAATAAACTTAAAGGAACTTTTATTATTATAATTTAGGTAATTATATAAATTACTAAAAAGTCACTTCTCGAAAATAAATTTATAAAATTCACTATTTTTATTATAATTCGAAGGGATTATTTATTATATAAAGAATAGAGAAATCTTTATTTGGATTATTTATAAGAGAATTAAGATAATGGAATATATTTTAAAAATATTATTTCAGATATTAGTATAAAGAGAATATTCTTAACTTTATTATTTAAAAGTATTAAAGACTTATTTCCTCGAGTCTTTAAATTAAATAATTATAAATATTTAATTTCATAAATATAAATATATATAATTACTAAAAGGATTATAGTATTAATTCCTTTATTTAAATTATTATTAAATATTATTTAAGTGATTTAAAGGAATAATTCCTAATATTAAAATATTATAAAAAAGAGATTTAATAAAAGAAATACTAATAGAAAGGAAATCTAGATAATAGATAACTCGGATCTATTTAGATATAAGTTAAGAATTATTATACTAGAGAATCTAGTATTATATAAAGAAATTATAAAGTTTTATTATAATAATCCTTTAGTAGAATATTATAGAATCGAGAAGATATTCGAGTTTCTTAAAAGATTCTAATATTAGAAAAATATAGAAATTGATATTTATATATATTATAAAGAATATAATATTTATTAGAGAATTAAAATCAAATAGTATATATTATATAATCTATTAAATAGTTTATTATAATCTAAAAGGCCCTAAAGCGAGATCTTTATAGATTTTATTATAGGTTTATTATTATATAAAAACCTAATAAGAGATCTTAATTTTAATATAATTCTTATTATTATTAATTAATACTCGAAAATAGTCAAATATATTATTTATAATAAGACAATTAACTCTTTGGAATTTATTAAATTTATATAAGAAAATATATTCTTATTATTTAGTATATCTAATAGAATTATTTCTAATTAGGGAATAGTATTTATAAATTATTTTTGGTTTACTTTCTATTATTATCTAATATATAAATAATATCTAAATATAGTATTCTATTTATAGATAAATAAATAGATAAAAAGACAGAACTAGACTCTTGAATATTATTTGAGAAATTATTATAATTTCCAAAAGAATAATTAGTTTAAGAAATTATCTTTTATAGAGTTTATATATAATAACTCAAAGTATTAGGTTTTATAGAATATACTATTTGAAATATATTATAATTATTATCTAAAACTTTTATAAAATCCTAAAGATAGGATTAAAAGGGAATTATTAATTATATATAAGAGATTAGAGATTCTTTTTGAAGAGTGAAAAAAGCTTTAAGAGTTCTAGGATTATATATAAAATAATTAAGAGATCTATTATAATAGGTATTAATTAGTGAAATACTATTCTAAAGGAGTTTGGATTATATTATTAATTAAAAATCTCAAGTTAAAACCGGGAAAACTTATATTCAAATTTATAAATTTATTCAAGATTCTTGAATATATTAATAAATTTATATATAAGTTAGAATTCTCAAGTTTATATAATAGATTATATTTAATTTTCTATATTTTCTTCTTTAAAGAGTATATAATAAAGAAGAGACAAGGCCTTAATTTATACTTTATTAGAGAGTTTCCGGAATTTGTAGATAATAATAAAGAATAAGAATAGGAAATTGAAGCCATTATTAACTATAAGTAAAATAATAGATATAAGGAATATTAGTATTTAGTTAAATAGAGATTCTAGTCAGATAATTATAATATATAATTCTTTACTTTCTTTAATCTTGAAAATATCAAGGATCTTCTAAAGTTATATAATAAAAATCATAATTTGGAACTAGTAGAGATCTCGCAAAATCCTTTTAAAGTACTAAAAAGCTCTGATTCACTAAGATAAAAAGGTCAGTCCTTATAAATAAAGAGAGGGCCAGATAGACTAAAAAAGGTTCTGAACAGTAATTGAAATACTCTTTCCTTGAGTTTTTTTTTCCTATAAGGATTTTCAGAGTTTTATTAAGACTTATAAAATAATTATATTTATATTTTGAGAAAAAGATTATAAAAAAGAATAGAAGAGATTTATTATAGATAATCCAATTACGAGTATCTTAAATAAAAAATAATTTCTAATCTAATAATATTATTTTTTATTAAAGAAAAATACTAAACTCTAAATATTAAGTAATTTCAAATATTTATAAAGTATTAAGTAATCTCTTCCGGAATATACTTTTCTAATTCAGGAATAATATAATTTTATAAAAAGTATTAGTAAGATAAGGTTTAGAGAAAGTAGAAATGAACTTATAATAGTTATAAAAACTTTATAGTAAATTCGAATTTCTATAATTAATTCTCTAATTATTATAAATATTATATTTTCCGAATTCGAGATATTTATAATTAATATTTTCTTAAACTTCTCGAAAATACTAATAATTAATATAATACTTATATTATATATATTATAGAATTTCTATTATATATTAGTTAAGTATTTGAGAGAATAATAAAAACTTATTAATAGAATATTTTCCTATAAGTCTGGATTATTCTTATTAGAAGTTTTTATATAATAGAAAGAGTTAGTAATCTTATACTTATTCTTCTATTCCTTAAAGATCCAGTCTCAAGAATTATATATATTAATTTTATATATACTAGAATAAATATTAAAATATATTTTC
>KZ613489.1:664038-700593 GCA_002865625.1 Hyaloscypha hepaticicola
ATATTATAAAGAATATAATATTTATTAGAGAATTAAAATCAAATAGTATATATTATATAATCTATTAAATAGTTTATTATAATCTAAAAGGCCCTAAAGCGAGATCTTTATAGATTTTATTATAGGTTTATTATTATATAAAAACCTAATAAGAGATCTTAATTTTAATATAATTCTTATTATTATTAATTAATACTCGAAAATAGTCAAATATATTATTTATAATAAGACAATTAACTCTTTGGAATTTATTAAATTTATATAAGAAAATATATTCTTATTATTTAGTATATCTAATAGAATTATTTCTAATTAGGGAATAGTATTTATAAATTATTTTTGGTTTACTTTCTATTATTATCTAATATATAAATAATATCTAAATATAGTATTCTATTTATAGATAAATAAATAGATAAAAAGACAGAACTAGACTCTTGAATATTATTTGAGAAATTATTATAATTTCCAAAAGAATAATTAGTTTAAGAAATTATCTTTTATAGAGTTTATATATAATAACTCAAAGTATTAGGTTTTATAGAATATACTATTTGAAATATATTATAATTATTATCTAAAACTTTTATAAAATCCTAAAGATAGGATTAAAAGGGAATTATTAATTATATATAAGAGATTAGAGATTCTTTTTGAAGAGTGAAAAAAGCTTTAAGAGTTCTAGGATTATATATAAAATAATTAAGAGATCTATTATAATAGGTATTAATTAGTGAAATACTATTCTAAAGGAGTTTGGATTATATTATTAATTAAAAATCTCAAGTTAAAACCGGGAAAACTTATATTCAAATTTATAAATTTATTCAAGATTCTTGAATATATTAATAAATTTATATATAAGTTAGAATTCTCAAGTTTATATAATAGATTATATTTAATTTTCTATATTTTCTTCTTTAAAGAGTATATAATAAAGAAGAGACAAGGCCTTAATTTATACTTTATTAGAGAGTTTCCGGAATTTGTAGATAATAATAAAGAATAAGAATAGGAAATTGAAGCCATTATTAACTATAAGTAAAATAATAGATATAAGGAATATTAGTATTTAGTTAAATAGAGATTCTAGTCAGATAATTATAATATATAATTCTTTACTTTCTTTAATCTTGAAAATATCAAGGATCTTCTAAAGTTATATAATAAAAATCATAATTTGGAACTAGTAGAGATCTCGCAAAATCCTTTTAAAGTACTAAAAAGCTCTGATTCACTAAGATAAAAAGGTCAGTCCTTATAAATAAAGAGAGGGCCAGATAGACTAAAAAAGGTTCTGAACAGTAATTGAAATACTCTTTCCTTGAGTTTTTTTTTCCTATAAGGATTTTCAGAGTTTTATTAAGACTTATAAAATAATTATATTTATATTTTGAGAAAAAGATTATAAAAAAGAATAGAAGAGATTTATTATAGATAATCCAATTACGAGTATCTTAAATAAAAAATAATTTCTAATCTAATAATATTATTTTTTATTAAAGAAAAATACTAAACTCTAAATATTAAGTAATTTCAAATATTTATAAAGTATTAAGTAATCTCTTCCGGAATATACTTTTCTAATTCAGGAATAATATAATTTTATAAAAAGTATTAGTAAGATAAGGTTTAGAGAAAGTAGAAATGAACTTATAATAGTTATAAAAACTTTATAGTAAATTCGAATTTCTATAATTAATTCTCTAATTATTATAAATATTATATTTTCCGAATTCGAGATATTTATAATTAATATTTTCTTAAACTTCTCGAAAATACTAATAATTAATATAATACTTATATTATATATATTATAGAATTTCTATTATATATTAGTTAAGTATTTGAGAGAATAATAAAAACTTATTAATAGAATATTTTCCTATAAGTCTGGATTATTCTTATTAGAAGTTTTTATATAATAGAAAGAGTTAGTAATCTTATACTTATTCTTCTATTCCTTAAAGATCCAGTCTCAAGAATTATATATATTAATTTTATATATACTAGAATAAATATTAAAATATATTTTCCAGATTTTAATTATATCTTTTCAGATCCGGTAAGTTTCCAAAAGGATATAAGGAATCTAATAGTTTCGTATTAATTTTTGAAAATTTGAGAAATTCAAATAGGAATCTTAAAGGAATTTACTAGAATATATTTTCCTCTATTACTAGAATAGTATTTATAATTCTTTAAATCAGATATTTGAATATATTATATATCTGGATTAATAATTAAATACTTAAAGTATTTGAGATATTAATTAATCTTTGAAAAGGTATTTAAAAGATTATTATATTACTTTTAATTAATTTAATAGAATTATAATATTTTGGAAATTTGGAAATTAAATTAAAAATCTAATTAAAGAAAGTCTTGAAAAGGAGTAGAAGAAGGAACTGGAATATATAGGTATATAGAATATTATATTATTAATCTGAAGAAAAAAGATTATCTTATAGAGAGTGACTTGATTCTTAAATAATATTAATAAAATATCTGGATTAATTATTCGCGAATCCGTATTAGTCCTATCCTGGATATAATATATTATAATAATACTAATTCTTAAAGATTTCCAAAGAGTAGATTTATTTCCTTTAGGGTATTTGGAATATTTATATATTATTTATATATAAATTTTTCTATTTTTAAAATTATTTAGAATATCTAATATATTAAATAGGAAGAAGTATTAAAATATAGAATAGTACTTTAATATAAAGGAATATAATTCTTAATTAGATTAATAGGAGTATATTATATATAAGTAATATATATAATATTATAATCACTATCTTATCTATTATTAATCACTTTCCTATTAGCGAATTAATACTAGTAATAATTTTACAAAAATATAAATATAATCCGTATATTAATTATTATTATAATTTATATATTCCCTTAATATTAATTAGAAGTTTATTTTAAATAATAGAGATAATTTACTAAGATGAATATAAGAGATCTTGGGAATAAGATTATTAAAAGAGGAAATAATTATAATATATATTAACTATTATATAGGAAATCATATAGTAAGTCTATATATAACTTGGATTATATATTATTAATAAAGTGTTTATAGGTACCTATACACTTTCACTCTTCCGATTGATTATAAATCAATTATATTACTATTATATACTTTATTAAATAAGTATAGAATAGATATATAATCACTTATATATATATAATAGATATTTACCTGAATCTTTTAGGGAATTCAGAGATTAGTTCTATATTGAATTTACTAGTCTTATAATTTATTAATTCTATTAACTTATTGTCTATTATTATCCATTTTATAATATTCTAATTATTATAATATTTATTTTCGGTATTTATTTTTTAAAAAACTAAATTATTATAAATAATAATCCGAATTATATATAAACTTTTTTCCTAATAATCTATTAATTAGACTTAAATTATTAATTAAATGAAATTTATATAAAGTATATAATTAATATAATATTTTAAATATTAAATAAATAATAAAAATTGTAAAGACTTTTAAATTTAAAACTATTATATTTATATAACTTTTATATATTTATTTTGTATTTATTTTTTAAAAAATTAAATTATTATAAATAATAATCTAAATTATATATAAACCTTTTTCTTAATAATCTATTAATTAGACCTAAATCACTAATTAAATAAAATCCCCGTAAAACACTTAATTAAAGTAATATTTTAAATATTAAATAAATAATAGAAATTATAAAGACTTTTAAATTTAAAACTATTATATTTATATAATTCTCGTATATTTATTTTATATTCATTTTTTGTATTCATTTTTTAAAAAATTAAATTATTATAAATAATAGTTTATTTATATATAAATTTTTTTTTAATAATTTATTAATTAGTTTCAAATTACTAATTAAATAGAATCCTTATAATATGAATAATAAAAATAATATTTTAAATTTTAAATAAATAATAGAAATCGTGATTTTAGTATTTCTATTATATATAATAATATTATTATAATTATATTTTAAAATTTTAATATTAGTTTTAATTTTTTTTAAAAAATTATAACTTCTTTAATAATAAGATTAAATACGTGATTTTAATTTTCCAAAATAGGCCTAGTTCAGGTCTATAATTTAAATTAGGCGTAAATCACGTGACTTATTAAATACTAGTATATTAATTAAAAATATAATTTTAAACTCGGGAAATTATTCCTTTAAATTTAAGGACTTTTATTAACTCAAGGACTTATACTAGATCTAAATAGAAGATTTATATTACTAATCTTATAGAAATCTTATCTTTTTTTACTAAAACTTTAGTATTTCTTATTAATAAAAACCTCTATTCTAGTATAAGTAAATTAAGCGAAAATCTAATTTTTAAATCTATTATTTAAAAACAAAAAATAAAAAAAGTTATATTTAAAATTAATATTATTTTAAAGATATTTTTATTTTAAAGAATCTTATATTTGACTTTTTATTTTTATTTAAATCGAGTTTTATATAAGTAATTATTTAGTTTATAATATTTCTTAAATAAAAATAAATAAATTATAAATTTATAATTTTAATTTTTTATATATTATTTTTATTAAAAATTATATATAATCTTTTAAGATTAATTCTTTTATAAAATCTTAAAATAATAATTTAATTATAAAAATTATTTTATAATTATATTTCTTTTTAATAAATATTTAAAAATATAATACTTTTATTAATTCCTTTATATAATTCTTATTTAAATAATACGAATTTATAAACCGATTTAATAAATAATAATTTTAAGATTATTAAAAGTTAATTTTAAAGAGAATTATATAAATTTAAAGAATTATTTAATATAATCGATTTTGGATTTAATATTAAATTTATTTTAATAATTAACGAATTTGATTAATTAATTATTATTATTTATAATAAGAAGACTTTAAGTAAACTTTTTATAAATTAATTTAATAATATAATAATTAAAAATTATTTAAAATCAAAAGTTTCCTTAAATATAAAAAGTAATATTATTAATATTTTTAAATTAGAAATATTATTTATTATAATTATATTATTATAAAATTTAAAGATTATTTTAAATAAATATAATAATAATAATATTTTTTAATTATTAATAATCTCTTTAATATTAAAAATAAGAATTTTAAGAATTTGAATTATATTAATTAATATTTTTAATTAATTATTATTTAAATTATACTATTTTATAATATTAAAAATAATATTATAAATTAATATAATTGTTTTTAATTTAAATATTTAAATCTTATAAATATTACTTTTATTATATTTAATATAATATCTAATATATATATAATAATTTAAGTATTATTTATATTTTAAAATATTTTTAATAAAAGAATAAATTTAATAATTATATAAAATAGTATAATCGAGTCTTTAATTAATTTAAAAGTCTTTAAATTAAAATTATATTATTTATAAGAGTTTAAATTTAATTATTATAAATATTATATTTTAGATTTAAAAAATATAATAAAAAGGTTTTTATTTATATAATAATAAGAAATATTATAAAGATTAAAATATAATATTTAATAATCTAATTATATTAAGAATATTAAATTAAGAAGAAAAAAAAAGAAGAAAAGTCAAAGAGAGAAAAGTATTTTATAATCTTTTAATTAATAATAAATACGAGTTTTAAAAATATTAATATAATAGAAATATTATAAATTATATTATAAATTATATTATAAGAAATAAAGTCTATAAATTATTACTTTAAAGTATTAAAGAATATTATATTTATTAAATATTTTATTTTAAAGTATTTTATTTCTAATTTCTCATTTCTAAATATTATATTTATTACTTATTAGACTTTTTATTCTAGAATATTTTATTCTTAATTTCTCATTTCTAAATATTATATTTATTATTTATTAAATATTTTATTTCTAGATTCTTATTCTTAAATATTATATTTATTATTTATTAAATATTTTATTCTTAAATCCTTATTTTTAGATAATATTTATTATTTATTAAATATTTTATTTCTCGTTTCTAGTATTTTATTCCTAGATTCTTATTCTATTCTTAATATTAGAATTCTTAATATTATAAACTTTTAGATATTATAAATTCGTGAATATTATTAATTTCTAAATATTATAAATTCGTAATATTACTAATTCTTAAATATTATAAATTCGTGAATATTATTATCTTTTAATATTACTAGTTTTTAATATTATTAACTTTTAGTATTATTAACTTTTAGATATTATAGATTCGTGAATATTATTAATTTTTAGATATTATAAATTTATAAATATTATTATCTTTTAATATTATCAATTTTTAATATTATTAATTCCTGATATTATTAATTTTTAAATATTATAAATTCGTAAATATTATTAATTTCTAGTATTACTAATTTCTGGAAATTTTAAAGTTTTAAGTATTTTTATTTAAAATTAATTATAATTTATTTATAATTTATAATTAAGTATTTTAAGGAGTATTTTATAAAAGAATTTATATAAATAATTAAAAATATACTTTTAAATAAATATAATAGAAATACGAAATTAAATAATAATAATTATATTTCTTATATATAATAAATCGAGAATAGAAAAGATTATAAAATAATATATAAAGAAAATATAGATTTTAATAAAAATATAATAAAATCAAATCCTTTAATAATAGGGAATAAAAAGTAAATATTAATATAATTATAATTTTTATTTTATTATTTTATTATTATAATTAGAATTAGAATTAGATTTTCTATTTAAAAAAGAATTAATATAAAATTAAATTCTTATTTTCTTTTTTGAAAATATTTAATATTTTAAAATAATTAATATAAGAGTATTATAAGAATTAAGAATTATCTTTTTTATAGAATTTATTTATTTATTTATATTCTTAATTTAAAATATTAATATTATAAATATCGGTTTTTAGATATTAATTTCCTTAATTTAAAACTAATATAATTATAATTAAATTAATTATATAATAAATATCTTAATTATTATAATATTCATTTTTTATATTCATTTTTTAAAAAATTAAATTATTACGAATAATATTCTAAATTATATATAAACTTTTTTTTTTTAATAATCTATACTTTTAAATAATAGATTTAAAAATTAGATTTTTGTTAAATATATCCTTTCTAGAATAGAGATTTTTATTAATAAGGAATACTAAAGTCTTAGTAAAAAAAGATAAGGTTTCTATAAGATTAATAATATGAATCTTTTATTTAGGCCTAGTGTGAGTCTTTAAGCCAATAAGAGCCTTTAAATCCAAGGGAATAATCTCTCGAATTTAAAATCACGTTCTTATTTAATGCGCTAGCGCTTAATAAGTCACGTGATATTAGTCTAATTTAAATTATAGACCTGAAATAGGCCTATTTAGGAAAAATAAAATCACGTGCTTAGTCTTATTATTAAGAAAGTTCTAATTTTTTAAAATTTAAATCCGATATTGAGATTTTAAAGTATAGTTATAATAATATTATTATATATAATAGGAATACTAAAATTATAATTTCTATTATTTATTTAAGACTTAAAATACCACTTTAATAAACGGCACTATAAGGATTCCTTTTAACTAGTAATTTGGAGCTAATTGATAGGCTATTAGGGAAAAAAATTACACGTGATTTAGACTATTATTCGTGATAATTTAATTTTTAAAAAAATGAATACAGAAAATGAGTGCGAAATGAGTATACAGGAGTTGTGTAAGTGCGGCGGCCTTAAATTTAAGGGTCTTTACGATTTGTATCACTTATTTAATACTTAAAATACTATATTAATTAAATATTTTATATGGATTTCATTTGACTAGTAATTTGGGCCTAGTTAATAGGTTATTAGGAAAAAAATTTATACGTGATTCGGACTGTTATTCGTGATGATTTATTTTTTAAAAAAATGAGTGCCGAAAATGGATACGAAATGGATACGAAATGGATGCACGGGAGTTATATAAGTGCGGCGGTTTTAAATTTAAGGGTTTTCACGATTTGTACTATTTATTTAATATTTAAAATGTCATATTAATTAAATGTTTTATATAGATTTCATTTGACTAGTAATTTGGGCCTAGTTAATAGACTACTAGAGGAAAAAATTACACGTGATTTAGACTATTATTCGTGATAATTTAATTTTTTTTAAAATGAGTACAGAAAATAAATACAAAATGGATATACGAGAATTGTATAAGTATAATAGTTTTAAATTTAAGAGTCTTTATAATTTCTATTATTTATTTAATATTTAAAATATTATTTTAATTAAGTGTTTTATAGGGATTTCGTTTAACTAGTAATTTAAGTCTAATTAATAGATTATTGAGAAAAAAGTTTATATGTGATTTAGATTATTATTTATAATAATTTAATTTTTTAAAAAATGAATATGGAAAATGAATATAAAATAGATATAAAATAGAATTATATAAATATAATAGTTTTAAATTTAAGAGTCTTTATAATTTTTATCACTTATTTAATATTTAAAATACTATATTAATTAAATACCTTATATGAATTTTATTTAATTAGTGATTTAGATTTAGTTAATAAATTATTAAGAAAAAAGTTTATACGTGATTCGGATTATTATTTATAATAATTTAATCTTTTAAAAAATAAATAAAGAAAATAAATATTATAATAATCGAGATATCTATTATATAATTAATTTAATTATAATTATATTAGTTTTAAACTAAAGGAATTAATTTTTAAAAACTAATATTTATAATATTAATATTTTAAATTAAGAATATAAATAAATAAATAAATTCTATAAGAAAGATAATTTTTAATTCTTATAATACTCTTATATTAATTATTTTAAAATATTAAATATTTTAAAGAAAGAAAATAAGAATTTAATTTTATATTAATTCTTTTTTAAATAAAAAATATAATTATAATTATAATTATAATAAAATAATAATAAAGTAAAAATTATAATTATATTAATATTTATTCTTTATTCTTTATTATTAAAAAATTTGATTTTTTTATATTTTTATTAAAATTTATACTTTCTTATATATTATTTTATAATTCTTCTAATTCTCGATTTATTATATATAAGAAGTATAATTATTATTATTTAATCTTATATTTTTATTATATTTATTTAAAAGTATATTCTTAATTACTTATATAAACTCTTTTATAAAATACTCTTTAAAATACTCAATTATAATTTATAAATAAATTATAATTAATTTTAAATAAAAATATTTAAAATTTCTAAAATTTTCAGAAACTAGTAATACTAAAAACTAATAATATTTATAAACCTATAATATCTAGAAATTAATAATATCAGGAATTAATAATATTAAGAGTTAATAATATCAGGAAATAATAATATTTATAAATTTATAATATTTAAAAGTTAATAATATTCACAAATCTATAATATTTAAAAGTTAATAATATTAAGAGTTAATAATACTAGAAATTAATAATATTAAAAGATAATAATATTCATGAATTTATAATATTTAAAAACTAGTAATATTATAAATTTATAATATTTAAAAGTTAATAATATTCACGAATTTATAATATCTAGAAGTTTATAATATTAGAAATCCTAATATTAAGAATAGAATAAGGATTTAAGAATAAAATACTAGAAATAAGAAATAAAATATTTAATAAATAATAAATATTATTTAAGAATAAGGATTTAAGAATAAAATATTTAATAAATAATAAATATAATATTCAAAAACGAGAATCTAGAAATAAAATATTTAATAAATAATAAATATAATATTTAGAAATAAGAAATTAGGAATAAAATATTCTAGAATAAAAAGTCTAATAAATAATAAATATAATATCCAGAAATGAGAAATTAAAAATAAAATACTTTAAAATAAAATATTTAATAAATAATAAATATAATATTTAGAAATAAGAAATCAGGAATAAAATACTCTAGAATAAAAAGTCTAGTAAATAATAAATATAATATTTAGAAATAAGAAATTAAAAATAAAATATTCTAGAATAAAATATCTAATAAATAATAAATATAATATCTAATAAATATAATATTCTTTAATAATTTAAAATAATAATCTATAAGTTCTATTCTCTATAATATAGTCTATAATATAGTTTATAATATTTTTATTATAATAATAAATATTATAAAAATCGAAGTATAATATTCAATAATCCAATTATATTAAAAATACTAAATTAAGAAAAAGAAAAGAAAAGAGAAATTATAATAGTATATATTATATATTTATTATATTATTAATTTCAGATTAAGGATTTAATATCTGATAATATAATAATATCTTAAATTAAGAGAATAGATTTCAGGTTTATAGTTTAAGAACTTCTCTTTCTTTAATCTTCTCTTCTTTTCTTAATTTTAAATTTTAATTAAATATTAAAATTGAGATCTTTGATTTATAATCTCTATTCCGTTTTTATTATTATAGAAATTAAAAAGAGAAAAGTATTTTATATTCTTTTAATATTTATTTATATCTTTAATCTAAAATATTAATATTATAAATATTAGTTTTCAAATATTAATTTTCAAATATTAATTTCTAAATATTAATTTCCTTAATTTAAAACTAATATAATTATAATTAAATTAATTATATAATAGATATTTTGATTATTATATTTATTATATTAGTATTTTCGAATTTATATTTATTATTAATTAGGAAATTATAAAATATTTCTTTTTTCTTCTTTTCTTTTTAATTTAATATTCTTAATATAATTGAATTAATAAATATTATATTTTAATCTTTATAATACTTTTTATTATTATATAAATAAAAACCTTTTTATTATATCTTTTAGACTTAAAATACTATATTTATAATAATTAAATTTAAACTTTTATAAAAAATATAATCTTGATTTAAAGACTTTTAAATTAATTAAAGACTCGATTATATTATTAAATATAATTAAATGAATTCTTTATATAAATATTAATATTTAAAAAAATAAAAAATAAAAAAATTCTTTTAATTAATAAACTAATAGATAATCACGTGATTATTAATTTAAGTTTTTAATCCTTGAACCGTAAAGCTAATCACGTGTTTTATTTCAATTTTAATATTTAATATAAATAATAATTATTTATTTTAAAAATATTAATTTTTTAAAAAAAAGAATTAAAATTTTAAATTATTAAAACTTATTATTAAAGTTCACGTGATTTCGTATATATAAATATATTAAATTAATATGTCTTTAACTTGAATTAAATAAATTTTTAATATTTTTTTTTTAAAAAAATATATTCGAATTTTTTAATTTTTTAATTTTTATTAAATTTAAACTTTTATAAAAAAGTAAATTTTAATTTAAAGACTCTTGAATCGACCGAAGACTCGATTATACTATTAATTAGATTTAAATTATTAATTAAATAAAATCTATATAAAGTATTTAATTAATATAATATTTTAAATATTAAATAAATAATAAAAATTATAAAGACTTTTAACTTTAAGATTATTATATTTATATAATTCTTATATATTTATTTTATATTTATTATAATAATAAAAATAAAATAGAGATTATAAATTAAAGATTTCAATTTTAAGATTTAATTAAAACTTAAAATTAAAGAGAAAAGAAAAGATTAAAGAAAAAGAAATTCTTAAATTATAAATCTGAAATCTATTTTCTTAATTTAAAATATTATTATATTATTAGATATCGGATCCTTAATCTGAAATTAGTAATATAATAAGTATATAATATATATTATTATATTTATTTTATATTTATTTTCTATATTCATTTTTTAAAAAATTAAATTATTATAAATAATAGTTTAAATTATATATAAACTTTTTTTAATAATCTATTAATTAGACCTAAATTATTAATTAAATGAAATTTATATAAAGTATTTAATTAATATAATATTTGATATATATCGTATAAACAGAGTATAGAGAGTTATTATAAGAATCGAATTGTATTAACTTGTTTAGTTAAAAGAGTAAAAAGGAAACGGAACGAGTACCAAAGTTATATACCCTGAATTTAGTAAATTCTTATATAAGTATAGTGAGTGCCTTATCAAGTGAACTGGCAATAATGTGACTGAGACTGAATTGTATATAATATACCCTTTAGGAACAATACTCGCTAATCAGTAATCCACTTATCAAGTACTCGCTAATTAAGCGAATAGCGTTCCTGACTAATCAGAGTATATAGGATAATATTAAATACTGTACTATATGACTCTCGACCCAAATTGGTTTAGTGTAGTACACTCGCTCGCGATCACTAATAATATCGAATCCTCTATATAATCCCACGAATATTCTTACTAAAAACGCCCCTTTTACACTCCAGTATACTCGTTCCTTTTTGTCTTATATTATTATTTCCAATTCAGAACCTTCGAACCATTCCAAATATTAGATCAAACAAGTATCAGACAGTATAATAGGCGTCTCGATATCCAAAAAGTCTACTCGAAAGCCCAGTTAGTATATCGAAAATATTCGTAAAGCGCATATCGTGAAAGTATATCTGAAAACACATTTTTTTCCTTAGTGTTTTTACTATTCGGACTAACTTTTATCTGAAAAAGTCTCCAAAGAAGGTTTCAAAGAAACTCCTAACCACTTCCAAAAAGTAGAAAAAGCAGATAATAGATACTATATCTAGCGGTTATACAAAGAGTGAGTTTTCTATAGTATCTTCCAGTACTCCTTTAAAAAATTAATACATTTTTCAGGTATAATTCATTCTTATCCGTGTGCCCAGTGTGTGAACAATACTCTTCAAGGCAAAAACAATAACTATTATTATAATAATACCAATAAAGGTCCCACTTCCCACTATTATACTTGTACTAATAGTGACAAGTGTGAGAGCATTTCAGACAATTGTCTTCCCCTCACCTTGAAAATAATAAAGCTTTTCCGTGAGAGAGACAAGAAAGACCTAGTAAGTTCTCTAGAAAACCCTTGAGTTTTCATTTGTACTAATTTACACTTCTAGGAGTTAAAGAATACTCGGATAGTAGTAAAGTAGTATTTGGGACTGGAGTCGGAGGAGGTTGAGAGTGAGGACAAGGATGCGGGAGGTATGGAGGATATTAATCTGCTTGATTTTAGTAATAACAGTACTCACTGGGAGGTTTCAGATAATCTCAAGACTTGTCTCAAGGGTGCCTTCCATATTACAGTAAATGTGTTTTTTAATATTTTGTAAAGTAACGAGCTTCGGAACTCTGAATATACTGGTTTGGAATCGATCTCTACTTCTTACTCTTATCTGAATACTTTTCGGAATAGAACTAGTTCTCTATTCGAATACTCCTTTTTCTTGAATTTTTTAATATTATAAATGAAATAATAAAAGAAACAAGTATTTCTCCTCGATTATTCAATCTTTTCGAGTATTCCACAAATATCTTAAAGGTTAAACAAGGCTCTAAAGTATTCGAACTTATACTATAACAGATTTTTCATTAACCTATCAGTTAGCATATTGTTTATCAGTAAGTATATCACTTCGAACACTCCCTTTTAATACTCTTATCTTATTCATATATTCTGGATATTCATATGATGAAGTTTTATAGTAATACATTCGTTATTCCCGACGATTAGTCGAATCGTCTATTGATTATCGCAAAAGATAGTCTAGAGCTTGTCGAGGTCTAGGCGTAAGTCCCTGAATAGTCATTTGAGTGTTATAAACTCTTTTGCAGTGAATGATATTCCGAGTATTTCTGTTTTAGTCAAGGAAGTCATTACAGTTATCTGATAAGCGGTTCTCTATTAGATCAAGTCACCGAATAGTGAGATAGTATATCTTTAGAATAAGTATCTTATATTCGTATTATCTGTAAAGGAAATGTCAAAAGTGATTTATAATTATACTTCCCTATACTCAGTATTATACTGGATTACTAGAAACCGAGTTCCGAACAGATATTTAATAGTCCAGTTTACAGTCATTAAGTACTCGGGGCCTGGATTCGTGAGAAACTGAAAGAGTATTAAGACTGTAAAAGCTATATCCGAACGGATTATAATAGTAGTATAGAGTACTGAGTCAACTTTCTCCTAATACTCCTTGATTTAGTATTTTGGAGTTTGCCTATTATATTTCCTAAACTCGAGATCTGGCAGTGATATACTCGGGCACTTCCCATTGATTAATTCGAATTTCTTTATAATCTTCTCGATATAGGTATCGTGAATAAGTTATATTTTTCGAGCTACTCGGTCCCTTATTACTCGTACTTCCAGGAACCATTCCATATCTCCTATATCACATAACTCGTATACTTCCTTAATCGATTTGATAACCTTGGCGGTACGGATCTCGTTGTCTTTATAGTAAAGTATCTGAATATCATTAATATAAAATATAACAAATACTTTATACTCGGCATTTACAAAAATACACACTTCTTCTTATAAAGCTAATAGTCCTATCCTCTTGAGTATTCCAGTCCAGTTATTATACTATAAGGCAAGGGAGTCCTGTAGCCTGTATAGAGCTCGGTTGACTTCTATTATATATTCAGGCCTTTCGAAACCAGACAGTAACTTGTATATAACTGGTAGTCCCTCTGAGCTCCGGACAGTATTAATAAACACATTCACTATATCGAACTGTTTCATTTCAAGGTCAAAGTGGGCCACTATTATATAGGCAATTCGAAACGAATATACTACTAGTGTAATCGCATATATCGACAGGATTATAGACTCCTCTTACAAATCGCCACATATTACAATATACGAATAGTACCTTATTAAGAAACTATTAGTATTCACTTTATACGTGAATACCCACTTCAAGGATAGTAGTGAGGTTTCCTGCTTAACTGGAATACTCGACACGACCCGTTAATATTCCCTAGTTTTCAGGTTTCTTAACTCGAGTATATAATCTGCTTTGAATTCTATTCCGAATATATGTTTTTCGAGATCCCTCTACTGCTTTGGTATGAGTGGAAACTCGTTTTGATGAATATATCGAGTTATTTTACCCCTGTGAGTATTGTACTTCGGATAGGTCTTTTGAAGAATTAATATAGTTATAATAGTATATACTATCATATTATCGTGTACTCCCATGAACTCTTCTAAATGATCAGGCCAGAAGCTATCCATGAGAGTTTGGGAACGGTTAGTATTACCTGAATCGCTTATTGTTTCCAGTAAGGAGTTCAATATAACTACTATACTATTATTCCCTACTTTACCAGAGTCGCTGTCAGGTTTCCTGCTTTGACTATATGTTCCGAACTGGTTATCGTGAGTTTTTGGTAGAGGCTTTTTGATATACTTCCTTTTAGGCTTTATAGTTAGTTCCTTATTTGCTCGATCTCGAGTTTCAGATTCCCTATTATTTGACTGCTCGCCTTGAACACTGTTTGCTAAAACTAGTTTCAAGACACTTAATTAGTCTGAAAGTGGATCCTATACTTGATCCTGACCTAGCGAATACTCTTCGGTATCCTTACTAATAGTACTATACCCTTCCGGCTATTCAGTACTTTCTTTTCTTACACTCCGTTAAATAACTAGTATTTCGGGCTCCGGAGTATTTTCAGGGATTATAAGTCCTATTCCCTAAACAGGCATGTCTTTCACTCCCGAGTCATACTCTTATAAAATACTCGAGAACTCGTTTTACTCGTTTTGATCCTCTATATCCCCCAGATTTTTAGACTCCTGAGTATTTCGCTCTAATAATTCAATATTCTATATTCCTATATTATCGAGTATTAATCCGGTATCCCGGACCTCCTCTTCTTTGATAAGCTCTATTACACTTCGGGCCTCTATAACTGAATGGCCATCCAGTTACTCGTGAACTTTCGAGGAATAGAGTATATTCTTGTCAAATGTAACATTTCTGGTAATAATAACCTTATCGAGTACAGGCACTTATATATAGTATATATTAGATATATAATATCCAATTAAGTAACCGATGTGTCCGCGTGACTTGACTTTGAATACTCTCCACGTCTGCTTTACTTCCCTCTCCTTAATTATTGGATACACTCGAGTACTATATATATAGATCCTATTCCAGTCTAGCCTAAAATCAATTATAATCCGTATAGCAAGCACAGGGTTATACTATTTGAAATAGTTTCGGAATCACGAATCGAGCACTTTGTTCGGCGAGTGCCAATTATATGAGTATAATAGGCTTATATTATATAAATAGACTGCCGCGAGTACTATCTCTGGCCAAAGCTCTTTAGGAAGTCCTATTAACAGGTATATAGCAAGTGCTTTATTAATCACTTCCTGTCCGACTCATTCGGATCCGCCATTAGACTCATGAGTGTGGGATAAAGAGAGCTCAAGTTCGATGCCCTCCTCCGTACACCAATACTCATAAGCAGTGTTCCCTTGTATAGTAATAACCGCCTTTTCTTGGTCATACTTCATTTTGTATATTAAGAGATTATACTACTACTTTACCCAATGCTCGAAGTTTCGTGTAGTATTGAAGACTTATTCTTCTTCTTTACTCGGGAGTGAGAACACGAAGAGCTTTCTATTAAATTCGTCCTTGATCACAAGTAACTAGCTTGAATTATTATACATAACTGGATAATCGAATAAGTCCCAGACAATCTTTCAGAAGGGTCTTGGAGACCTCCTTTCAGATACTTGCCTTGAGATTACCTGCCTGGTATACAATTACACACAGTATACATATATTACTCTACTTGGTCCTGTGATTTACACATTCCTCATATAGTGCACGAGCTTTTAAAGTACTTGAGGCTCTAGATGTCCTGCTCGTGTGTATCACCTCTCCTCCGTATCACTTCGTGATTGGAAGTATTTCCTACTTCTCTTAAAAGACTCCTTGACTTTTCGTTCGAGTGTGAAATATACAAGTACACTGCCTATACTAATTGGGATAACGGATGGAATATTTGAATAGATTAAAAGTGACTTATATTCAATAAAAACAATATTATATAAACGGGTTATATTTAATAATATAGTGCTTTTATACTCGTTCCCGAACCTTAATATTCTGTTATACTCATAGTATCACACTCCCCTCTTGTATAAGAGAGCTTCTGATACAATATTCACGTGAAAACCTTCCACAACTATTACATTATTCAAAACGAGATTGACTTTATCCTTTTTCCCGTTTAGAATACTCTTGATTATATAAGTATTACGATCAAGTATCGGGAGACTCGAACTTCCTGCCTTAATCATATACCCTGGACATTCCGGGATAAACGATCCTTTATCAAATAGACAAATATCGTTTATTATATACGTTACACTACAATTGTCCAGTAATATACTCTCCGACAGTGAGTACCTTGAAAAGTCTAGTATTAAATATATCCCAATACTAGGTACTTCCAAAATAAGGTTAGGATCGAGTACTATAGTATTGAAATTCCTGTTTAGAACTTTCAATTAGTTCCCTATCTTCTTCGAGCTTCCACTACTACCAGTCACTGCTTTCTCTTGGACCTTGATTCCGTACTTCTTTTCGAGTTCAGTTCGGAGGTCTTTCTATTTTGGTGTAAGTAGTACTTTTCTAATTTCGGTATAACACTCTTCTAAAGGCTTGTACTTGAGCGAGTGAGTACTGGAACCAGTAATAGCAAATTCTAACCGAGTATACCCTTGCAGTTTCCAAAGGTACTATCTCTTGGTGTAAGGGTTATAGGGGTATTCTCGGTACTCTGACTTATTCTCGGGCTTACTCTCGGACCCTCTAGCCTTTCCTGAATCGGCTTGGCATTCAGGGGAATCGTCTCAACACTTACCGAGTATTACAAAGACCGAAGGGCCAGTTCCCGACTTTGCCTTCGAGCTCTCGTAAACTATATGTGAGAAGAGGATTCCATACCTGTTAAGGTCGAGTGTAGGCAGGCCGAGTTTGTCATTTTGCCAGAATTCGAAGAGCTTGTCTTATCCCCATTTGGACTGTATTTTTCGAGTGATGTACTCGAGGAAGTCCTTGATACTATAGGTCTCTTGGATTTCAGGGATGTTATAGAGCTTAGTGTTCTTGTAAATTGAGTGCCACTCGGAATACCAATACTCCTGGTTCACTGCTCCTTTATAGCCATCGGAAATAACCTTCCGGTATATTTCACGAATAGTCGAGAAGACTATTATATCCGAGAGAGTGTACTGGCATTTAAGGGAGTAAAGAATCTCCTGAATGGATCCGTGGTCTTGGATAGGCGTGAGCGTTCCGGTTAAAGAGAGTATTCGGGAACTCCCTAGTAGGATATTCGTTCGAGTTTAGAGAGCAGTAATTGTAACTATTCATATATCGGTATTGACAGTCTTCGTGAGCCAGATAAGAAAACGGCTCTACTATTCTGAATGCGTTTTGTGAATATTTAATATAATAATATAGTTCTAAAAGAGGGCCATATACTCTACCTTTATATTCTCGAATGTAATAGGAGCGGGAGTTTTGGACTTGGTATTTAGGTCTTGAGGGCTGCCTTCAGGGTTTCGAGACATCCATTTGTCTATAACAGTCTTGTGAATAGCCGTATACTCTTTGTCTAGCTTTGCCTTAAACTCGCTAATTGTGAGTGAAGGTCTTGATAGTGAGGTATTATACACTGGAGTGTCTGGGCCTTCGGGGTCTACAAGATCCCAAATCCTATCCTCTCGGGCTTTCCATTTGACTTGAGGTCACCATTTTGTATATATACTATACTCCTTGAACTTGAGGTCCTTGAGCTCTACTATTGGTTATTAAACACTCGTGATTATATTAAATGAGGTCGAGGAGATACCGAAGTGTATATTCGAAAAGTTGAGAAAGTATATAATCTACTATACTCTATTTATATTTAAATAGAAGTTTTAATACTCGCAGGCCGGGCTCATAATTGATATATATTATATAAATAGAGTATAGGGAATTATTATAAGGATCGAATTGTATTAACTTGTCTAGTTAAAAGAGTAAAAAGGAAACGGAACGAATATTGAAGTTATATACCCTGAATTTAATAAATTCTTACGTGAGTGTAGCGAGCGTCTTATTAAGTGAACTGGTAATAATATAACTGAGATTGAATTACATGCGATAGTATTTTAAATATTAAATAAATAATAGAAATCGACGAGATTCTTAAATTTAAGATTATTATATATATATAATTCTTATATACTATTTCGTATTTATTTTTAAAAAAAATAAATTATTATAAATAAAAGTCTGAATTATATATAAACTTTTTTTTAATAATTTATTAATTAGGCCTAAATTATTAATTAAATAAAATCTATATAAAATACTTAATTAATATTATATTTTAAATATTAAATAAATAATAGAAATTATAAAGACTCTTAAATTTAAAGTTATTATATTTATATAATTCTTATATATTTATTTTATATTCTATTTTATATTCATTTTTTGTATTTATTTTTTAAAAAATTAAATTATTATAAATAATAATCTAAATTATATATAATTTTTTTTCTAATAATTTATTAATTAGTTCTAAATTATTAATTAAAAAGAATTCTTATAATATTATTTATTAGAATAATATTTCAAGTTTTAAATAAATAGTAAAAATTATAATTTTAATATTCCTATTATATATAATAATATTATTATAATTATATTTCAAAATTTTAATATCGGATTTAAATTTTTAAAAAATTAAAACTTTTTTAATAATAAAACTAAACACGTGATTTTAATTTTCCTAAATAGGCCTATTTTAGGTTTATAATTTAAATTAGACTAATATTATATGATTTATTAAATACTAGTATATTAAATAAAAATGTGATTTTAAACTCGAGAGATTATTCCCTTGAATTTAAAAACTTTTATTAATTCAAGGGTTTATACTAGACTTAAATAGGAGATTTATATTATTAATTTTATAGAAATTTTTTTTTTTTTTATTAAGACTTTAGTGTCTCTTATTAGTAAAAACTCCTATTCTAATATAAATAAATTAAACGAAAATCTAATTTTTAAATCTATTATTTAAAAGTATAAAGTGATTTAAATTAAATTTAAAAATTAAATTATTAAAGTATTATTCGATAAAACTAATAAATATAAATTAATTAAAAGAATATATAAAAGATTTATTAAATAAATAAATAATTATAAAGTATATTTTAAATTATAAAACTTTAAAAAGATTTATTAATATTTTTATATTATAATTAAATTATATTTAATTTTAAATTTATATTATTTTTTAATATATATTTAAAATAAAAAAGAAAATATTATTTTCTTATATTTAATAAATAATATATAAAGTATATATAATTTATAAAATAAATAAAATAAATAAAATAAAGTATATAATTTTTATTATTTAATCTATTATTTATATTAATTAAATCTTAATATAATTTTTATTATTTAATCTATTATTTATATTAATTAAATCTTAATATAATTTTTAAAATAATATAAAATAATAGAATATAAAATAATAATAAAATATACTTTTAATATTATTAAAATAATACTTTTTATATTTTAAATCTAATAATAATAATATTATAATTTTAATATTTTAATAAGTGATTTCGAGCTTTTTTAAAACTTTAAAATATTATAAAAGAATATATTTTATTATATTTATTTTTAGTATTTTTAATTAATTTAGAAAAGTTATATTATAATAATATAAAGATTATTATATAATTATTAAAATTTAAAATATAAGAATTAATTTCTAATATAATTTTAAATTTCTTTATTATTATTTATATACTTATATTAAATTATTATTTTATAATTTTAAAAGTATATAATTCTAGATTTTATTATAAGATTTTATTTATTATTATATTTTTTTCTTTATAATATAAATAATTTATAATTTTATATTATTAATTTAATATATTCTCTTTAATAAATCTAGAAACACGTGAAGAGTAAACTTTAAAGTTAATTAATAATATTATAAAAGAATTCTTTAATTTTAATTATTTTAAAATTAAATTTTTAATATATTCGAATATTTATTATTTAAATTATATAAGTATATTTATTTAATAATAATAATCCTTTTAATTATTCTCTTATATTAAAATATTTAAATAATTATTTTAAAAGATTTTTTATTAATTTACGAATTTGAAAGATATTATAAATATATAAAATAATAAAATATAATAATTTAATTATTTGAAAATCCTTTAATTTAAATAATAATATTTATTATTTTATATAATTTAATAAATATTATAATATTATTAATAAAAATAATATTTTTTATATTTTCTTAAAGAGATTAAAATAAATTAAAATTAAAGTATAATTTAATATTCTTAATATTATAAATAAAACTTGAATTTAAAATAATATTATTCTTAAAAGAATAATCGAGTTTTATTAAAGTTTTAGGATTATTAAAAGTATTAAAGACTCTTATTTTAATTAATCAAATTGAAATATTATAAATTATTATATTAATTATTAAATTCTCTTTTTCTTATTTCTTATTTTTAATTAATTTCGAGGTTTTAAATAATTTTATAATAATAAGATTTAATATTATTAAATTTCGTATTTATTCTTAAAGATATTAAATCGCGAATAATTATTTATTAAAGAGTCTTATAATTATAATAGTTTTATTAATTTTCTTTTATAATATAAGATTAAATTATTATCTAATTAATTAATATTCCGGAATTATATAATTATAAATAATATATTAATAGACTTTATTATATAAATACTTCTTTATAATAAGATTCTTATTCAAATTCACTTTTTGAAAAGAAATCGTGAATACTTTATAATAAATTAATAAGAATTATTTAAATATTTAAAAGTATATTAATTCTTTTAATTCTTGAATTATATTTTAAAACTTGAGTTTTTATAAAATTTCTTTTATAAAATAAAAGAATTAATAATTCTAATTATATAAGAAATTAAAATTAATATTAATTATTATAATAATAAAAGTATAATAAACGTGAAATTCTTAAACTTTAAGTAATTTATATTTAATTACTTTATTATAAACTAATTCGAATTTTAATAATTATATTATAATTACTATTTTATATTTTAGTTATTAAATTATATATTATTAAATTTTAATAATCTTATTTTAATATATTTTATTTAAAGGAATAAAGTATTATTTAAACTTTTTGAATATTTTTTATATAATATTATACTCTCGAGTATATTAGAGGTTTTTATAATTAATTTAATCTATATTATATAAATAGAATATAAGAAATTATTATAAAAATCGAATTATATTAACTTGTTTAATTAAAAGAATAAAAAGAAAATGGAATAAATATTAAAGTTATATATTTTAAATTTAGTAAATTCTTATATAAATATAATAAATATTTTATTAAATAAATTAATAATAATATAATTGAAATTAAATTATATATAATATATTCTTTAGAAATAATATTCGCTAATTAGTAATTTATTTATTAAATATTTATTAATTAAATAAATAGTATTTTTAATTAATTAGAATATATAAAATAATATTAAATACTATATTATATAATTCTTAATTCAAATTAGTTTAATATAATATATTTACTCGTGATTATTAATAATATTAAATCCTTTATATAATCTCACGAATATTCTTATTAAAATATTCTTTTTATACTTTAGTATATTTATTTTTTTTTATTTTATATTATTATTTCTATTTTAGAATCTTTGAATTATTTTAAATATTAGATTAAATAAATATTAAATAGTATAATAAATATTTTAATATTTAAAAAGTCTATTTACAAGTTTAATTAATATATTAAAAATATTTATAAAATATATATTATAAAAATATATTCGAAAATATATTTTTTCTTTAATATTTTTATTACTCGAATTAATTTTTATTTAAAAAAGTCTTTAAAGAAGATTTTAAAAAAGTTTCTAATTATTTTCAAAAAGTAGAAAAAGTAAATAATAGATATTATATTTAATAATTATATAAAGAGTAAATTTTCTATAATATCTTTTAATACTCTTTTAAAAAATTAATATATTTTCTAAATATAATTTATTCTTATTTATATATTCGATATATAAATAATATTCTTTAAAATAAAAATAATAATTATTATTATAATAATATTAATAAAGATTTCACTTTCTGTTATTATATTTATATTAATAATAATAAATATAAGAGTATTTTAAATAATTATATTTTTTTTATTTTAAAAATAATAAAGTTTTTTTATAAAAGAAATAAGAAAGATCTAGTAAATTCTTTAGAAAATTCTTAAATTTTTATTTATATTAATTTATATTTCTAGAAATTAAAGAATATTTGAATAATTATAAAATAATACTTGAAACTGGAATTAAAAGAGATTAAGAATAAGAATAAAAATATAGAAAATATAAAAAATATTAATCTATTCGATTTTAATAATAATAATATTTATTAGAAGATTTTAGATAATTTTAAGATTTATTTTAAAAATACTTTTTATATTATAATAAATATATTTTTTAATATTTTATAAAATAATAAATTTCGGAATTTTAAATATACTAATTTAAAATTAATCTTTACTTTTTATTCTTATTTAAATATTCTTTAGAATAGAATTAATTCTCTATTCAAATATTTCTTTTTCTTAAATTTTTTAATATTATAAATAAAATAATAAAAGAAATGAATATTTCTTTTTGATTATTTAATTTTTTCAAGTATTTCACGAATATTTTAAAGATTAAATAAGACTTTAAAGTATTTGAATTTATATTATAATAAATTTTTTATTAATTTATTAATTAGTATATTATTTCGAATATTCTCTTTTAGTATTCTTATTTTATTTATATATTCTAAATATTTATATAATAGAATTTTATAATAATATATTTATTAATTTTAATAATTAATTAAATTGTTTATTAATTATTATAAAAGATAATCTAGAATTTATTAAAGTCTAGATATAAATCCCTGAATAGTTATTTGAATATTATAAACTCTTTTATAATAAAGAATATTTCGAGTATTTTTATTTTAATTAAAGAAATTATTATAATTATTTAATAAACAATTCTCTATTAGATTAAATTATTGAATAGTGAAATAATATATTCTTGAAATAAATATTTTATATTTATATTATTTATAAAAGAAGTATTAAAAGTAATTTATAATTATATTTTCTTATATTTAATATTATATTAGATTATTAGAAATCGAGTTCCGAATAGATATTTAATAGTCTAGTTTATAATTATTAAATATTCAAAGTTTGGATTTGTGAGAAATTAAAAGAGTATTAAGATTATAAAAATTATATTTAAATAGATTATAATAATAATATAAAATACTAAATTAATTTTCTTCTAATATTTTTTAATTTAGTATTTTAGAATTTATTTATTATATTTTCTAAACTCGAGATATAATAATAATATACTCGAATACTTTTTATTAATTAATTCGAATTTCTTTATAATCTTTTTAATATAAGTATTATAAATAAATTATATTTTTCGAATTATTTAATCTTTTATTATTTATACTTTCAGGAACTATTTTATATTTTCTATATTATATAATTTATATATTTTTTTAATTAATTTAATAATCTTAATAGTATTATAAAGAGACAAGTCTTATAATATTGAAAATAAATAGTTTTAATAGTATTATAGAACCGTATGTAGTCACGTGCTAGCGTCACGTGAGCGTAGCGAGCGGGTATATAAACTCGCGTTTTTATTAATTTTATACTTTTTTCTTTAAATAATTCATTCACGTTTTGATCTCATTTTATTTTATAATTATATCTTTTTTCTTTTATAATATAGAATTTATTATCTTTATAATAAAGTACTTGAATATTATTAATATAAAATATAATAAATATTTTATATTTAATATTTATAAAAATATATATTTCTTTTTATAAAATTAATAATCTTATTCTTTTAAATATTTCAGTCTAATTATTATATTATAAAATAGAAGAGTTTTATAATCTATATAGAACTCGATTAATTTCTATTATATATTTAGACTTTTCGAAATTAAATAATAATTTATATATAACTAATAGTCTTTTTAAATTTCGAATAATATTAATAAATATATTTATTATATTAAATTATTTTATTTTAAGATTAAAATAGACTATTATAATATAAGTAATTTAAAATAAATATACTATTAGTATAATTATATATATTAATAAAATTATAAATTCCTTTTATAAATTATTATAAATTATAATATATAAATAATATTTTATTAAGAAATTATTAATATTTACTTTATATATAAATATTCACTTTAAGAATAGTAATAAAGTTTTTTATTTAATTAGAATACTCGATATAATCTATTAATATTTTTTAACTTTTAGGTTTTTTAATTCGAGTATATAATCTATTTTAAATTCTATTTTAAATATATATTTTTCGAGATTCTTTTATTATTTTAATATAATTAAAAACTCGTTTTAATAAATATATTAAATTATTTTATTCCTATAAATATTATATTTTAAATAAGTCTTTTAAAGAATTAATATAATTATAATAATATATATTATTATATTATTATATATTACATATTATAAAAATAGAGTATAGGAATGTTTTAGTGAGTATTGAATTGTATTGACTTGATTACTTAAAAGAATAGAAGAAGGGGAAACGAGTATTGAGGATATAAGAACAGAGTTTAGTGACTGTTTATGTGAGTTCAGCACGTGAGCGCAACGAGCATTTAGTGTGTGATATTATATATTCTTGTGAATTCTTTTAAATAATCAAATTAAAAACTATTTATAAGAATTTAGAAATAGTTAATATTATTTAAATTATTTATTATTTCTAATAGAGAATTTAATATAACTATTATATTACTATTCTTTATTTTATTAAAAGTATTATTAAATTTCTTATTTCAATTATATATTCCGAATTAATTATTATAAGTTTTTAATAAAAGCTTTTTAATATATTTCCTTTTAGACTTTATAATTAATTCCTTATTTATTTAATCTCGAGTTTTAGATTCTTTATTATTCAATTATTTATTTTAAATACTATTTATTAAAATTAGTTTTAAAATATTCAATTAGTCTAAAAGTAAATTCTATATTCGATTCTAATCTAGTAAATACTCTTTAATATTCTTATTAATAATATTATATTCTTTTAATTATTTAGTATTTTCTTTTTTTATATTCTATTAAATAATTAATATTTCGGATTCCGGAATATTTTCAAGAATTATAAATTCTATTCTCTAAATAAATATATTTTCTATTCTTGAATTATATTTTTATAAAATACTCGAGAATTTATTTTAATCTTTTATATTTTTTAGATTTTTAAATTCTTGAATATTTTATTCTAATAATTTAATATTCTATATTCCTATATTATTAAATATTAATCTAATATTCCGAATCTCTTTTTCTTTAATAAATTCTATTATATTTCGGATTTCTATAATTAAATAATTATTTAATTATTTATAAACTTTTAAGAAATAGAATATATTCTTATTAAATATAATATTTTTAATAATAATAATTTTATTAAATATAAACACTTATATATAATATATATTAGATATATAATATCTAATTAAATAATTAATATATTTATATAATTTAACTTTAAATACTTTTTATATTTATTTTATTTTCCTTTTTTTAATAATTAAATATATTTGAGTATTATATATATAAATCCCATTTTAGTCTAATTTAAAATTAATTATAATCTATATAATAAATATAAGATTATATTATTTAAAATAATTTCGGAATTACGAATCGAATATTTTATTTAATAAATATTAATTATATAAGTATAATAAACTCATATTATATAAATAAACTATTACAAATACTATTTCCGATTAAAACTCTTTAGAAAGTCTTATTAATAAGTGTATAATAAGTATTTTATTAATTACTTTTTATTCGATTTATTCGAATCTATTATTAGATTTATAAATATAAAATAGAAAGAGTTCAAATTTAATACTCTCTTTTATATATTAATACTTATAAGTAATATTCTTTTATATAATAATAATTACTTTTTTTTAATTATATTTCATTTTATATATTAAGAGATTATATTATTATTTTATTTAATATTCGAAGTTTTATATAATATTAAAAATCTATTCTCTTTCTTTATTCAGAAATAAGAATATAAAGAGCTTTTTATTAAATTTATTCTTGATTATAAATAATTAATTTAAATTATTATATATAATTGAATAATTAAATAAGTCTCAAATAATCCTTTAGAAAAGTCTTGAAAATCTCCTTTTAAATACTTGTTTTAAGATTACTTATCTAATATATAATTATATATAATATATATATATTATTCTATTTAATTTTATAATTTATATATTCTTTATATAATATATAAACTTTTGAAATACTTAAGATTCTAGATATTCTATTTATATATATTATCTCTTTTCTATATTATTTTATAATTGAAAGTATTTTCTATTTTTCCTAAAAGACTTCTTAACTTTTTATTCGAGTATAAAATATATAAGTATATTATTTATATTAATTAGAATAATAAATAAAGTATTTAAATAGATTAAAAGTAATTTGTATTTAATAAAAATAATATTAATAAAATAAATTATATTTAATAATATAATACTTTTATACTTATTCCTAAATCTTAATATTCTATTCTATTTATAATATTATATTCCCTTTTTATATAAGAGAGTTTCTAATATAATATTCATATAAAAACTTTTTATAATTATTATATTATTTAAAATAAAATTGACTTTATTCTTTTTCCTATTTAAAATATTCTTAATTATATAAATATTATAATTAAATATTAGAAAACTCGAATTTCTTATTTTAATTATATACTCTAGATATTCCGGAATAAATAATCCTTTATTAAATAGATAAATATTATTTATTATATATATTATATTATAATTATCTAATAATATACTCTTTAATAACGAGTATTTTAAAAAGTCTAATATTAAATATATTCTAATATTAAGTATTTCTAAAATAAGATTAAAATTAAATATTATAGTATTGAAATTCCTATTTAGAACTTTTAATTAATTTCTTGTCTTTTTTGAACTTTTACTATTACTAATTACTATTTTCTCTTAAATCTTAATTCTATATTTCTTTTCGAGTTTAATTCGAAGATCTTTCTATTTTAGTATAAGTAATACTTTTCTAATTTTAGTATAATATTCTTCCGAAAGTTTATATTTAAATAAATAAATATTAGAATTAATAATAACAAATTTCAATTAAGTATACTCTTATAATTTCCAGAGATATTATCTCTTAATATAAGGATTATAGGAATATTCTCGGTATTTTAACTTATTCTCGAATTTACTCTCGGATTCTCTAGTTTTTCCTGAATTGATTTAGTATTTAGAGGAATTGTCTCGGTATTTATTAAATATTATAAAGACTAAAAGACTAATTCCCGATTTTATATTTAAACTTTTATAAATTATATATAAGAAGAGAATTCTATATCTATTAAAATTAAATATAAATAGGCCGAGTTTATTATTTTACTAGAATTTAAAGAATTTATCTTATTTCTATTTAGATTATATTTTTCAAATAATATATTTGAGAAAGTTTTTAATATTATAAATCCCTTGGATTTCAGGAATATTATAGAGTTTAATATTCTTGTAAATTAAGTATTATTTAAAATACTAATATTCCTGGTTTACTATTCCTTTATAACTATTAGAAATAATCTTCTAGTATATTTTACGAATAGTTAAAAAGATTATTATATTTGAGAGAATATATTAGTATTTAAGGGAATAAAGGATTTCCTAAATAGATCCGTAATCTTGAATAGATATAAGAATTCCGGTTAAAGAGAATATTCGGGAACTTTCTAGTAGAATATTTATTCGAGTTTAGAAATAGTAATTATAATTATTTATATATTAGTATTAATAGTCTTTATGAACCAGATAAGGAAATGACTTTACTATTCTGAATATATTTTATAAATATTTAATATAATAATATAGTCCTAAAGAAGGATTATATACTCTATCTTTATATCCTCGAATATAATAAGAACGGGAATTTTGGATTTAGTATTTAGGTCTTAAGGGCTGCCTTTAGGGTTTCGAGATATCCATTTATCTATAGTAGTCTTGTAAATAGTTATATACTCTTCGTCTAGCTTTGCTTTAAACTCGCTAATTGTGGGTAAAGGTCTTGGTAGTGAGGTGTTATACGCTGGAGTGTCTGGGCCTTCGGGGTCGACGAGATCCCAAACCCTATTCTCTCGGGCTTTCCATTCGATTTGAGGCCACTATTTTGTATATATATTACGCCCCTTGAGCTTGAGGTCCTTGAGTTCTACTATTGGTTATTGAACGCTCGTGGTTACATTGAATGAGGTCGAGGAGATACCGAAGTGTGTGTTCGAAGAGTTGAGGAAGTGTGCGATCCGCTATACTCTGTTTATACTTAAATGGAAGCTTTAATACTCGCAGGCCGGGCTTATAACTGATGCATGTCGTATGGGCAGAGTATAGGGAGTTATTGTGAGGATCGAATTGTATTGACTTGTCTAGCTAAAGGAGTAAGAAGGAAGCGGAACGAGTACCGAAGTTATATGCCCTGAGCTTAGTAAATTCTTACGTGAGCGCAGTGAGTGCCTTGTCAAGTGGGCTGGCAATAACGTGACTGAGACTGAGCTGCGTGCGACATGATTATTTATTGAACCTTAGCTTGAAGCTCATTCATGACCTTGACCTTCGAATTATAAGTCTTGAGCTTGTGAAGGTAGACGCTTTGGAGTATTTGTAAATGGTTTTGTTTTGACAAATTGAGGGAAGTAAAAGTAATAACCTTTGGCTTATCTAGAGACGGGATATTATTCAAGGTATTGGTTTACGTGGAACTAGGTATAATAACTGCCTTAATAGTCGCAAGTGTCAGTTCAATGAGTTCCTCGAGCGTTTTCAGGTTGGCTAAAGGAACTGACGGGTTGACGAAGTCCCAAAGGTCTCTTACTACTATCCAGATCACCTTAATCCATGATAACCAATCCTTCTTCTCCTCTAGTATAACGGGAGTGACTGTGATTACTTTCGAAGACATGGTTGTGGTTTCAGTAAGTGTTAATAACGCACGAAGCTTATTCGACAGTCTGGTCGTTCAAGGGGGTCTATTGTAGGAGGAGAAGGATATAACCATAAAATGGAGGGAGAGCAAAACGTGGATGAATTGTCTAAAGAGAGAAGTGCGAAACTAGTGAAGACGTGGCCTTATGTAGTCGCTCGCTACGCTCACGTGACGCTAGCACGTGACCACGTACGGCTCTGCAACACCACCAAAACCACCCATTTTCAGTACTACAGGGCTTGCCCCTCCACACTATTCGTGCAAAGACAAGGTATAAGAACTGTTTTCGATTCAAAACAAGTCTATTCGAAGGCGAATAATAGTATGGTCGCGTTTTCGGTTCGGAATAAGTCGATTCGATACCGAATAACGGTAAGAAGTCGCTATAATTGCAAGCTCGTTATAATGGAAGCTCGTAAATATGGGATTTAGAGCAAGGCCGGGCTTATAACTGACAGTTGCAGTTACAGGGGTGCAATACACATGAGGTGAAGTTTGAAAAGTGAGTATATTGTAATGTCTGAAGAAGTTGTCTAAGGAGCCAAGTGGGCGACTGCTCGGGGAGCTTATATCCCACTGGAACAGCCTAATCCCCATTGGGAACGGCTAGTACTAAAGGAGAGAGGCACGTGATATCCAACTGACAAAACAGGAAGTCGCGTCATTTTGGCGGAAGTCAGCGGACATATTACACATCCGACATCATCTTTTCAAAATTGTTACAGAAATTGCATGGGCTTTTGTTTCAATAGAATGTCACATAGTTGTGGTATTATTTCTGGCGTCATGAGTGTTGTCTTGTCCGAGTTGAAGAGTTTATGAATTCATTGTCCCGATGCACATGCGCCCAACGATAATTTGCGACAACACCATCACGCTCACAAATGTGAGCTTCCCTATCATTCCCCCAAAAAGAATTCGCCCCGTTTTACCTGGATACTCCTTTTTCAATATCATATGAGAGATCCGCCTTTTATTTGATTGTGGTTCATGAACTGTTCGACAACACGATCTTGGCCGAAGTCACTCACGCACTGCCAGATATATACGTATTTGCGTTTCTCAATTATGCCCCCGCAAATGCCTTGAAAACAATTCAAGTGCATCGCCAATGACTTCATGTAAGTTATGCCTCTGTTCTGCAATACCAAGAGGAGGGATTTGAGGTGAGGCATCGACTTCGTGTTCATCAGCCTCAGACTCGTGCTGGCTGCGGAGAAGGCCCATTTCGATATCGCGCACTAAAAAAATATAATTGTTAGAGCAGTGAGTTTTGGAAGTAGTAGAGCACTAAAATTGAAAGCCATTACCTCGTGCAGTGTTGTTGTATCGTCGAGTAGCCCAGATTGCTCCGAGTCCCAGAATGGTAGCCACGACCAAAGAGATTATTGTCAAGATATCACTGGTTCCAACTATGAATAAACAATTAGTAATTTTTTCTTTGGCGCATTCGATGGTATAGACATGAGAAGCCTTACCCATTGCTGCTAAGTTATCCGGGTTTGTGAGTTGCGTGAGTTAGGAATAGAAGGAAGGCCACACAAGAGGTTTTGCTTGTGCCCGTACTTATTGAATGAAATAGCAGGATGATGCGATCTACAAATTAATGCAAACCCTTATTGTATAGGGAGCGAAGGTCGCAGACTAATGTATAACTCTTTATGTATATGGAGCAAGCGAGGCTGACAACTGTCAGAAATCGGCACAATCAACGCTCGATATTTGCGCCATCTAAAGGCGCAGCATCCCTGCCTAAGAGGATGCCAGGGGCGCCTGTCCATTATCCAAAATTTAACTCGGAGGATTCTAAAACGCCTTTCTTGCGATCGATATATGCGGCGCGGCCCACAAATTACATAATTACTGTTTTACGTTAAAACCCGGGTTACGGGCTATGATAAAGGGCTATTATGGGCAAACGGCCGATCTAGGCTTTAGGTCTAGTAAAAGACAGGAGGTTCGAACAAAGCAGATTAGTGTGGAGGCCATAAGTAAGGGCTTAAACGGTAGATAAAGTATACTATTCGCGAATATCGTCTCCGATCTGACGGGCAAGGTGACCTAGTCGAGTATATGGCCATAGTGCCCCGGTGGCATGGATGGATGGATGTCATGGAAGTGGTGGGAAGTTGGAAGTTTGAATTGTACATACCAGATTAGTGTGGAGGCCATAAGCAAGGGCTCAAACGGTAGATAATCCTTGCAACCCAGTCGAGGACATGGCCACAGTGCCCCGGTGGCTTGGATGGATGGACGCAATGGAAGTGGTGGGAAGTTGGAAGTTTGAATCGTACACACACGTCGTCATGTCATGTTCGCCGCCACCGCTCCGGGCCGCGGGTTACAGCCCTATGCAAAACCTCAGTTAAAACACCACTTTTAAGCGAGCTCTCGAAAAACGCGTCTGAATTGTCGAGCGCATCGCGACGAATTGCACTCCGTCGAATTACTTAATAACCACAACCCCAAACTGCAAGGTAAGTGGCTCAAATTGTAGTGTATATATGGAACTATAAGTCTCTAATACTATTAGTTGTCCAGATATCTGCTTATCTGAGTATAAGGGCAGTTACTCAAATCAAGAATATATTAAACGATCCCATTACTATTATTACTCTAATATATATTTAATAGCTCGTTACTAACTACAATATAATTATATAGACAATATACAGGTACCAGAAGCGAATATAAAGGGGCCTATCTCCTACTCGATCTTTAGATAGTATCCTATAGAGTATTATATATAAAATAGAATTTATAATTAGAATACTTTTGGATAAGAGATTATAGATTTATTAAGATAAGATTATTGAATTTCTCTTTGAGGTTTTCGATATTATAATCTATTAATTAACTATTTTAAGGATATTAAAGTATATTTATATAATCAGGAAGAAGTTTATAATTATAATTATATAAAGGAATAAGGAATTAAGGATTCAGTGACTCGATAACTTTTAATAATTTATAACCGAGTAGATTATCTATATTAATAAATCGGGAAGTAATAAATAAACTAGTAATCGAATTATAGAATATATAAATAATAGAATTTATATTATAATATCTTATTAATTATAAAATAGAAAGAGAGTTTTGTTTTTACCTATTTATATAATCGAGGAATATATTATATTAATTATATTCCTTAAAACTTTAATAGAAGATGTATTTGAAGAGTTTATTATTAACTAGTTTCTCTTTCTCTATAATTCTTTTCCAGGCCTATAGTCTATTATATTTATAAATAATATATCAGTTTATTATTATTTCAAAGTTCGAATTATTAAGATATATAAATATTAAAATATTTGAATATATTAACTCTCTCTTTATTTACTCGATTATTATTCAATTAAGGAGAACTTTAATAATCTAAAAGTATTTATATAATATATATATTATAAGGAGAAAGGGAAATACGAAATATATAAGGATTATCTCGAATGGATAATTAGGAAGTATAGAATTAGACTTGAAGTAATTTGTAAAATATAAATATATTTTCGAAATGTATATATATAAAGTATTTTAGATAATTAGGGATATTTTGGATATATTCTATATAGGATTTACTATTATTCTAAATATTTTATTATTTGGATCTTATTTTTATATCTAATGTGACGGCTGGCGCCGCTATAGCACTTGCCACACTTCACATATACTGTAACATTGAACGTTACGGCCTCAAATATACTAAGCGGACAGATTGTACTTAAAGGTCGAGGTTCCCCTCGCCCTTTAGCTTCCTTAGTTTAGTATTTTCAATTACATTTGGATTTAACTGAACACTGTACTTCGACCTTTACAGTGATCCTGCTATCATATCTAATATTTGATTTTTTTAATAAATAATTTATAATTTTCGAGAATAATTTAAATTTTTCAAGAATAATTCACTTATTTAATATTCCTGTAATATATATTAATAATATAGAAATATGAATTTATATATATATTATATAGAAATCCGTAAATCGAAATTTTTTATATATATTAAAAATATAACTATTTTATAATTGATTTTGAATTTTTTTTTTTTTATACTTTTTGATATTTTTATAAAAAATCCTCCTGAAATAATATATATAAAAGTTATATAATATTCTGAATTAAAAATAATAAGATTAATAAAATAAATAAGTATAAATAAGTATAAAATCAAGAATACTTTTATTAATTCCCTTTATAATAATTATTATTTTTTATTCCTTCCGGATTATAAAATTCGTAATTCCCTTCTAAATAATCTAATATATAATTCGATATATATATAATATATTCTTATAAAATAGATCTAAAGTATTTGGAATATTCGGGATATTTGAGAATCTATTAAATTATATTTTAGAGACTTTAAATAGTTTTCTAATATACTTTCCAATTATATAAGAATTCAGAAATACTTTATTAAATATTAAGAACTATTTTACCTGGAATACTATTCTAATTAAGGATTATAACTATTATATTAATCTTCAAATCATTAAACTAAAATCTTTATTATATAATAATATTAAAAGTATTCTTAATTCTTTACTCCTTTATATTATTTCCTGTCTTTCCAGTAAATATATATTCTAGAAATTCGAATAAAAGGTCTATAATAGAATAATAGATCAGGAATAAAACAGATTAAGAAAAGGTTAAATAATACTATTATTAAAATCTTAATCTATTATAAGAATATTTATTATAATATACTCAAGAAGGAATATATTATAATTATAAAATAGAAGCGGGAATAGATTATTAAATAATAATTGATTAAATTTGAAATAGAATAGATTAGAAAGTAGATTAGGAAATAGATTATTTATTCTTTATATCTTTTTTTATATCCTTGGATTATTTCTTCTTTTCTATTAACTTTATATCTTCTAGATATTCCTTAATTCAATTTATTAGAAATATATTAATTATAATCTTATAATAATTATCGGATAACTTTATTATATAATAATACTAGTCTCTATTTTTATAATTAAAATTAATATAAATATAATATTTAAATATTTATTAATAAATATATTCCTAAATAGAAAAGGACTTATTATAAGAGACTTTTTTATAAAATTATTATTTTATAATCGAGTCTCGAGTCTTTTTAGTATTTTAAAGAACTTTAATATTATTATTTTTATTATTTTAAAATATATTCTCAATCTTATAATTATTTAAGAGTTTAATAAGGGATTCGAGATATATAATACGAATAGTATAAGATTTGGATTTAGTCTTAATTTTATTCTTTGAATTAAGAGAAGAAGGACTCTATTTATAATTAAAATAATTAAAAGTAATATTAATATATAATTAATAATAGAATTTCTTATTCCATTCCCTATTCCTTTTTATTTAATAAGTCTTATTAAGAGACTATATTAGATATTATTATTAATAATAATAATAGTATTCTGAGTCTTTAAATTTCTAATCTTGATTATCTAAAAGTCCTAATAAGGTTTTTCGTAATCCTGAAACTAATAAATCTCCTATTATTATTTGATATATTTAAGAAAAGGGAAGGTTTATAAATTAAATAATAATTCGCGATTAGAATTATTAATATTAATTATCTTTATAAAGGTCTAGTCTTTATAAATACTATTAATTATAATAGTAAAGTATATTATAATAATATAATAAGTACTTTACTTAATAGTAGGATCGAATTTAATCCGGACAGGACCTTTTATTTTTATAGACTTAATAGAAGAAGAGAAGATAAATAAAAAGATTAGAATATTGCGAATAGGAATACCGATAATCGGAATTGGAATATCTATAGGGTCTACCTGTTAAATAGTAGATTTAGAAGATATTCTAGCCTGAATTGGGTACTTCTTAGACCTTTTATCCTAATAAAGGGGAGTCTATATCTACTGAAATATATCGAGAGTATTCTTGTTAGATTAATATATTCGTTTCACTGAATTCTCTATAGAGGGCGATTATCCCTGTAATCTTTTGGATAGTATAATCGAGCCTTCGGTCGATTCAAGAGCCTTTAAATCAAGGTTTACTTTTTTATAAAAGTTTAAATTTAATAAAAATTAAAAAATTAAAAAATTCGAGTATATTTTTGAAAATAAAAATAAATATTAAAAATTCGTTTAATTTAAATTAAAGGCAGGTTAATTTAGTATATTTATATACGCAAAGTCACGTGAGCTTTGATAATAAGTTTTAATAATTTAATTTTAAATTCTTTTTAAAATAAATAATTATTATTTATATTAAATATTAAAATTAAAATTAAAATATATAATTAGTTTTGCGATTTAATAATTAAAAGCTTATATTAATACTCACGTAATTG
>KZ613490.1:2744-340179 GCA_002865625.1 Hyaloscypha hepaticicola
ATTATTATAATATTCATTTTCCTTATTTATTTTTTAAAAGATTAAATTATTATAAATAATAATCCGAATTATATATAAACTTTTTTCTTAATAATCTATTAATTAGACTTAAATTACTAGTTAAATGAAATTCATATAAGGCACTTAATTAATATAGTATTTTAAATATTAAATAAATAATAAAAATTATAAAGACTCTTAAATTTAAGATTACTATACTTATATAATTTTATTTTATATCTATTTTATATTCATTTTCTATATTCATTTTTTAAAAAATTAAATTATTATAAATAATAGTCTAAATTATATATAAACTTTTTTTTTAATAATTTATTAACTAGACTTAAATTACTAATTAAACGAAATTCCTATAAGATATTTAATTAAGATAGTATTTTAAGTATTAAATAAATAGTGAAAATTGTAAAGATCTTTAAATTTAAAATTATTATCTTTATATAATTCCCGTATATCCATTTTGTATTTATTTTTTATATCCATTTTTAAAAAAATTAAATTATCACGAATAATAGTCTAAATCACGTGTAATTTTTTCCCTTAATAGTCTATTAACTAGGCTTAAATTACTAGTCAAACGAAATTCATATAAAGCATTTAATTAATATAGTATTTTAAGTATTAAATAAATAGTACAAATTGTAAAGACTCTTAAATTTAAGGCCGCCGCACTTATATAACTCCCGTATACCCATTCCGTATTCATTTTCCGCACTCATTTTTAAAAAAAATTAAATTATCACGAATAATAGTCTAAATCACGTGTAATTTTTTCCCCTAGTAGTCTATTAACTAGGCTTAAATTACTAGTCAAACGAAATCCATATAAAGCACTTAATTAATACGGCATTTTAAGTATTAAATAAGTGGTACAAATCGTGAAAACCCTTAAATTTAAGGCCACCGCACCTACACAACTCCCGTACACCCATTTCGTATCCATTTCACACCCATTTTCGGCACCCATTTTTAAAAAAAATAAATCATCACGAATAACAGTCCGAATCACGTGCAAATTTTTTTCCTAACAACCCATTAACTAGGCCCAAATTACTAGTCAAATGAAATCCATATAAAGCACTTAATTAATGCGGCATTTTAAGTATTAAATAAGTGGTGCAAATCGTGAAGACCCTTAAATTTAAGGCCGCCGCACCTACACAACTCCTGTACACCCATTTCGCACCCATTTTCCGCACCCATTTTTTTAAAAATTAAATCATCACGAATAATGGTCTGAATCACGTGCAATTTTTTTCCCTAGTAGCCTATCAATTAGCTCCAAATTACTAGTTAAAAGGAATCCTTATAGTGCCGTTCATTAAAGTGGTATTCTAAGTCTTAAATAAGTGATAAAAATTATAATTTTGGTATTCCTATTATAAACAATAATATTATTATAACTATACTTCAAAATCTCAATATCGGGTTTAAATTTTAAAAAAATTAGAACTTTCTTAATAATAAGACTAAGTACGTGATTTTATTTTTCCTAAATAGGCCTATTTCAGGTCTATAATTTAAATTAGACTAATATCACGTGACTTATTAAGTACTAGCGCATTAAATAAGAATGTGATTTTAAACTCGGGAGATTATTCCCTTGGATTTAAGGACTCTTATTAGCTTAAGGGCCTACACTAGGCCCAAATAGGAGATTCACGTTACTAATCTTACAGAAACCTTATCTTTTTTTACCAAGACTTTAGTATCCCTTATTAGTAAAAACCCCTGTTCTAGGGGGGGTGTACTCAGCGAAAATCTAATCTTTAAATCTATTATTTAAAGGCAATTTTATATTTCTAGATTTATTTCTATTTATTCTTTGAATATTATATATAAATACTAAATCTCCTTTTTTAATTAATATTATATAAATATTATATATAAAATCAAAATACTCTTTCCCTTTTATATATTACTAGTCTTTTTATAATTTAGATTTAATAAGATTCTTATTCCTTATTTCAATTTATTTAATTCTAAATTCAAGGAATTTCTTTTTATTATTAACTTTATTCTATTTAAAAATCCTTTAAATAGAATATTTTATTTTAATTAATAATATAACTTCTTTCTTATATATTATATAAAATAATATAAATTTTATAAATTTATATATTATTATTTTATTTATAAAAAGTATTCAATTTAATAAATCTATTTAGAGTCTTTTATTTTCTTTTAATAATATTATTAGAATTTAAATTATTAATTAATATCTATATTTAATTATATTATTTATTTTTATATTATATATAAAGATTATTATTCTAGTAATTCTTAATTTCTTGAATTCTATAATTATATTCTTTTTAAATTCTGAACTTTTATTAATCTTTAATTTCTTGAAAATATTATATTTATAAATAATTTTATTATAAATAAATTTTATTACTTTTATACCTATTAATATTTTTATAAACTTGATTTTTATTTATTTTAAAAAATTATCTTTTATTATAAATAAATAATTATATTCTTTATAATCTTATATTTTTATTATATTAATATTAATATAATAAAAAAGAAATATAATTTTTATTAAATATAAAACTATTTCTTATTTAAATTTAATTTTAAATTAATATTTATAATAAGAAATATAATATATTCGAATATTATTATAAAACTCTAATTATTAATATTATATAATTATTTTTATATATATAATTTCTCGTTTAATATATTCCGTTTTATTATAAAACTCTTTTTTAATTATTTTCTTTTCTTTATTATTATTAATAACTAATCTCGAAAAGTAATAACTTATAATATTTTTTTATAATTTATAATCTTATATATTATAATTTAATATTTCCTTTTTTAATTTTCTATATTCTTTTTTTAAATAACTTTCAGATTTAATAAATATAATTAAATATTTTATAATTAATTAATACTTTTCGGAATAGTTATTATCAAGTAAATTAAATAAAATAAATTTAATAAAAAAGAAGTTTTATTAATATTATTATCTCTATTAGTATTTATATAATCCTTTATTAATCTTAAAATATTCAAATTCTCTTTTTTAGATCTTATTTATTTATTCTCTGAATTAATTACTTTAATAATATTTATATTTAATAATTTAATTCTTTAAGATTTTATTCTTTTTATCCTATAGTATTATATTATATATTTATATTATTTAATAAAATTAATTAATATATTATTAATATTAATCTTATTTTCCCATTTACTTTTAATATTAATAATAATAATTTTTATTAAATTCAATTCTATTATAATAAAATTATTAATATCTAATTTATTTTCAAAGTTATTTTCATATTATAATCTTTTTAATAGTCTATTAATAATAGTATATTTCCTTTTTTTAATATATTATATTTTAAAGTCAAATAGTCAAATCTATACTAATTAGTATATTATTAATTTTCCTGGAAGATTTATTATAATTCTATTTAATTATATAATAAATATATTTATATCTATTTCTAAAATAAAATAAATACTATATAATTAAAAATATAATTTTTATAAATACTTTAGAATTCTTTTATATTCCCGTTTAGTAATATTATATTACTATTTTATATAATTCTATAAATCTAATTCGAATCTAGAGACTCTCTTTTTACTTTTATTATTAATTTATCCGAGAGTTTCACTTTATCTTATTAGATTAGTATTAATATTAAATATAATATTATTTTAATTATTCTCAGAATTATAATATAATTTATAAAATAATAATAGACTTATAAACTTCTCTTTTAAGACCTTTATAACTTTCTCTTATTCAAGTCCCTATTCTTAATTAATTCCTTTTTTAAATAAATAATATATAAACTCGATAATCTGATTATAATTCTATATTTATATATAATAATAAATATAGATATTTATAAATACCTTTATTTCTATTAGATTATTATATTTAGTCTAATTATTAATCTTTTGAACTTTAATCTCTTCTAGTCCTTTTCCTTTAACTTTATATACGAAATTTATAATAATTATTCTATTATAATAAAATTGTAATTTCGGTCTTATATATATATTAATTCTTTTAATATATTCCAGTATTTGATTTAGATTTTATAAATACTTATATATATAATAACGAATTTCAAATAATTTGAGTTTATTATTATAATTAATATATAATTCTTTAATATTAATATTATTAATAAATAGTATAATTACTTTAAAAAATAATTCTTCCAGAATTATTATAATAATTTATATAAATTAAATAATTGAATTAATAATTCCTTGAAATAATATTATTATTCTTAAAAGACTAAACAGGATATAGAAAGTAATTATATTTCTATTTTATTTATTTAATATAAACTAATTATATTCGAAAAAGAAATCGAATAAAGAAATAATTATATAATCGATAAACTCTTCCGAAAATTCGTTTATTAAAAAAGGTAAATTAGTGTTTTATAGAATAATAGAATATATTTTTATTATAGTATTAATAAGTTTATATATTCCTATTAACTTTTTAATAATTAGAAATCACGGATTCTTATAAAGACTATTATATTTTTCAAGTATTTCTTATTTTAAATATTCTTAAAATATCTTTATTATAATTGGAATTAAGACTTTAAGATATAAGAAATTTAAATCCTATTATATTTTATATTTAATTATTTTAATTATAATTAAAGAATTTATATCTTTATAAATCTTATTAATTTCTTTTTAATTAAATATAAGAGTATTTTCGTGATTAATTATAAACTTATCGAATATAGTCTTTTTATTATCTTATAATCAGATATTAATATTAAAGACTTTAAACTATTCGAGTATAAATCGAGAACTTTTAAATATTATAATAATCTTTAATAATAAATAGTTCTTATATTTTTTAATATATTCTTATTTATATTCTCGAAATCTTATTCTAATATATTAGTTTATAAGACTTTTAGAATTATTCCTTATATTATTATTAATATTTACTAATTAAATCTTTTTTATTTTTAATTTATAAATTATAATAATTTTCAGGAATTATAAAACTCTTTTAGACTTTCTTTAAAATACTTTTAATATTAATCTCTTTTACTTTTTATTATCTTTTATTTGAAATTTAATTATTCTTTTCTTTTTCGGAAAAGTTATTTATTATTAAATTCTAAAAACTTTTATTCTATCTTTATTATATTATATTAATTTTTTCTATTTCTTTCCAAAATAGTTTATATTAAAATCTTTCTATTCTCTTTTATTTTCTAAATTCCCTTTAATCTTTAGATAATCTTTTACTAATAATAGAAAATATATTAATTCCTTTTTAGAAATTTTCTTATTTAATAATTTCTTGATTTTCTATTTTTTTATATTAGAGAATATTTTTAATATAATTTATATTAATATCTTTTCTATTTTCGAATCTTTAAAAATATTTTCAAATTCTTTAATATCTTATTTTATCTCTTGAATCTTAAATACTATTAAATTCAAATAAATAAAATCCTTTAATATTTTTAATTTAATCTTATTCCTTTTAATATATCTCTCGGATTATATACCAGATTTTAATTTTCCTTTATATTATTATCTATTAGATTATTACTTTTATTTATAATAGTAAATTTCTTATAATCTTTAAAATTTATTTATTTCTTTTCTTTTTCCTTTATCTTTAATACTATTATAATTATATATAAAGTTCCAGTTTTAAAATCTATAAATCTTCTATTTATTAAATTATTTAATTAATAGAATATTATTATTTATATATAATTAATAAAAGATTATTTAAATAGAATCTTATTAGATTCCCGGATTAAAAAAAAGATATTTATATAATTAATCCCTTTTCTAATCTTAATTCTAATTTTTATTATTTTAATAAATCCGGTCTTCTTTTTATTAATTATTATTATAATATAATATTTTATATTATAGATTATATACTCGATCTCTTATATAAACTATTTAAAGAGAATATTAATTTTGATTTTAATATTAATTAATCTTATATTTATTTATTTCTTAATTGGATTTATAAAAATAATTAAAAAGTATAAAAATAATATTATAGATCTCGATTCTATTAATTCTTTTTGAATAAGTGAATTTCTTTCTATTAGAGTGAATATAAATATTATAATTAGTTTTAGTAAATTTAATCTTATAAGAATATATTTAAATTTATTCTTATATTCTATTAAGTCTAGTATATTATTATATATAATATTTATTATCTCGATTATTTAAATATATAAAATATTATCTTTTCTTTATTAATAGTTAAAGATTATAATTAAATTAAATATATAAAAAGTATTTATAATCATCTTTTTATTTTAATTAATTTTAAAAAGAGAGATTATTTATTTCTTCTTTATTATTTATTTAATAATTTCCTTCGGATTATTATCTAATATTATTTAAATTTCTATATCTTAATCTAAATCTATTTTTATTTTATCTATAATATCTTTAATTTAATAGGAATCTTTTATCTTATCTCGTAATCTTATTCACGAGACTTATTCTTTTATATATATTTGTCTTTTCAAAATCTATTTAGTCCCTTTTACTACTTTGACTTTCCTATTTATAATAGTAATATTATTAATAGTATTCACGGATATTAATATTAATAAAATCTTATATTAATTCTTTAATTTACTATTATCTAGTAAATTAAACTGGAATTAGTATTTATCTATTTCGAAATCTCTATTAATAATAATTTTATTATTATCTTATATTATATTCCTATTCTAGTTTCTTTATATAATAAAGAATAATACTATTTAATTTCCTTAAATATCTATTACTTTTATTCACTCTTAAATAATCAATCGAGTCTCTTCTTTTATTCTTTAGAGATTAGTAAATCTAGTATTAATATTATAATTAAACTCTTTATTTTAAATAATAACTCGAGTTTAGTCAAATTATCTCCGATTTCTATTAAAGAATAATAGTATTATTTTCACTCTTGACTTTAATAACTCTTAATATTACTAGATTCGAAACTTATAAATATATTCCCTTTTTATTAAATATTATATTAATAGATAATTATAAGTATAATAACTTTTATATTCTGGATTCTTTATTCTATTAATAATCCGATTATAATATCCGGAATACTTTTTATTAATTAATTAAAGTCTTATAATATTCGCATTATTTACAAATTCAAGAGAATTTCCTTATATTACTTCTTTTTTAGTCTATCTTGAATTCTAGTAATTTCTATTTCTATAACTATTATTCCTAAATCTATTATATTTACTATATCTATTATATCTATTCCGAAATCTATTATTATAATCCCTTCTATATTACGGGAATTTACTTTATTAACTAAATCCGTTTAATTAATTATATTTATTCAACTAGTTATATTAATTACTAAATAGTTATTAAAATAATATTAGAGATTTTATTTTATTAGTAATTATCTTTTCCAGATTATTTATAATACTATTAAGAATATTCTAGATTATAATATAAACTTTTAATTTTATTATCTCTTTTATTAACTTATTAATTTTATTAAGTCTTGATTATTTAGTCTTGGAAATTCGAATTATTACTAGTATTACTTGACTTTTATATTCTTTAATAAGACTTTTCGAAATCTTGAGAATTAATATAAATAGAAAAAAGGATAAGATATATTCCTGATTCTTCTTAAAGAATAAATTATTTACTATTTTATTAAAATAAACTTATTTGATTTTAAAATAGTCTAGATTATTATATTTATTATATTATTAATATTTCTCTTTTATTTTATATATTTTAATTATTATCTTATATATCTTATTATAATTATAAATTTATATATTAGAAGATTTAAACTTAATATTCCGAAAGATTTTATTTTTAATTATATTATTTAAATTTTTTATAAATTCCTTAATATATTATATTTTATTAAATTCCTTTTAATTAATTAATACCTTTGAAATCCGATTAAATAGATTTATATAGACTTTAGAAATTAATCTATTATTCTTTATCTTTTTAATAGTCTATTTTAAAAACTCTTAATTGAAATAAAGTATTTTCTAATTATTATTTTTATATTCCTCTTTTAGAATTTTATAAAACTTATTCTTATTATAATCTATTTTAGTATATTTTAATATTATAATAATAATATTCTTATATTAGAAATAAATATAATAGATAATTCTTTTTCTTTTTATTTTCTTAAATATCTTATAATTATTATAAAGATTATTATACTTTTCTAGAAAGATAGAAATATTTTCTTTTTAAAATTAGAATATTCTCAATTAGTTTAAAAATAATAAGAATATACTAGTTATAATAATAATTTTATTTTTAAATATATTCTCGAAAATAGAAGATTAATCTTCTAATTATAAGATTATAATATTAAGACTTATTATAATTAATCTTATAATATTCAAGTCTCTCTTTAATTATTTTTTTAAAGATTCTATTAATAAATTAATATTTAATATAGACTAAAGTCTTTATTTCCCAATTACTTATATTTTATTTTAATTATATTTTAATTCCTTCTTTATTATAATTAAATTAATATTCTAAATAAGAGTCTTTATTATTATTATTTTTATATTCGATTTTAGAATATTATTATTATTTTATTTTATATATTTTATTTTAATTAATTTTATTATTTATTTATTTTCTAATTTTTGTAAATCTATTCTTATTATTTTAATTATTATTTATTATTCTTTTATAATTAGTTTTTCCTTTTTTATTAATTTCCGATTCTTCTTATATTTTTTTATTTCCTTTTAAATCTTATTTCCGAATATTCTTTATTTCTTTATTTAAAATAAAATACTTTTTCTTTTTAATTCTCTATTTTTATTCCTTAATTCAAGTCTTTAGACTTGAATTAATAGTCTCTTTATACTTATTCTTAAAATAATAAAGATTAAAATCAAAATTAATAATATCACTTTATTATTAAGAGTTAATACTTATATTCTACTTATAATTATTTTATATTATTTCTTTATAATTTCCGATTTCTCTTTTATCTTATATCTTTATCTTTTCGAATTAGTCTCTATTAATTCTATTCTCTCATTTAGGATTAGACTCGTATCTTATAATTAATTTAATATTATATTATCAGATCTCTTCGGAAATTAATATAAAATAATAAAATTATATTTCTATTATAATTATAATATATTCTAATAGATATAAGATAGAATAATAAATTCTCTTTTCAAGTATTAGAGATCGAAATCCTATTTTATAAAAGCTTTAAAGAATTATAAGAATTTTAATTTAATTATATTTAATATTCTTATATTATTTATTAAAAAATATATAAGAGAAAAGATATAATAGTAAATAAAATCTTATAAAAAGAGTCTAATATTATATAATCTCAAAATTACAAAATAATAACTTGATATAAATATATAATAATAATAGAGAAACTTAAAACTAAAAAAGACTAAACTATAATTAATAAATAAAAAAGTATAAAGTTATATTATAAATTATAATAGGAATTAGTTCTTATATTCTGAACTTTAATAATTATATAATAGTCTTTATATTACTATAATATAACTTTCTTAAATTAATTAAAAATACTAAAAATGAATATAATAGAATATATTCCTTTATAATACAAAATGGATATATAAAAGTTATATAAGTGTAATAGTCTTAAATTTAAAAGTTTTATTAATTTTTACTATTTATTTAATATTTAAAATATTATTTTAATTAAATATTTTATAGTGATTTTATTTAATTAATAATTTAGTTCTAATTAATAAATTATTAAAAAAAAGTTTATATATAATTTGAACTATTATTTATAATAGTTTAATTTTTTAAAAAATGAATATAAGAAAAATGAATATAAAATAAATATTATAATAATTAAAATACTTATTATATAATTAATTTAATTGTGATTATATTAGTTTCAGATTAAGGGAATTAATATCTGAAAACCGATATTTATAATACTAATATCTTAAATTAAGAATATAAATAAATATTAGAAGAATATAAAATACTTCTTTCTCATTGACTTCTTTTCTCTTCTCTTTAGTTTAATATTCTTAATATAATTAAATCTCATTAAATATTATACTTTGATTTTTATAATACTTTTTATTATTATAATACTTTTTAAATCTGAAATATTATACTTATAATAATTAAATTTAAACTCTTATAAATAATATAATCTTGATTTAAAGATTCTTGAATTAATCGAAGACTCGATTATATTATAAAATATTTATAATAATAATATTTTTACTTTTAAGATTTTAATTATTTTAATTTAATAATTTTAATAAATCGAATTTAATTATAAATTTATTTAATATATAAAAATAATTTATAAATATTAATTATATTTAAATTATTTTATATATTTAAAATATTATTTATTATTTAATTTATAACTTTTAAATCTTTATTATAATCTTTTTTAAAATTATAAAATATTAAATAATAATAATATTATAATTTTATAAAAAAAATTCATAAATAGAATATTTATTAAAAAAACTAAATTAAAAAGAAAAGAAGAAATTCGAGAATCGAATTTCTTTAAATATTTAAATTTTATTTATAATCCTTTTTAATTAAAATTAATATTATAAATTTCTTTTAAATTTAAATTTATTTCAAGTTTAAATTTACTTTTTATATATATAATCCGTTATATAATATTAAGAACTTTAAAAATATATAACTAATATAATATTATATAAATTTAAATTATTATATTATTTTTTTCTTTAAAAAAACTTATTTTTAAATAAATAAATAATATAAAATTATTATTTAAATTATTATAATTTTTGATACTATTCTCTTAAATTTATATTTATTTAATTAATCTCTTCGGGAATTTTAATTATTATGAATTATTTAAATAATAAACTTTTAATTTATAAAAAGAATATTTTAAATTAAAAGTAAAATATTAATTAAAATCTTTATTATATTCTATTTAATTAATAGTATAATCGAGTCTTTAATCGATTTAAAAGTCTTTAAATCAAGATTATATTATTTATAAGAGTTTAAATTTAATTAATATAAATATAATATTTCAAGTCTAAAAAATATTATAATAATAAGAAATAATATAAAGATTAAAGTATAATATTTAATAAAATCTAATTATATTAAAAATATTAAATTAAGGAAAAGAGAAAAGAAAAGAAATTAATAAAAGAAAAGTGTTTTATATTCTTTTAATACTTATTTATACTCTTAACCTGAAATATTAATATTATAAATATTAGTTTCTAGATATTAATTCTCTTAATTTAAAATTAATATAATTATAATTAAATTAATTATATAATAAATAATCCGATTATTATAATATTTATTTTATATTTATTTTTCTTATATTTATTTTTTAAAAAATTAAACTATTATAAATAATAATCCAAATTATATATAAACTTTTTTCTTAATAATCTATTAACTAGAATTAAATTATTAATTAAACGAAATCTCTATAAAGTACTTAATTAAAATAATATTTTAAATATTAAATAAATAATAAAAGTTAATAAGACTCTTAAATTTAAAATTATTATATTTATATAATTCTTATATATTTATTTTATATTCATTTTCTATATTAATTTTTTAAAAAATTAAATTATTATAAATAATAATCTAAATTATATATAAACTTTTTTCTTAATAATTTATTAATTAAACGAAATTTATATAAAATATTTAATTAAAACAGAATTCTAAATATTAAATAAATAATAGAAATTGACTAGATCTTTAAATTTAAAATTATTATATTAATATAATTCTCGTATATCTATTTTATATCCATTTTCAGTATTTATTTTCCGTATTTATTTTTTAAAAAATTAAATTATTACGAATAATAATCTAAATTATATATAATTTTTTTCTTTAATAATCTATTAATTAGTTTTAAATTATTAATTAAACGGAATTCTTATAATATAACTAATTAAAATAATATTTTAAGTTTTAAATAAATGATTAAAATCGTGATTTTAGTATTCGTATTATATATAATAATATTATTATAATTATATTTCAAAATCTCAATATTGGATTTAAATTTTTTAAAAATTAAAACTTTTTTAATAATAAAACTAAATATATAATTTTATTTTTCTTAAATAGATCTAGTTCAAGTCTATAATTTAAATTAGACCAATCTCACGTGACTTATTGAATACTAGTATATTAAATAAGAATATAATTTTAATTTCGAGAAATTACTCTCTTAGATTTAAGAATTCTTATTAATTTAAGAGTTTATACTAAATTCAAATAAGAGATTTATATTATTAATCTTATAGAAATCTTATCTTTTTTATCAAGACTTTAATATTCCTTATTAGTAAAAATCCTTATTTTAAAAAAGTATATTTAATAAAAATTTAATTTTTAAATCTATTATTTAAAAGTATTTTATATTCGAATTTCTTTTATATTATTTTTAATATTAAAATCTCTTATACTTTATATTCTTTATTAAATATTACTTTAATTAATAATATTAATTTATTCTTTTAATTAAATAATAAATTATTAATAATCTTTTATAAATAATTTAAAAAAAATTATAGATTTTAATACTTTTAAATAATTTAATTTTATAAAAGTTATTAATCTTATATATAATAGAATATAATTTAATTATTATATAATTTAATTTATAATTAAAATATTAAGTTTTTTAATTCTTAATTAAAATATATATTATATTTTTTATTTTAAAGTTTATAAAATAATATTTTATATTAATATATTTTTTTATTTTTAATTATATTTATTTTCTTTTATTAAATCTTTTTAATATTAAATTTATTTTAAGATTTTATTTTTAAAATAAATTAATCGAAAAAGATTCGCGAAAGTCGATTATTAAAAAGTTTATAAAATAATATATTAATAAAATTATAAGAGAATATAAATTAAATATAATTAATTATAAATAAATATTTATTTTAATTATTTTAATAATATATAATATATAAATATAATTATTAATTAATATATTAATTTATAATCTTTATTTAATTATTTATTTAAAAATAATATATTATTAATAATTTTAATTTAATATTTAATATTTTATTTAAAATATTAATATAAATTATAAACTTTAATTAAAAATAATTAATATAATAAATTATAATATTAATAAATTATATAAAAGTAAATTCTTATTATATCTTTTATTATTATTATTTATAATAAAATATTAAAATAGATTATTTATTTAATCGATTAATTATAATATATATTAAATTATAATCCATTTTTAAAATAAATATTAATTTAAAATATATTATAATATATTATTAAAAATATTCTAAAATTAATAAGAATTAAAGGAAATTAAGGATTTTATCTTTTAAAATATTAATTTATTTATAAAATTAATAATTATAAATATATTAAATAATATTATATTATATATTCTTTTAATAATATCTTAAATATAATAATTTATATATTTTATTCTTTTTAAAATAAATAATAAATATTTAATTATAAATTTTATAAATTAGTTTTATTTAAATTTAATTAATTAATACTATTAATTACTTATTATATAATAGTAAATTATTATTTTCGCTTTTAGTTTATTAATAAAAAGTTTATAATAAAAAAACTATTTGGTTTTTTTTTATAAAATCCTTTTAATTTAATTTATTTATTTTATTAAATAAATTCTTTTTTTAAATAAAAAATAGAATATTAATTTTAATATTAAGATTTTAAAATACTTTTAAATTAATTTAATTCTAGAAAAGAAAAAACTTTATTTAATATTCCTGTTTAATTTTATTTTATTATATTATTTTATTATTTTAATATATAAGAATATTAATTTTTATATTTTATTTATTTAATTTATATTAAATAATAAAATAGTATTCTATTAAAACTTTAATATATTTCGTTTATTTATTAATTAATTTCTTAATTATTATAATATATTCAAATATATAATAATTTATATAAATTTATATATAATATATTATTTTTTTAAAATTCTAATTTTTATTAATTTAAGAATTATATAATAATAAATATTTTCTTATTATATATTTTTTAATTATATATTTTTTAATTATATATTTTTTAATTATATATTTTTTAATTATATTTTATAAATAATATAATCTTCAAGAAATATATTATAAAATATTATTTATTTTTATATTATTAAAAGAGAATATTAATAATAATATTATTTAAATTATTAATTTAAATTATAAATTATTTTTCAAGATTATAATAATAAAATAAATTTAATAATATAAAATAAATCTTGAATTCTTTAAAAGCTTTTTAATAAACTTTATTAAAAAGTAAATAATATATTTATTCGAATAAGATTTATTAAAAATTTAATAATAATTTTATAATTATAAATAAACTTTTTATAAAAATTATAAAAATCTAAAAAGACTTATATATCTCGAATTATATTTGAAACTTTTTAGTTTTTTATAATAATAATCTTATTAGAATTAATTTTAATATTATTAATTAAAATAATAAATTTAAAATATTTTATATAAATAATATAAAATTTATTTACAATCCGATATTATAAAATTATTAAAAAACCTTTTTAATATAAATTTTTAATTTTAATTTATTATATAAATAAATTATATAAAAATTATTAAAATAATTAAAAAGAATATTATTTATATATTATTAATAAATAATTAATTCGTTTATTAGTTTAAAAAAATAAAATTTTATATTTATATAAACTATAATATATTTTAAATATTATAAACTTTTTTAAATTAGAATTTATATAAATTTAATAAAGATTTTAATATAATTAATTCGAATTAATATTTTATTAATTAAAAAAAGAAAATATTAATATTTTCGAATAATTTAATTAAACTTTTATTAATCTTTTATATAAAGAATATAAAAGTTATAAAAGAAATTTAATTAAAAATAATAAAAATTTTATTTAAATTCTTTAAAAAGAATTTATAATCTTTAATTTAATAATTATTATTTTATATAAAAGATTATATTTTGAATTCTCTTTAATTTTCTTTTTTAATTATATTTTATAATTATATATTTAATAAAGAAATAAAATATTAAATATAATTTTCAAAAAGATATTAATATATTTAATATAAAAATTAAAAATAATAAATTCTTTATTCTCGATTTTTAATAAGAATTCTCTTTATTATTTTAAAAGATTATTAATTTTATAAAGATTTATAATAAAAGTCTTATTATTAAATTATTAAAGATTATAATATATATTTATATTATTAATATTTATAATATTAATAATAAAATCGATTATTATTTTCTTTTTTATTTAAAGTCTCTTTTTATAAAAAATATCTTTTAAGTATATAATATTAATTAATAAATCTTTTATTTATTTATATTATTTTTAAATATTTTATTTATATAAATAAAAGGTTTTTAATTTTTATAAAAAAGAAATAATAAAAATTAATTTAAATTCTTTATTTAAATTTGATTTTAAATCGAGGTTTAATTCGAATATAATAAAGTTTTTATATAAAGAGAAATTATTAATAATATTATATTTTATATTATAACTTTTTATATAAATTTATTTATTTATATTTTATTATTAATTCTTTTAATTAAAAGCTTAATCTCGATTTTTAATATTTTATTAATATTTAAGATTAGAAAAGTATTTCGAAATCGAGAATATAATTTCTTAAAGAATAATAATCTCTTAAATAAAGAAATAAAAGAATAATAAATCTAGAAATTATATAAATCTTTATTCTTATATATTAAAAAGAAGATTAAAATAATTTAATTATTTATAATTAAAAATCAAATTATAAAATTCAAAATTAAGAATTAATAAAAGAATATTATTCTATTATTAATTATTAATAATAAAATATAATTATAAAATATAAATAATATTCTTTTTAAATTTACTATTATATTCTTTAATTTTAAAAGATTTAAATAAATACTAGAATTTGAATTTAAAGAAAGTAATAATATTTATAATAAGAAAAATATTAATAAAAGAAGAAATATTAATCAAATATTTATTAAAAAATAAATTATAAAATATAATAAAGTATTTTCTCTTTATTAATTAATTCAGATTAATCTTTATAAGATTAATTTTAATTTTCTTTAAAAGGAGTCTTTTTTTAATATATTTTTAATATTAATAACTTTTTTTATTTCTTTTATTTTTTTAATATTAATTATATATTTTAATAATACCTTTAAATAATAGATTTAAAGATTAGATTTTTATTAAATATACTTTTCTAGAATAGGAGTTTTTATTAATAAAGGATATTAAAATCTTAATAAAAAAAATAAGATTTTTATAAGATTAATAATATAAATCTCTTATTTAAGTCTAGTATAGGCCCTTAAACTAATAAGAGTTCTTAAATCTAAAAGGATAATTTCCCGAATTTAAAATTATATTCTTATTTAATATACTAGTATTTAATAAATCATATAAAGTTAATCTAATTTAAATTATAGACTTGAATTAGATTTATTTATAAAAAATAAAATCACGTATTTAGTCTTATTATTAAAGAAGTTTTAATTTTTAAAAAATTTAAATCCAATATTGAGATTTTGAAATATAATTATAATAATATTATTATATATAATAGGAATACTAAAATCCCGATTTTAATTATTTATTTAAAACTTAAAATATTATTTTAATTAATTATATTATAAGAATTCTATTTAATTAATAATTTGAAATTAATAGATAAATTATTAAATAAAAAAATTATACGTGATTTAGACTATTATTTATAATAATTTAATTTTTTAAAAAATGAATACGGAAAATGAATACGAAATGAATATATAAGAGTATAATGTGTACTGGCTGTCACGTGGGAAATCACGCGACAGGTCAGTACATGACTTGGATTATACACTATCAGCAAGGTACTTGCAGGTACCTGTACACTTTCGCTCCTCCGGTTAATTATAAATCAATTATATTACTATTATACGCCTTGCTGAATAAGTGCGGGATAGACACGTGATCACTTATATATATATAGCGGATACTCACCTGAACCTCTTAGGGGATTCAGAGATTAGTTCTATACTGAATTCACTAGTCTCACAATTCACTGATTCCGTTGACTTATTACCTATTACTATTTATCTTACAAAGAGTTATATAAGTATAATAGTCTTAAATTTAAGAGTCTTGTCGATTTTTACTATTTATTTAATTAAGTGCTTTATAGGGATTTCGCTTAATTAGTAATTTAGTTTTAATTAATAAATTATTAAAAAAAAGTACTTTTAAATAATAGATTTAAAGATTAGATTTTTATTAAATATATTCCCTTAAAATAAGAGTTTTTATTAATAAGAAATATTAAAGTCTTAATAAAAAAAGATAAGGTTTCTATAAAATTAGTAATATAAATCTCTTATTTAAGTTTAGTATAGGCCCTTAAACTAATAAGAGGCCTTAAATCCAAGGGAATAATCTCTTATTTTTAAAATCACGTTTTTATTTAATATACTAGTACTTGATGAGTCACGTGATATAAGTCTAATTTAAATTATAGACTTGAACTAGACTTATTTATAAAAAATAAAATCACGTATTTAGTCTTATTATTAAGGAAATTATAATTTTTTAAAAATTTAAATCCGATATTAAGATTTTGAAATATAATTATAATAATATTATTATATATAATAAAAATATCAAAATCACGATTTTTATTATTTATTTGAGGTTTAAAATATTACTTTAATAAACTGTATTATAAGGATTCTGTTTAACTAGTAATTTGAAACTAATTAATAGACTATTAAAGAAAAAAAATTATATATAATTTAGATTATTATTTGTAATAATTTAATTTTTAAAAAAATGAATATAAAAAATAAATACAAAATGAGTATATAAGAGTTATATAAGTGTAATAATTTTAAATTTAAGGATTTTTACGATTTTTATTATTTATTTAATATATAAAATATTATTTTAATTAAATACTTTATATGAGTTTCATTTAACTAGTGATTTAAATCTAATTAATAGATTATTAAAAAAAAAGTTTATACGTGATTCGGATTATTATTCGTAATAATTTTTTTTTTTAAAAAATGAATATTGAAAATAAATATAAAATAAATACGAAATGAATATATGAGAATTATATAAATATAATAATCTTAAATTTAAAAGTCTTTATGATTTATATTATTTATTTAATATTTAAAATACTATATTAATTAAGTGTTTTATATAAATTTTATTTAATTAATAATTTAAGTCTAATTAATAAATTATTAAAAAAAAAGTTTATATATAATTTAAATTATTTATTATAGTCCTATAAAAGGAGTTTATAAGTGAAATACTTATAGGAGAATATTATTTATTAAAAAAACTAAATTAAGGAAAAAAGGAGAAACTCGAGAATCGAGTTTCTTTAAATATTTAGATTTCGCTTATAGTCCTTCTTAATTAGATTTAGTATTATAAATTTCCTTTAAGTCCAAATTTATCTCAAGTCTAAATTTACTCGTTACGTGTACAATCCGTCACGTGACACTAAGAACTTTAGGGATATATAACTAGTATAATATTATATAAGTCTAGATTATTATATTATTCTCTTCTTTAAAAAAGCTTATTCTCAAATAAATAAATAATATAAAATTATTATTCAGTTTATTATAATCTTTAATATTATTCTCTCAAATCTATATTTATTTAATTAATCTTTTCGGAGATTCTAATTATTATTAATTATTCAAATAATAAGCCCTTAACTTATAGAAAGAGTATTTCAGATTAAAAACGGAATATTAATTAAAATCTTTATTATATTCGATTTAATTAATTCTATACTAGAATTTCTTTTATATTATTTTCGATATTAGAATATCTTATATCTTATATTCTTTATTAAATATTATCTTAATTAGTAATAGTATAATTGAACTTTCGATTAATTCAATAGTCTTTAAATTAAAATTTACTTTTTTATAAAAGTTTAAATTTAATAAAAATTAAAAAATTAAAAAATTCGAGTATATTTTTAAAAATAAAAAAAAAATATTAAAAATTTATTTAATTCAAGTTAAAGATATATTAATTTAATATATTTATATACGCGATATTACGCGAACTTTAATAATAAGTTTTAATAATTGAAATTTTTAATTCTTTTTTTAAAAAAATTAATATTTTTAAAATAAATAATTATTATTTATATTAATTATTAAAATTGAAATTAAAATACGTGATTAGCTTTACGGTTCAAGGATTAAAAGCTTAAATTAATAGTCACGTGATTACCTATTAGTTTATTAATTAAAAATATATTTTTATTTTTTATTTTTTTAAATATTAATATTTATATAAAGAATTCATTTAATTATATTTAATTTAATATTAAATTCAAGGATTTTATTATACCAAATCACGTGATATTAATTAATTCATTTTAATTTTTAGATTTTTTAAAAGATTTAATATATTTAAAATATTTTTATTAAATTTTAAAATAAAAATAAAAATTTATAAATAATAAAAATTTTATTAATTTAAAAATTAATTTATAAAAGATAGAAGATTATAATAATATATAATTTAAAAATATAATTTTATAAAAATAAATAAAACTTTTTATATTTAATTTATAATAAAAATTAATATAAAAAAGTTATTTAATTAATTATATATTAAATGAAATTAAAAATATTTATATAAATAAAATTAAATAAATTTTATTAATAAATTAAAAATATATTAAATAATAAATATTTTTTTAAAAAAAAATTAAAATTAAAATTAAAATTATTATATATTAAAGAATTATAAAAATTATATAATTATTAATAAATTTTAATATATAATAATATTTATAATTAATAATAATATTCTTATTTAACTTTTTTTAATATAAATCTTTTTTTATTATTTATTTAATTTTTTTATTTAATTTTTATTAAATTATTTTATTAAATTATTTTAAAAAGATTTTTTATATTTAAATAATTATTATATTTAAATAAAATAAAAAAATTTATTATTATTTTATTATTTTAAATAATAAAAAATAATAAAAAATTTATTTAAAAAGATTTTAATTTAAAATATTTTTTATTATTAAAATTTATTATTAAAATTTATTATTATTAAAATTTATTATTATTAAAATTTATTATTATTAAAATTTATTATTATTAAAATTTATTATTATTAAAATTTATTATTAAAATTTATTATTATTAAAATTTATTATTTAATTTTTTTTTTATTTAATTAAATCTTTAATTAAAAGATTTTTTATTTATTTTTTATATTTATTTTCTAAAAAAATTAAATTATTATTAATAATATTTTAATTTTTATATAATTCTTTTTAATTATATATTATTTAATTATAATAATTTAAATTATTTTCTATCTCTTAATTATAATATTACTATTTATAATTAGGACTAATCTAGTAAATTTACAGGTCACGTGTACTAGCAGGGTCTAGATTACAATTAAGTATTTAGGAATAATTTCCTTTTTATAAAATCTCTTTTTATTCCTTATTTTAATATTTTTAATAAATAATTTCCCTTATAAATATTCTATTTATAAATTCCCTTTATAAATTTATAATATTAAATTTATATTATTATTTAAATTAAATTTATATAATATATTTAATTAATATAATATTTTAATTATTTAAGACTTTTATATTTATTAATTCTTATATTCTCTTTAATATATTTATTTTTTATTTTAATTTTTAAAAAAATTAAATTATTATAAATAAAAATCCGGATTATATAAAAACTTTTTTTAATAATTTATTAACTAGACTAAAGTGATTAATTAAATAAAATTCCTATAAAGTATTTAATTAAAATAATATTTTAAATATTAAATAAATAATAAAAATTATAAAGACTATAATAATATATATTATATATTTATTATATTATTAGTTTTAAACTAAAAATCCAATATCTGATAATATAATAATATTTTAAATTAAAAGAATAAATCTTAAATTTATAATTTAAAAACTTCTCTTTCTTTAATCTTCTCTTTTTTTCTTAACTTTAAGTTTTAATTAAACCCTGAAATTGAAATCTTTAGTTTATAATCTCTATTCTATTCTTATTATTATAAAGACTCTTAAATTTAAGACTATTATACTATAATAGAACAGGCCCTATTATATTGAAAATGAGTGATTTTAGTGATTTGCAAAGCGTAACTATACGTGGTCACGTACTGGCGTCACGTGAGCGTAATGAGCGGGTATATAAGGTCGTGTTTTTATTAGTCTTGTACAATCAGTTCCGATAAGTGTTCGTCACGTGACATTCGACTATTATCTTTTCCTTTAATTATAACTTTTTTAACTATTAATAAAATTTACTAATTTAAAATAAAAATAAAAATTAATTAATTTATATTTATAAAATAATAATAATTTTACTTTTTTTTACTTTTTGTTCTTATAATTATTAATAAAACTTATTTTCTTTTATTAATAAAAATAATTAATTTTAAAACTTATATATACTTATTAAATATTATTATTTTAATTTTAAATTAAAATATATTATAATTTATATAATTATAAAGTTAATACAAAAGTTTTAAAAAGAAATTATTAATATATAATTTATTTATTTAAATTTTAATTATTTGATTTTTGTGAAAATAAATAAAAATTCACGAAAATCCACGAAAATTCGAAAATTTAAAATTTAATAACTTTTTCTTTATAAGAGAAAAACTTTTCAAATTAAAAATTTAAAGTTTTATATATTTAAATTTATAATTATTAAATATATTAAGTTTTTTAATAAGTAGTTTTTTATTAATCTTAATTTAAAAATTAAATAAAATTATAAAAAGTTTAAATAATTATATAAAATTATTAATTTAATAATATAATAAATTTTATTTTATATTTTATTTATTTTTCTATTTTATTTATTATATTTTTAAACCGAATATTATTAATTATATTATATATAAAATTATAAAGTCTTAAACTAGGAGAGTTTCAATATCACGTGACGAACACTTATCGGAACTGATTGTACTTTTCTCCTTAAATAATTCATTCACGTTTTGCTTTCCTCTATTATAGTAGTTATACTATAATAGATTATTCTATTATAATATTTATATAATTCCGATATACTATTTCGTATCCATTTCGTATTCATTTTCTATATCCATTTTTTAAAAAATTATATTATTACAAATAATAGTTTAAATCACATATAATTTTTTTTCTTAATAATCCACTAACTAGGCCTAAATTACTAATTAAATAAAATCCATATAAGGCACTTAATTAATATAATATTCTAAATATTAAATAAGTAATAGAAATCGTCAAGACTCTTAAATTTAAGACTGTTACATATATACAATTCTCGTATACCATTTCGTACTCATTTCATATCCATTTTCCACACTCATTTTTTTTAAAATTAAATCATCACGAATAAAAGTCCGAATTATATATAAACTTTTTTCTTAATAACTTATTAACTAGACTTAAATTATTAATTAAACGAAATTCATATAAAGTACTTAATTAATACAGTATTTTAAGTATTAAATAAATAATAGAAATCGTGAAGACTCTTAAATTTAAGGCCGCTATACTTATATCACTCCCGTATATCCATTTCGTATTTATCTTTTATATCCATTTTTTAAAAAATTAATTTATCACGAATAACAGTCCAAATCACGTATAAACTTTTTTCCTAATAATCCATTAACTAGGCCTAAATCACTAGTCAAACGAAATCCATATAAGGCACGTAATAATACAGTATTTTAAGTATTAAATAAGTAGTGGAAATCGTGAAGACCCTTAAATTTAAGGCCGCCGCACTTATATAACTCTCGTATACCCATTTCGCACCCATTTCGTACCCATTTTCCGCATCCATTTTTTAAAAAATTAAATTATCACGAATAATAGTCTGAATTACGTGTAAACTTTTTTCTCAATAACCCATTAACTAGACCTAAATCACTAGTCAAACGAAATCCCCGTAAGATACTTAATTAAGATAATATTTTAAGTATTAAATAAATAGTGAAAATCGCGAAGACTCTTAAATTTAAGGTCACCGCACTTATATAACTCTCGTATACCCATTTCGCACCTCATTTCGCATCCATTTTCCGTACCCATTTTTTAAAAAATTAAATCATCACGAATAATAGTCTAAATCACATATAATTTTTTTTCCTAGTAACCCATCAATTAGCTTCAAATTACTAGTTAAAAGGAATCCTTATAGTGCCGTTTATTAAGGCGATATTCTAAATCTTAAATAAGTAATAGAAATTATAATTTTAATATTCCTATTATATATAATAATATTATTATAATTATACTTCAAAATCTTAATATTAGGTTTAAATTTTAAAAAAATTAGAACTTTCTTAATAATAAGACTAAGTACGTGATTTTATTTTTCTTAAATAAGTCTATTTCAAGTCTATAATTTAAATTAGACTAATATCACGTGACTTATTAAGCGCTAGTATATTAAATAAGAATGTGATTTTAAATTCGGGAGATTATCCCCTTGGATTTAAAGGCTCTTATTAGTTTAAGGGCCTACACTAGACCCAAATAGGAGATTCACATTATTAATCTTATAGAAACCTTATCTTTTTTTATTAAGACTTTAATATCCCTTATTAGTAAAAACCCTTATTCTAGAAGGGGTATACTTAACGAAAATCTAATCTTTAAATCTATTATTTAAAGATATAGTAATTTATTCTTTTAATCGGATAATGGATTATTAATAACCTTTTATAAATAATTAAAAAAGAAGATATTATAGATTTTAATACTTTTAGGTAATTCGACTTTATAGAAATTATTAATCTTATATATAATAAAATATAATCCGGTTATTTAATAATCTAGTTTATAATTAGAGTATTAAATCTTCTAGTTTTTAATTAAAATATATATTATATCTTTTTCTTTAAAGTCTATAAAATAATACCTTATATTAATATATTTTTCTATTCTTAATTATATTTATTTTATATTCTCTTTATTCTCTTCTATAATATCTTTTATATATTTAATAATCTATTAAGTCTTTTTAATATTAAACTTATTTTGAGATTTTATTTCCAGAATAGACTAGTTAAAAGAGATTTACGAAAATCGATTATTAAAGAGTTTATAAAGTAATATATTAATAGAATTATAAAAAAGTATAAATTAAATATAATCGATTATAAATAAATATTTATTTCAATTATTTTAATAATATATAATATATGAGTATAATTATTAATTAATATATTAATTTATAATTTCTATTTAATTATTTATTTAAGAATAGTATATTATAAATAGTTTTAATTTAATATTTAATATTTTATTAAACTCTATTCAAAATATTAATATAAATTAAAAATTATAATTAGAAATAATTAATATAAAGGGATTATAATATTAATAAATTATATAAAAGTAAATTCGAGTTATATCTTTTATTATTATTATCTTATAATAAAATATTAAAATAGACTATTTATTCAATCGATTAATTATAATAAATATCGAATTATAATTTGTCTTTAAAGTGAATATTAATTTAAAATCTATTATAATATATTATTAAGAATATTCCGGAATTAATAGAGATTAGAAAAAGTCAAGAATCTTATTTCTCGGAATATTAACTCGTTTATAAGACTAATAATTATAAATATATTAGATAATATTATATTATATATTCTTTTAATAATATTTTGAATATAATAGTTTATATATCTTGTTTTTTTTAAAATAAATAATAAATACTTAATTATAAACTTTATAGATTAATTCTTTTTAAACCTGACTAGTTAATATTACTAATTATTTATTATATAATAGTAAACTATTCTTTAAAGTAAAGTTATTATCTTCCCTTTTGGCCTATTCGCGGAAAGTCTATAATAAAGGAACTATTCGGTTTTTATATAAGATCCTCTCGATTAGTCTATTTATTTTATTAAATAAATCTTCTTTTTAAATAAAGAATAAAATATTAATTTTAATATTAAGATTCTAGAATATCTTTAGATTAATCTAATCTTAAAAGAAAAAAGATCTCATTCAATATTCTTCTTTAATATTATTTTATTATTTTAATATATAAAAGTATTAGTCTTTATATTCTATTTATTTAATTTATATTAAATAATAAAATAATATTTTATTAAAACTTTAATTTATTTAGTTTATTTATTTATAAGTTTTTTAATTATTATAAAATACTTGAATATATAATAGTTTATATAAATTTATATATAATATATTATTCTTTGAAATTCTAGTCTTTATTAATTCAAGGATTATATAATAATAAATATCTCTTTATTATATATTTTATAATTATATTCTATAAATAATATAATCTTTAAAAAGTATATTATAAAATATTATTTATTTTTATATTATTAAAAGAGAATATTAATAATAATACTATTTGAGATATTAGTTTAGATTATAAATTATTTTTCGGGATTATAATAATAGAATAGATCTAATAATATAAAATAGGCCTTGAATTCCTTAAAAGCTTTTTAATAAACTTTATTAAATAAGAATAGTATATTTATTCAAATAAAATTTATTAGAGATTTAGTAATAATTTTATAATTACGAATAAACCTTTTATAAAAATTATAAAAATTCAAAAAGGCTTATATACTTTAAATTATATTCGGAACTTTTTAGTTTTTTATAATAATAATTTTATTAAAATTGATTTTAATATTATTAATTAAAATAATAAATTTAAAATATTTTATATAAATAATATAAAATTTATATTTCTTAAAGTCTATTTATAAATCAATATTATAGAATTATTAAAGAACCTTTTTAATATAAATCTTATATCTTAATTTATTATTTGAATAAATAAGAATATTATTAAAGTAAATTATATAAAAATTATTAAAATAATTAAAGAGAATATTATTTATATATTATTAATAAGTAATTAATTCGTTTATTAGTCTAAAAGATAAGATTTTATATTCATACAAGTTATAATATATTCTAAATATTATAAACTTTTCTGAATTAGAATTTATATAAATTTAATAGAAAGTTTATTAGATATTAAATTTAATAAAGATTTTAATATAATTAATCCGGACTAGTATTTTATTAATTAAAGGAAATGAATATTAGTCTTTTTGGATAATTTAATTAAATTTCTAATAGTTAATATAAAATTATAAACTTCTATTAATCTTTTATATAAAGAGTATAGAAATTATAAACGGAGTTTAATTAAGAGTAATAAAATTCTTATTCAGATTTTCTAAAAGATATTTCTTTATAATCTCCAGTTTAATAATTATTATTTTATATAAAAGACTATATTTTAAATTTCTTTTAATTTCCTTTTTTAATTATATTTTATAATTATATATTTAATAAAAGAATAAGATATCGGATATAGTCTTTAAGAAAATATTAATATATTTAATATAAAAGTCGAGAATAAGAAGTTTTTTAATCTCGATTTCTAATAAGGATTCTTTTTATTATTTTAAAAGACTATTGATTTTATAAAGATTCGTGATAAAGACTTTATTATCGGATTATTAAAGATTATAATATATACTTATATTATTAATACTTATAATATTAATACTTATAATATTAATAATAGAATCGATTATTATTTCCTTTTTTATTTAAAGTCTCTTCTTATAAGGAATATTCTTTAAGTATATAATATTAATTAATAAATCCTTTATTTATTAATACTATTTTTAAATATTTTATTTATATAAATAGAGGATTTTTAGTCTTTATTAAAAAGAGATAATAGGAACTGATTTAGGTTTTTTATTCGAGTCTGATTTTGAATCGAGATCCGATCCGGATATAATAGAACTTTTATATAAAAAGGAATTATTAATAATATTATCTTCTATATTATAGTTTTTTATATAGACTTGTTTATTTACTTTTTATTATTAATTCTCTTAATTAAAAACTCGATTTCAGTCTTTAATATTCTATTAATATTCAAGACTAGAAGAGTATTTCAGAATCGGGAATATAATTTCTCGAGGAATAATAATCTCTTAAATAAGAAAGTGAAAGAGTAATAGATTTGGGAATTATATAAGTCTTTATTCTCATATATTAAAAAGAAGATTAAAGTAATTTAATTATTTATAATTAAGGATCAGATTATAAAAATTAAGATCGAGAATTAATAAGAGAATATTATACTATTATTAACTATTAATAATAAGATATAATTATAAAATATAAATAATATTCTTTTTTAATTTATTATTATATTTTTTAATTCCGAGAAGTCTAGATAAATATTAGAATTTGAATTTAAAGAAAGTAATAATATTTATAATAAAGAGAGTATTAATAAAAGTAAAATTATTTATTCCGGAATTAATAAGAGAAGAGATATTAATTAAATATTTATTAAAAGATAAATTATAAGATATAATAAAGTATTTCCTATCTATTAATTAATTCAAGTTAATTTCTATAAGATTAATTTCAATTTTGTCTAAAAGGGAATCTTTTTCTAGATATCTTTATTTTCTGATATATTCTTAATATTAGTAATTTTCTTTATTTCTTTTATTTTCTTAATATCGGTTATATATTTTAATAATAGATAATTATAAATAATATAATTTAATTGAAATAAATTATAATAGATTAAAGGAATAAGAGTGCCTTTCTTTTTAATAATAGAATTTCCGATATCTGGAATTATTTTAACTAGTATAAAGAATTATTAAATTATAATAAAGAGTTAAGGAATAGTGATTATAGAAAATAAGACTTTTATTTCAGAGTTAATAGATAAAATAATAAGATATAAATCCTATAGAATCTTAATATTATAATATTAACTCGTGAGTTATTCTTAAAGAGAGAATATTAATTTATTATATATCTTATTTAAATAATTATTAATATTAATCTGAACTTTATTAATTAAATAAATAAACTTAATCTTAAACTCGTGAAAACTTTAAATCTTATTTATATATATCTTCTTATATTCTCACTTGATTTTATATATATAATAAAGATTAATAAAGTATTCTTTAAAATATTCGATTATTCTAATAATTATTTTAAAGGGATTAATAATATTAAACTAATATTAAATATATAAATAATATTAAATATCTTTATTAATAATATTAAAAATATAATATATACGAGTATTCTTATTTATAAAGTAATTAGTATTAATCTTGAATTTATTAATAATTTGAATATACTAGTAATTATAAATTAGACTAATATTATTATTAAACTTTACTAGATCAAGAATCTTAATAAAACGGACTTAATAATACTTATAGTCTTTTTATTTAATTAAGGAATAGACTCGAATAGAACCAGATACTTATTCTAGAACTCGACTAATAGAATATTCTCTAAGATTATTATTCTCACTTATAATATAATTTAGATTATTAATTATACTATCTAGAACTTCGCGATTAATTTAATATTACTTCTTATTCTCGATTTATATAATAATTTGAATTATTATAAAGTAATTATATAAGAGTAAATATCTTTTAAGATAATGAAATTATTTATATAAAATAGACTAGTAATAGGATTATCTTTCCAGAATATTAAATTAATTATAGAAATATAAATAAAGATTTGAGAATAAAGGATATAGTCTTTAAAAGAGATATTAATAAAAGATATTTTAAGGGTATTTGTAATAGATTTGATTAATAGAGGATTATTCTTTAAAAATAAATAATTATTTTTTTCAGAGGGATATTCGAGAGTCTTTCCAGATAGAAAGAGAGAATTTAGTTTAATATTATAATTCTATATAGGGAATTTACAAATAGAGTACTTATAAGAGAATACTATTTATTGAGAAAACTAAATTAAAAAGGAAAGAAGGAGTTCGAGAATCGAGTTTCCTTAAATATCTAGATTTCGCTTATAGTCCTTTTCAATTAGATTTAATATTATAAATTTCCTTTAAATCTTAATTTATTCCAAGTCTAAATTTACTCGTCACGTGTACAATCTGTCACGTGATATTAAGAACTTTAGAAATATATAATTAATATAATATTATATAAGTCTAGACTATTATATTATTATTTATAATAATTTAATTTTTTAAAAAATAAATATAAAAAATAAATATAAAAAATAAATATAAAATAAATATATAAGAATTATATAAATATAATAGTCTTAAATTTAAAAGTTTTTATAATTTTTATTATTTATTTAATATTTAAAATATTATTTTAATTAAGTGTTTTATAGGGATTTTATTTAATTAATAATTTAGACTTAATTAATAAATTATTAAAAAAAAGTTTATAAGTGATTCGAATTACTATTCGTAATAATTTAATTTTTAAAAAAATCGGAATAGAAAATAAATATTATATAATAATTAAAATATCTATTATATAATTAATTTAATTATAATTATATTAATTTTAGATTAAGGGAATTAATATCTAAAAACTGATATTTATAATATTAATATCTTAGATTAAAGATATAAATAAGTATTAAAAGAATATAAAACACTTTTCTCTCCTTGACTTCTCTTTTTTACTCTTCTCTTCTCTTTAATTTAGTATTCTTAATATAACTAGATTATTAAATATTATATTTATAATAATATATATTATATATTTATTATATTATTAGTTTTAAATTAAGGATTTAATATCTAATAATTTAATAATATTTTAAATTAAAGGAATAGATTTTAAATTTATAATTTAAGAACTTCTCTTTTTTTAATCTTCTCTTCTCTCCTTAATTTTAAGTTTTAATTAGACTTTGAAATTGAGATCTTTAATTTATAATCTCTATTCTATTCTTATTATTATAATACTTTAATCTTTATAATACTTTTTATTATATTTTTTAAATCTAAAATATTATACTCGTAATAATTAAATTTAAACTCTTATAAATAATATAATTTTAATTTAAAAATTCTTAAATTAATTAAAAGTTTAATTATATTATAGATAATTATTAATAATATAATTTAATTAAGAATAATTATAATAGATTAAAGAAATAAAAATACTTTTCTTTTTAATAATAAATTTCTAATATCTGGAATTATTTTAATTAATATAAAAAATTATTAAATTATAATAAAGAATTAAAGAATAGTAATTATAAAAAATAAAATTATATTAAAAGTTTTAAAAATAATAAAAATCAAGATAATAATTATAATTTGAGTTTTAATATATTCGCGAATATTTTTATAATTTTATAAAATCTTTATTTTAAAATTAATAAATAAAATAATAAAATATAAATTTTAAAAGATTTTAATATTATAATATTAATTCGTGAATTATTCTTAAAAGAAGAATATTAATTTATTATATATTTTATTTAAATAATTATTAATATTAATTTGAATTTTATTAATTAAATAAATAAATTTAATTTTAAATTCGTAAAAACTTTAAATCTTATTTATATATATTTTCTTATATTTTTATTTAATTTTATATATATAATAAAAATTAATAAAATATTCTTTAAAATAATTAATTATTTTAATAATTATTTTAAAGAGATTAATAATATTAAAAATATAATATATACGAGTATTTTTATTTATAAAATAATTAATATTAATCTTGAATTTATTAATAATTTAAATATATTAATAATTATAAATTAAATTAATATTATTATTAAATTTTATTAAATTAAAAACTTTAATAAAACGGGTTTAATAATATTCACGGACTTTTTATTTAATTAAAGAATAGACTTGAATAAAACTAGATATTTATTCTAGAATTCGATTAATAAAGTGTTTTTTAAAAATATTATTCTTATTTATAATATAATTTAAATTATTAATTATATTATTTTTTAATTTTAATTTATATAATAATCTAGATTTATTATAAAATAATTATATAAGAATAAATATTTTTTAAAATAATAAAATTATTTATATAAAATAAATTAATAATAAAATTATTTTCTTGAAATATTAAATTAATTACAAAAATATAAATAAAGATTTAAGAATAAAAAATATAATCTTTAAAAAGAATATTTTAAAGAGATATTTTAAAGAGATTTATAATAAATTTATTTAATAATAAATTATTTTTTAAAAGTAAATAATTGTTTTTTAAGGGAATATTCAAAAGCCCTTTTAAATAAAAAAAGAAAATTTAATTTAATATTATAATATTATAAAAAGAATTTATAAATAAAATATTTATAAAAAAAAATACTATTTATTAAAAAAACTAAATTAAAAAGAAAAGGAAAAACTCGAGAATCGAGTTTTTTTAAATATTTAAATTTCGTTTATAATTCTTTTTAATTAAATTTAATATTATAAATTTCTTTTAAATCCAAATTTATTTTAAATTTAAATTTACTTATTATATATATAATCTATTATATAATATTAAGAACTTTAAGAATATATAATTAATATAATATTATATAAATCTGGACTATTATAAATAAATAATAAAATATTATTTTTAATTATTTAAAATAAAATATTATAAATTAATAAAATAAATAATAAATTATTAATAATTTTAAAGATTATTTATAATATTATATTCTTATTAATATTTTAAACTTTAATTATAATAATAAAATAAATATATTAAATTAAATTATAATAATATTTTATAATTTTAATTAAATTATAAATTTTTATAAAAACGATTTTAATTTTAATATTTATAATATTTATATATTAAATAAATTCCTTATTTATAAATTATTTTTTAAAGTTTATAATATATTAATTAAAAGAATTTAAATAAATATTAATTTAATACTTTTATAAAATATTTTAAATATAAATTATATTAATATTTTAAAATTATTAATTAATTTAATATTAAATACTTTTATTAATAATAATTAAATAATTAAATTTAATATTATCTTTTAAATTAAATTTAAATTATTTAAATAATTAATTATATTTATAATATTTTATAATTTATTTATTAATAAATAATTAAAATAATAATATAATTATTATAATTTAATATTTATAAAAAAATAAAAATTATAATTAAATGAATTAATAATAAAACTTTATAATAAAGTATTTTAAAATAAAAAATAATAAATAAAATATTATATTATTAATATATCTTTTTTAAAAGTAATAATATAATTAATTAAATTATTAAAATAAACTTTTAATTTATTTATATTCTTTAAATTAAATAAAAATAATATTTTAATAAATATAATATAAAATTTTATTTATTTAATTAAAAAATTTATTTTTATAAAACTGATTAAAATATTATTATTAATATTAAACTATATAATTATTTGACTTTTAATAATTTTATTAAATATTATAATAGCAGGAACGGAGTAGAGGTTATAAACCAAAGATCTCAATTTCAAGGTCTAACTAAAACTTAAAATTAAGGAGAGAAGAGAAGGTCGAAGGAAGAGAAGTTCTTAAACTATAAGTCTAAGACATATTCCCTTAACTTAAAACGTTATTATATTGCCAGATATCGGATCCTTAGCCTGAAACTAGTAATATAATAAGTATATAATATATACTATTATATTATCCCCTTCTCGAAAAAGAGCTCGATCCCGAGTAATGAAATGCCAAAGTGATAAAGGGAATAATAAAAAGAATATATATAGACAAATCCTTGAAAAAATAGTCTATTTCCAAGTACTAGATATAATATATCATTTCCAGTTAATCTCCGGTTAATCAATTACTATTCTATCCATTTCAGCCTCCAATTCACTCCTAATCCTATTATAAGAACCGTTATCAAAACCACTACTAAAATCCTCGTAATTGTCATTATTAATACTAATAACTATAACCTGCTTGCCAGTACTAGTTCCCGTAAGGGTAATATATGGATCCAGGGAACAGTTCTTAATCCAGTAATCCTTTAAGCCATATCTGATATATCTGCCTGTTTATTAATATTCGTTATACAGTTCTAGTATTATTAAACGAGCTGGCATTTTCGGTGAAATCGGAGGATTAGGAGGAGGAGAGGGAGGTATTATAAAAGTACCAATTATCAGTTTACTGATATTTATAGGATTATAGGCAATTTTCGGGACTTGAATATAAGGAGAAGTAGCAGTTTTTGACGAAAGCTATTGGGCAGTCTATAGGAATTCGATATAGATTTGTGATAGGTTGAGCTATTAGGCCAGTCTATTCCGTAAAGCACTATTAAGGCCATTCCGGAAACTGGATATTTTATTAATATCTGACTAATTTTGGTTACTTACTTTATATAGCGTTTATTCGAATTTGACTGTGAATACAGGGAGGGAATTAGTTCCTTATTTTAGCTGGAATAGCTTATCCTCGGCCTCCTGCTATTTATTCGGGTTATTGTATACCCGTAAGAGCTATTCAAGGATCGTATTATAATCCTACTATTATATCTCCTCTACCTAAACTAGTTATAGTAAAATTATACTTTAAATGGAATTATCGAGATTGAGATAGATATAATAAAACTAAGCGATTTCGTCTCCTATTACAGGATTATTAACTCGTAACTTGGCCTTGACTGAGGGAAACCAGGTATCGAACTTGTAAGTCGATCCGGCAAATTTCTCGGGATTAGGGAGTCTCGCCCGGTATAGTATTATCGACTATACGACAAGCTGAACCCGTAATGTCATAACCTTAATATATAATTGATCGAATTCGCACTGAACCTATACTTGAAAAGGGTCCATTTTCAAAGGAAGTTATAAAAATCGAAAAAATCGTAAAACCTATAAGGGTATACTAGCGAAGTTCGTATTTTCGTTAATACTAATGACTATAACCAGTGATAATAATAATATAATAATAATAATAATAATATAATAATAATAATAACGTGATAATAATAATAATCTAATAATAATAATAATGTGATAATAATAATAACGTGATAATAATAATAATATAATAATAATAATAATAATAATAGAATTGTCTAAAACGAAACCGTAGTCTGTTATATACTATACCCGCTATAGAGGGTAAAGGAGCTTTAAGTAATGTGATAGCAGGAACGGAGTAGAGGTTATAAACCAAAGATCTCAATTTCAAGGTCTAACTAAAACTTAAAGTTAAGGAGAGAAGGGAAGGTCGAAGGAAGAGAAGTTCTTAAACCGTAAGCCTGAGATATACTCCCTTAACTTGAAATGTTATTATATTACCAGATGTCGGATCCTTAATCTGAAACCAGTAATGCGGCAAGTATATAACACGTACTATTACAAATATAATATCTTTATTAATATATTATAATACTTGGAATTAATCGAAATTAATAATTAAATATTTGAATATTTTAATATTAATTACAATTTTATAAAAGTAATAAAAATTATATTTAAATATACTTTTTATTATAAAAATATAAATATCTTTTATAAATTATTTATTAAATTTTAATATAAGATTTTCATTTATTAATTAATAAATTAATAAAAGGAAATTAAAATTATTTATAAGAATATTTATTATATTTATTTATAGAAGGTTTTTAATTATTATAAATTAATTAATATTAATCTTTTTAATATTATTAATATTTATTAATAAAATTATAAAAATACTAATAATATTATTTAATTTATTTTTATCTTTATTACTTTTATTACTTTTTTTAATTCACTTTCGATTTCGATAATATATTATAAATAAATATTATTAAAATTCTTATTAAAATTATAAGAATTAATATTCTTAAATCAATAATAATTCTTAATTTTAAATTAAGTCTTTTCTTTTACTTATTCCTCTTATAATAATTTAAACTATTTCTTGTTTTCTGATATTACTATTTCCGATTGGGACTAGTCTAGTAAATTTACAAGTCACGTGTACTAGCGGAGCCTAGACTATAGTCGAGTATTTAAAAATAATTTCCTTTTTGAAAAATCTTCTTTTATTTTTTATTTTAATATTCTTAATAAATAATTCTCTTTATAAATATTCCATTCGTGAATTCTCTTTATAAATTCGTAATACCTTTAATATATAATTCCAGGAATAATAGTTTAATTTCTTATAAATAAAATATAATTTTATAAAAATAATATATTTATAAGATTAAAAAAACTTTTATAATTATTATAATTTTCGCGATTATAATTATAATTATATTAATAATTCTTATTTTAATAATTATATTTATTATTTTTCGAATAATATTTTTGATTAATAAAATATATTTTAATATTATTTAATTATTATTCCTTTTTATAAATTATAATTAATAATTAAAGTCTATTAATTAATTAATTAAATTCTTATAAAAGATTAATAATAATAAATTAATAAACTAATAAATTCTAATATATTATAATAATTTTATTAATTTAAAATATAAAAATATATAATTTATAAAAAAGTTTATATTATAATTTAATTAAATTATTTAATAATAATTAAATAATTTCTTAAATCGATTTATTAAAATACTTTATTAAAATCGAATTTAAGATTATATTATATTATTTATTAAAATTCGTATAATAATATTTAAAATCTTTAAAGTAAATTTATATTTTATTATAAATATTAAAGTAAAAAAGTTATAATAATTAAATATTATAATAATAAATTAATATTAGTCCTTTTAATATAATAAAGAATACTTTTATATATACTTTATATAAAAGATTTATATATTTATATATATTATAAAATATTATAAATTTATAATTAAAATAATTATTTATTTTATTATATTTTATATTATTAATATAATTTTTAATTATTTTTTTAATAAATTTAATATTAAAATATTATAAAACGAATATAATTTAAATAATAAATTATTATTATTTTAATAAAAAGAATATTCTTAATATTAATAAAATTAATATATATTAAAATAATAATATTTTTAAATATAATAAAATAAATAAAGTCTTGAAAATAAATTATTATAAAAATTGAATTTAAATTCTAATAAATAATAATAATAATAAAAGTATAATTTAAATTATTAATATTAATAAAAAAAGAATAGTAATTATTTTATTATAATTATAATTATTTAAAATAAAGAAGATTAAGATTATTAATTTAATTAAAAGATTTTATTAAATTGAATTTAATTTCACGATTTTATTATTATTTTAAAATTATATAATCTTTTATTTTAATATATTAATTAAGGATTATATATTATTAAATTATTAAATATTATATTTTATATAAATAAAATTTAAAGTTTTATTATTTCTTAATAATATAATTTTATTTAAAAGTTTTAATAATAAAAGTCTTAAAATTATTATAAAATAATTTTTAAAAATAATAGTTTATTCTTTTATTTCTTAATTTAAATATTTTAATTTAGTATTTTTTTTAAATTATAATATTTAAAAAAAATATAAATATAAAATTAAATATATTTAATATATTATTTAAGAATATTTATTTATAAGTAATAAACTCGTTTAGAGAATTAAAGACTTTTTAATTATTATTTAATAATATTCTTATTCTCGAGTATTTTTAATTTTTAATATTTTTAATATTTATATATATAAAATTAAATTTTTATTTAAAGGAAATATTATAATAATAATTTATAAATTTATTAAATGTTTTTCGAAAAGATTTAAAGTTTAAAATAAATTAAAAAAAGACTATAAGAGTTTAATTTTATAAAAAAGAAAAGTAAAAAGTCGAAATCGATTTAAGAATATAATTAAAATAATTATAAAAAAAGGAATTTTAAAGAGAAAATAATAAATAATTAAATATTAATTAAAATAATTTTATAATAAATTATTAAATATTTTTAAAAAATCGATTTTATATTATTTTCTTCTTTTAATATAAATTTTTTTTTATTTTAAATTATTAAATACTTTTAAGACTTTTATTAAAAAAATTTAATTTATATATATAAATTAATTAATATTAGTTTATTAATAATATATAATAATTATTATATATTTATAAGAATATTAATTATATAAAATAATAATTAATTCAAGAGAAAAAAAATTAATAATATTATAATATTATTAATTCTTTCTCGAAAATTAATTAAATTTAATCGAGATTAATTATAGGAATTTGAACGCGATTAGTCATATTATTATATAATAACGTCACGTGACTAGTATAATTATAATATAATTATATTAATAATTATATTAAATATATAAATATTTTTTATTAATTATTTATTAAATATAAATAAATTACTAAAAGTATTTTAATATTAAAATTATATAAAATAATATATAATTTTAATATAAGAATATTAATTAAATTTATAATTAATAAAGTATTATAAATTGACTTTTTATTAAACATTTATATAAATTTAAAATTATTATATAAATATTTTATTAAATTAAATATTATATAAAAAAAATTATAATTAATTTTTAAGAAAGGATTAATAATATTATAATATTATTAACTTTTCTTTTTTTTAATTAATTATTATTTTATATAATTAATATTTTTACGAATATATAATAATTATTATATTAATAAATATTTATAATCTTTTCTTTTAATTATTAATAATTTTTTTTACTTTTAAATTTTATTTTATTAAAAAATTAAAATTTTATAATATTTATTAATAATTTAATATTATTATTTATATTATTTATATTATTTATATTATTTATATTATTTATATTATTTATATTATTTATATTATTTATATTATTTATATTATTTATATTATTTATTATATTAAAATTAAATTTAATTTTATTATTATTATTTTTTAAAAAAATAATTTTATAAAAAATTATTAAATTAATTAAAAATAAAAAATCTTTATTTTATAATATTTTAAAAATTATAAAAATAATAAATTTAATTTTATATAAATAATTTTAATAAAAATAAATAATAATATAATAATAATATAATAATTATATTAAAAAAGAAATATAAATTAAATATAATTAAAAATATAATATTTATATAAAAAAATTATTAATTAAATATTTTATTAATATAAAAATATTTTATAATAATATTTATTATAAAATATATATATATAATTATTTTTAATAAATAATTTAATTTAAATTTATATATTATTAATTTTTAAAAATTAAAAATTAAAAATAATAATTTATTTTATTAAATTTTATAAATTAATTATTAAAAAAAATATAATTATAAATTATATATATAAAGAATTTAAAATTATTAAAAAAGATTTAATTATTTTTTAAAAATATATTATTTAATAATTAAATTAATATAAATAATCTTTTAATATTTATTATAATAATAAATAAATAAATTTAAATATAAAAATATATTAAATTTATTATATATCGAAAAGTGTTTTATTAAATATAAAATTGAAAGGGTCTATAAACTATATATATAAGAGCTCGAAGGGCCCTTAAAATTAAGTGATTTGAAGATTAAGAGAATATTCTTAATATATAATAAAATTTATTTAAAAGATTTATTTTAAAAAAAAATTAATATATTTTATAAAATCATTTTATTATTAAAAATAATAATTTATATTTAATTATATTTAATTTATATAAATAATTTTAAAATTCTTAAATTTAAATATATATAAAAAAGTTTATAAATTCTTTAATTAAATAAAAAAATTAAAAATAAAAATTAAAAATATTATAAAGAATTTTTTTTAAAGAATTTAAAAATAATTAATATAAATAATTTTATTTATAAACTTTTATATAATATTAAAATTTATTAAAATTATATTTTAATTATATTAAAAATAACTTTTTTAAATTATATAATTTTAAATATTTTTATTTAAAATTATATTAAATTATAATATTTTTTTAAAAAATAAATATGAAAAATATTTTAAATAAATTTAAATAATATTAAAAGTTATATATATTATATTTAAAATTATTAAAATTATTTTTTAAAAAAAATATTATTAAAAATGATATTTAATTAATATATAAATAATTTTTATAATTACTTATAAATTAAGTGGAAAATTCAAATTAAATTTTAAATATTTAATCGAATTTTTAAAAGGTTTACTTCGATTCGAATCGAATTAATTTAACGATTCAATAAGAGCCTTACAAATATCCCCGTTGCTTGGAAATTGAAGTACTTGCAAGCCGTCATCCCAATACAGTACAGTCAAACTATTTGAAAGTTACCTTCTTGCTTGGCAGAACACTGCCTATGGAACGACCGGGAATGACCCCGCTGCAAGCCTATCACTTGAGGGCACTGCAATCAGTCATCCAGCCTTGCGGGATGAAAGCCACAACAGCTCACGATCAGGACAGGCTTGTCGACTTGCTACTCGAAGCTCGAAGCAGTCGTGCGGTATTGATGAGCCACATTATTGATTTCCAAGGCTGCGAAAGAGGTGATGTGTAGCCGTATGGAGAGAAGAGTTGGTTTTTATTCCACCGAGCCGAAGAACTGGCGGACCGAGGTGCTCAACGTCTTCAGGTGACGGAGTGGAATAGGTGACAAAATACAAGCAGTGGAATAAAGAGGTGCTTGCCCTTTCTCGAAGCGATGATGACTGAGAAGGAAGCTAGGTGCGTAAGCAACGTCGACCAAAACACCTAGCAAGATTGCCGTATCACGTGGAAGGCTATGACATTGGCTGAAGGTACAGCAACACAGCTGCAGTTGCCTCAAGCAGGCCAAGGAAAAGTAGATCAATTTGTTGTGCGTGTCGAAGAAGGCTGGCTCAACAAAAGAGACGGAACACCTCACAGTCACGGGGATGTCACATGACCTTCAAAGCAAACCAAGCAAACTCACAGACCATCTGGTGATCTAGATTCTCCAAAATCTCCCCTCTTTCTCAACGCAGCAACCACCAACGTCACTCTTACTCGAGTATATCGTGTCTGCAAGAATAAATCGACTATCGACAGCATCGTCGCGACAAACGTGGCACACATGATAGGGAGAGGAGTTTCCATCGAGTAATGATCGAGTAAGATAACCTTACTCTGAACCCGGTCGGCCCGCGGCCCTGAAAGCTTGTCGGCTGCGCTAATCTTTAGAAGCAATCAAGTGTTTCGGACCTCGCCTGATTTCCATTCGCTCAACGACTACACCCTCTCTTCCTCCCTCTTCCCAAGTCAGCGACGTGCTTACATTATCCTGAACCAAGATCTGTTGCGGCATGGCAATCGATCTTGTTGGGAAGTTCCAATGAATTCCAAGCTGTTGGATTTTTGTCTGGGGCTGCAGCCGTTTTCGTCCGATGCTGTCTCGACTTTCAGCCCACTTCGACCTCAACGCGTAGCCCAGGGACTAGGGCTAATTGAGACCCGGGGTTACTCAATGGAAACTGGCTATAGGCCATCTAGACATGACCTAGGAGGCGTCTGGTCTTAGCTCTGGTTCCTGCCTCTGCGGCTTGCTACCCGCTGCGCCATTGTGTGGTACGGTACCGCCAGTTTCCCGGATGGCCTCAGAGATAGGAGATAAGGAAAATGGTGGGCTGTTTGGCGCTGCTAAACGGAGTGGATACATTGCGCCTGCACCCCACAAAACCCTAACACGACGGTGAGTATGTTTTAACCGTCTTATTTCTCTATTCTCTGTCTTTTTCCCTTCCCCACTGTTGAAGATTCAACTGTGGATATTTACCAATTTTTCCGTTCAAATATTTCTCAGTCTTGACGTCGAGACTCGATTTCTTATCTTTCCCAACCCCTCAACACCACGATAAGCACATTCCGGAGGGAAAAGTGCTTGTTTTTACCCCAGAAACGCTTTACCCCACCCCGTTTTACCTCTAGGAAGTTTCTTTTTGGAAATCACTCCACAAACGCCTTCACCATGGCTCTCCACGACATCCCAAACCCCTTTCCCTATCCAACACCCGCTCACACCCCACCTAACGAGTCGAACATCCCACTTACCGTCCTGGTATCCTCTCGAGCCGTCATCTACGACCAGGACAACAACCTAGTTGTTTCTCCCGCAACTATCTCAATTTCTCCACAGTCTGGCACAATCCTATCGATCCTCCCAACCGTTCTCCCTGCCTCGAGTTTTCCTCCGAACACGACGTATATCGACCACACTCCTCATCTACTGCTCCCGGGGCTGGTCGATGCACACGTACATTTGAATGAGCCGGGCCGAACAGAATGGGAGGGCTTCAATACTGGCACAAGGGCTGCGGCTTCTGGTGGAGTGACAACAGTCATTGATATGCCATTGAATGCCATTCCGCCTACTACAACGGTCTCGGGATTGCAGGAGAAGATCAAGGCTGCAGAAGGACAATGCTGGGTTGATGTTGGCTTCTATGGGGGGGTAATTCCCGGAAACGCCCACGAATTGCTTCCCCTAGTAGAAGCCGGTGTTCGTGGCTTCAAGGGCTTCTTGATCGAAAGCGGAGTAAGTACTTTCTCCGGATCGACGGGATGATACTCATATGTTTAATAGGTTGACGAATTCCCTGCCGTCTCTTCTTCTGACATAGCTCTAGCCATGACGACCCTCGCCAACTCTCCCACGACCCTCATGTTCCACGCAGAAATGATACCCCCGATCACGGATTCCGTCGGCGACGACGTACAAAAGTCTCTCCCGCCGCTCGCCCCAACCGGGCCCCTAACCTCCTACTCAACATTCCTATCCTCCCGCCCACCAGCATTCGAAACCTACGCCATTGAAGAGGTCCTCTCCCTCGCCCACCTCGCACCAAATCTCCCATTGCACATCGTCCACCTCTCCGCCATCCAAGCCATCCCCCTCCTCCGAGAAGCCCGCAACCGCGGCGTGAAAATCACAGCAGAAACCTGCTTCCACTACCTCGCCCTCGCCTCCGAAGACGTAGCCGACGGCGACACCCGCCACAAATGCTGTCCCCCCATCCGCAACTCCATCAACCGCATCGGCCTCTGGAACGAGCTCTCGCACCCGGACTCCGTAATCCAAACCATCGTCTCGGACCACTCACCCTGCACGCCCGAGCTAAAGCTCCTCCCCGAACACCTCAGTCACTTGTGTGGCGGCCGTATTACACCCGATGAGATAATCGGCGTCAACGGCGAAGTCCTCACGAAAGAAGAAGCCGAGGAGAAAGAGAAAGGCGATTTCTTCGCGTCCTGGGGCGGCATCTCATCTGTTGGTCTCGGGCTGCCAATCCTCTGGACCGAAGCCACTGCTCGCTCATCTAGCACCAAGGCTCCCCTGGCCATCACAGACGTAGTCCGTCTCTGCGCCGTCAACACCGCGAAACAAGTCGGATTGTCTCATCGCAAGGGCGCGCTAAGACCCGGGCTCGACGCTGATATCTGTGTCTTTGACGATGGGAAGGAGTGGAGGGTTGGCAGGGAAGCGATGTTGTTTCGGAATAAGGTTAGTCCGTATCAGGGGAAAATAATGAGGGGGCAGGTGAAGGAGACTTGGGTTCGCGGACAGAAGGTTTTTGAGAGGGAGGGGGGGAATGGGGAGTTTGTTGGGAAGGGGGGGATGCCGGTTGGGAGGTTGATTTTGGAGAGGAGGAGGGTTTAGAGGGACTTTGGGAGGTGGGAGAGTGGATTTGGGGGATTTAAATTGCATTTGAATGGAGCGTAGCTATCATTGGTGGGATTGAAGGTGGCATATAGTTAGAAGGTTGGAACTTAATTTGCATGATGGGATTTGGGGGAGTTGCATGGTGGGATGGATGGATTTAATGATAGCTGATGATTGCATGCATAGATTTGAAATCACGAATTTCTTCCAATTTCTTGATCAACAAATGTTGCACGTGATTTTATCACGTGCTAATCAACGTCCTGGTTTTTCTAAAATAGCTACAGGGCATAGGTACGGTACTGAGCAACTCAATAGACCAATTCTAACCGCTATATTCGTCTCTACTACAATAATTATAATTTAAAACAAACTTCCATTTATCCTTACCATCCAATTCCTTCCTTAAAAGCAAGACAATTAATTACCTTCCTCCTTTCATCCAAGCCTATCATTCATCCAATCCCCACAAATCCAGTGCCAGAACTCTTCCTTATCATTTATCTTATTTCCTTTCCCTTTTTCCCAGTTTGTCTCTCTTTCATCAAGACTATCTCCACTTGGTTTCTGCTGACTGACAACGAGTTGCTGAATCTTTACATCTGTATAGGAACAATTAGATAGTCGGTATGCTACAAGATCCTGATAGATCCGAGACTTTCTATTTATCATTTCGTGGCTGGTTAGGTTTGTATTTGTAGAGAGGGAAGGGAGAGACAGGGGGATGTGGAAGAATTGGCGATACGGGCTTGATTAGTGGACGCTCATTTCAGGCGGCAGTGAAAAGAAGAAGAAGAGGAATTTGGGTTCGTTAAACTTTTATAGCATCGGATCTCCAGCCTAGGGAAGCTATACGTTTTGATCCGCTAAAAGAGGAAGGAAGAGGCGGGTCTTTGCTGTTTGCGTGTATTTCACTCTGGCAAGAATCACCACAGTGTTCCAGCCAACCCACACCGCCCCCTTTTTCCCTCCTTGACCCAGATGCCCGCGATGAAAAAAGGAAAGGGAATTGGGTCTTCGCTAATCTTTTATAACGTCGGATGTCCAACTGTGTCTGTGATCTGCTAATCCGCTAAAGGGGGAAGGAAGAGTTGGTTCTTCTCCGATTTCCTTATATTGTCTGACCTTTCACAGGGTTAAAGAAGCCATAGCTCTAGGATCAAATCCAGGACACAGTGAATTTTGTGCTTTGCTGCCATGCCGTATTCTGGATAAGCGTCAAGCGGTTCTATCCTTCTTTGATATATGGTGGTACAGGCTATCTAGGGAGGCTTACAGTCACTCTTACTATATTATCATTCCTTGTAATCTCCTATATAGAAAAACAAACTTTCAAGCTTTGAGCATCCAGGTCATAATATAGACAGCTCCTATGTTCTCCTGTTACTTGCGTGTGAACAGCAGCATCCGCCCCACAGTCCCAGCCCACGCACACCGACTCACCTTACTTCTTCTTTGTGACGCTTGTTCGCCACGATAAAAGAAAAAAGAAGAGAAATTGGGTCTTTGCTAACCTTTTATAGCCGTCAGATCTACTGACTGAGGAGGCTTTTTGTTTGTGATCCGTTTAAAAAGGAAGGAGAAAGATTAAGTTTTTGCCAGTTAACCCATATAAATAGCAGGAATTGCCTCATTACCTTAGATAGTCCGAACAGGCTCCCTTACTTCTTCTTAGTAACTGAGGTCTGCCGCGATGAAAAGAAAGAAAATGAAGTTAGTTCTTCGCTAGTCTTTAAGAGATAGCGTCTAAACTCGAATTTGGAGTTCTAGTTTAGAGAAAACTCTTTGAACATTATTGTCTTAATGATATTCTGTTTCTCCCGGAGAACTAGGACAAGGTATCCTGGCCTATCAACTATCCTTGTTCAACCCCTCACCGCCACACTTGTCATCCTAGAAAGTGAAATGGATTACAGGGCCTTCCGCTTACAAACAACCATTGAAGGAATAATCGAAATTTTTGCGCAGTGAAAAAAATAATTAAAATAAATAAAAAAATTATTTTTTGGCTTCTCCTCTATAACATTTATCATGTTTAAAAGAAAAGGAATATGTAGTTATTTAGTAAATGTTATGTAAAGTGACCGACTTTGATTTCGCGAGGCCTGAAAACCTCGCTTAAATGCCCTGTAATCCACGGGCATATGGTGTGGGCTTGTAAGCGCGCTCTCAGTTGGAGAAAAAAGTGGCCGATTTTTGGCATCAGACACCTTACTTCGCACGCTCTATAACTCTTTAACCACAAAGCACGAAACAAAAGCTAAAGTGTAAAAAATATAGAAATTTACTTGCGCTATAAATCGCACTTTTTTGAAATCTTTCAAATTATGTTGGCGTTGTTTTATTTGATCTTAAACGCTAATATTTGATCTTGCGCACGTGCCAAAAATAGGACTTTTTTTCCTCCGACTGAGAGGCGCGTACCTGGTTTGGATAAGACCCCTATCCTTATCAGCAAAATAGTGGGCTCTCATTTCTCACCGCATCTTCCCCATTTCTGAACTTCAATATCTCAGTCTGCGCTTCTACAATATCGTCCACAAGGACTGGCGACTTATTCTTGACTTGCGGTGGATATCATCCGAGTTTTGTAGCTTTTTACGGAGAATCGAAACTTCGGAGGACTGTTCAAAAATGGATTCTAGTGATTTGCCAACTATTGAACGGATCCAACATCTGGCACGTTCAATCCTGGGATGCTCAGAACTCTTCTCAACCGAAATTGAGTGCTATAATTCTGTCATCACTCCGATTATACGATTGCAGAAAATGCAAGCTTCAGCAAACGAAATCAAGTCTTTGACCCAAGGCCTGTTGGAAGGAAGCGCACGCCAGCCCAGAAGCTTCAGTCTCTTCCCCATGCTTCCAGTTGAGCTTCGCTTGAAGATATGGAAATTGGCATTGCCGGGCCCAAGAATTGTTGAGGTCTACCTCGATCGGGTTGTGCCTGACCTGGATAGAAGTTATTATCATGAGGACATTTTGAGAGTTAACACCCCGCCACCTGCTCTCATGCATGTTAATTGGGAATCTCGAAGTATTGCATTTGAGAAATATTGGTTGAGGCTTGGAAATGCGGAGGTCAAGGATGATTTTACTCGTATCGACCCCGCTGAGGATACAATTTTCATTCCATGGCCCATTTTGGACTGCGGAGAAATCTTCATCGATCGCTTGATAAACGGCACAGCATGGTCTGAAGAAGCAAGAAACGCTGTGCGATCAATGGCGGTTGATGAACGTACTTGGAGAGAACTGTCTGGGCCCTCGAATTTTATCTATTTCGAGAACTTGGAGAAATATACTCTTGTGGCTCACGAATCGTACGACATATGCTGGGAGGGGTGGCGGAAGCCTAACACAGATCTTTGTTTCGTGGATCTGGACGACGAGGAAGAAATTGAGGAGCTCCATTGTAATGTGGAGAGTCGGATGCGGGACGAAAATCGAGACTATAATCGCCAATGGGAACTACCAGTCATTGAGGTAAAGGTCGCGGCGAGAGGAGGAAGAAATGCTGTTTCGATTAGTGATTTCATCATTCAGCACTGAAGGAGATGGTTTTATTCACACTTTCATGTGTTCTTTCCTCTGATTCATTGATCTATTGGAAGTTGCCAGGCAGACCTAGCAGAGCGCACTTAGCGCGTTCGCAGCGTCCATGCAAGGTATGTACACAGTGAAAAGTATCGACCAGCCAGTCTCAGTCCTGCAATGTAATGCCCGCAATTTGAAAATAATGCTTTCCAGCCGTCAATCAAGCCCCGCAAAGAAGTTTTTGCAGCAGAATTCATTCGTGCGTGCAGTAGAAAAGAGCAGGCTTCTTCCGTCCCGCATATGGTCTTCCCGCCTTCGATGCCCACAACCTATCCACTGATGTCTTCTCTCGTCTCCAAAAAATCTTCCATCTTCCTCACAACTATTTTTTTCTCACCCGGGCCTCCAGATGCACCAGAGCGGTCGGGTAGAAACAGAATCAACTCGTCCGCCACTTTGAATGTCTTGAGGAGATGTTCGAGGAGTGCCATATTCCATTTAAACCAAGTCGTCCCAATAGTCTTCAGTAGCATCGCTTGTGGGGACCAGATGTGCTTCAAGATCGACAAATCAAGTGAAGCGAAAGCAGCTGTCTTTGCAGCAAGACATAAGAAGTCTGTCTTTAGATCGATCCTAGTGTTTGCGAGTTTGTATTTAGATTTACTAAGCTGTAATGAATACCGTTCCAAGGCAATTTGCCTGGCCTCGCGGGTAACTCGGAAGAAAACATGTGGGGCTTGTTTTATTCCAATATTTGCTTCCGTTTGGCCGGCCCCAGCTTTATCTACCACTTTGGCGTAGAATTCCACGATGCGTTGACTCGGGAGACAAGTCTTCCAGATTTTGAAGCGTAGTTCCGGGGGAAGTTTAGGGAACCTTACAAAACCGCCAACAGCACCAGATTTGATAAGAGCCGTCGAAATCGAATGGATGTTAGAGGTCGAAGCTTGTATTCCCTCGAGAAAAGCCTTCAAGTCGTCCTTGCTCAACTGGATAAGGTGCAGATGACATGAACTCGTCTATCGAGAGGTTGATTGATTTCGCTAAGGAGACAATAGTTTGTGTCTTCACTCCCGGAGGCAGTCCTTCGATTGTGGCACATTCCTAAGTTAAATAAGCCAATGTATTAGCAATTGGAAAGTTGGAATTGCATACCTGTGGGCTCAGAGCAATCTGAGGTTCTTCTGCTGGCGATAATTCTGGGATAGCCTCCTGTCGACTAGGTGAGCGAGTACAAGTGAAGGCAGGAAAAGCGACAAGGTGAGCGAGCACAAGTGAAGGTAGGAAAAGCAAACTTACTTCTTGGCTTGGGAATTCCTTACCCACCTTTGACTGACAACCCAGTGCAATCTGGGTGTCTTCTGCTAGTGATAAATCTCGAATAGCCTCCTGTCAACAAGGTGAGCGAGTACAAGTGAAGGCGGGAAAAGCGACAAGGTGAGCGAACACAAGTGAAGGCAGGAAAAGCGACAAGGTGAGCGAACTCAAGTAAAGGCAGGAAAAGCGACAAGGTGAGTGAACACAAGTAAAGGCAGGAAAAGCAAACTTACATCTTGGCTTGGGATCTCCTTAACCACCTTTGACTGACCCGAGGCCCTGTAGACGAATCTCCTTGTACTAACCATTGTGTGCCGATCTGAATTGTCGGAAGGAGATGTTTTTGAATTTGAGTTGAGCTGGTGTTGTGATTTTGAAAGAGCTAGCCGAACTCTTAGCCCAACCCGCCGCTTTTGGACAACCCTACATCTCTTCGTTCACTTGAAAGTTTTGAAAGAAATATTAGGAAGTAACTTCTCTGTTCTATAGCTGTGGTAGTGTACAATTAAGTATCTTTAATCAAGGCTACGGTCAGGGTCCCTGTAAAACACATTTACTTGCTTAGCCTCGAGAGAAACTACCCCTTTCTGCTGTCCTCTTCGTTAGATCAGTGCTTTTTCAAGAAGCCACTAAAGAAAGTCAAAAGTGGTGGCAAAATACTCGTATTCCCAAGCAGTACCGCCTTAAGTCACACTCCAAATACCCTACCACGAGTTGCGAACTCTCGAACCGATCGATACGAAGCTATATACGAGGATAGATGGAACCGGGGAAGGCGTTTGGCCGATCCGCGAGAGGAGGAATACCGCGCCCGAGGACGTCTACGTTTGGATTTATATACGGGGGAGAAGGCTTGGGCAGGAGGAAGGGACGAGGATGTTCCTCTCTGCGCCTATCTAGGGAGATTCGGACTACCTGGGGACACTAAATGGAATCTGCTGACCACCCCAACCGGCCGTGGGAAGTTTAAAGTCACAAGCCATATGGCATCTCCGGGGGATAGCAGATGTCAAGGGCTGGCCTGCCGGCATGAATTGCTTCCTGGGGTTATAAGGGCATCGTAACACCGTGGGATCAGGGACCCGGGGCTGCTTCACAGGGGACGTCTTTTTCCCCTTGTGGTTTTGACTACTCTATTAAGTAGGACTTTATTGTAAACCCTTAGCTAGCACGTCCTCATACCCTTCGGGAGGTCGAGAGCAGCCTTTCAGGCTATTCCATCGGACGTAAATAACTATCAATTAATCAATACCACGAGTTGCGGCTTTTCCCATCCTCCGCCGTTTGGCCTCGATTATTTTCAACCATTTATCCCATTCGTGCTAGTAACGCGCAGCAAACAAGTGGTTCCTCGGACTCAATTGTATCTCTTTGCTGCTCCGCAGCTCACACGGGAATTCTATCGAATAGACAATCACTCTGAAGTATTTTGGGAATTTGAAGGCTGTTACGGCATCGCCAATACTACAGTTGAAATCAAACTCTAAGTGATCCTCTCCCGCGAATCAGTGGCATTCATTTTCCTTTTCAATGCTATTGCTAACCATTGCTTTCTCCAACAGATTATCCGCCCTCCCTTTCAAGACTCGAACCACGGAGCCATGGAAAGCAAACGACGTTCTCCTTAGGACCTATTCTGGTATTGGCACCGTCTGTGTTAGCGGTACCACATTACAATGGACATTTATTCAATGGGACTTCTCGAGAACGCGACAGCGTGGAATAGCGCGTGAGGAAGTTGCAAACCTGAAGATGCTAGTCTTCTTCTCTACAAGAACATACGCCGAACCGGCTTGAGGAAGAGCTAGCTTCATCTCTCCAGAAGCACACAGTCACACTTCCTCCCTACACTAGCGCTTCTCGTCAACCCAGAAATAGCAGCCGTATTCGCGAAACTTTCAAGGGCTGACCAACTACGCACAGAATTCCACGGATCTGAAGTTCTGCGAAAATATGCTCCTATATTGTGTTACAAAGGTCCGTTGGAAGCTGAGGGAATTTGATTGATTCGCCCACACTTCTGAGGATATGAGCTCTTGGAAAAGAGAGTTGTCGTTTGACGCTGGTTCTTGAATGCTATGAAATAAATTTTCAAGTCGCCTTAGGGCCGTTTGGTAGGGGTCAAAAACATCACAATAGCAGAACGGATCACTCCAAATAGCTTGGTGATAGCTTCAGCCTTGGTTGCAGAAGTTTTAAGATGGCTTTGGACTTCGAGATTCATCCGTACTGTCTGGTATCCGGAGATCGTGCGGTTCTTTCTAAGGCTTGAAGTTGTGTTCTTTTTTGGGGGGGGGGGGATTATCTACAGCTCCACAGGGCCTATAAATGTAGCTCCTGTTGAATAGCTCACTTCGCAGGGAGGATTAAGCCACAAGTCAGCCTCAGGGAGGGGATCGAACCCTAATATAGCCACTCTACGAGATCGAATATTATCGGACATACCAAGATACTAGTATAAGACCTTCAATTTGCCTATTGTCTTGTCCAAAATATATCAATATAAAGCCAAAGAACCGTCCCCAAATATCTGTAGATACTCATCCAAAGAGTCCTTGGGCTCCCAGATGGGATTAAGGTCCCTCTTCACGGCTCTTGCGCTTTGGCAGACTAGAGAAGGTAGGATAGAGAGGTCTTACAAGCTGCCTTCGTACTCCTCAATCCCTAGCCTGCTCTGAATTCTCACGGTTTGGCAGACCTCCGCTGAAATTCTAGGCGAGTCAACGGCGGAGTTCGTTCGATCTGCGGTGAAGGACAGTGGTATTAAGAGCCGTAGCAGTCGACTTAAAACTTCGTTGCCGCAAATAAACCTCGTGGCCTCTGTATGTCAGGGAGCCTCCCATTTCGAACTACGGCGCGTGGACGTAGGAACGGGTATTCCCCTTGGCCTCTATGCCCTCGTATATTGGCCTCGTCGACGAGGGCTTTCGATGGAGGGTACGGTCACGAGAGCTTTCGTTGGAGTCGTTGTCGAAAGAGGATTCGTCGTCGTATCGTTCAAGGGATAGCAGCGGTGACTCAATCTTGGCTCTGCTGACCCTCAATTAAGGGCTGAAGGTTCCTAGCTTGCACCAACGTGGAGGTGTTGAATCATCGCAAGCGCATAATGTTCTTCTTGACGACTTCGGTTTGCAAAGCTGGTGTTGTTACGAGGGAACCTTATTCTACAAGAAAGGAAACGAAATGACTCGGCTGATTTGTTGATTAAATGAAGCCGCTGGAGGTATTTCTTGGATTCATTTACCTGAAATCTCGAGTCACTTTGTCTTTCTTGGCAAGTTACTGAATGATTGAGTCAGCAACCTCTCTTTTGAATCAACTACTGTCCTTGTTCCTTGTTTAGCTCTTTATAAATCAATCTTGGAGAAGAATAAACCACGAAACAGCTCTCACAGGATCCAAATTCAGCAGTAACAATGCCGGACCACCCTCTTGATCAGGTTTACTCCACTCCATATCTGCCAATGCATGAGTTCAAAGGTCGGGTGACAGTCGAAGACCATGTCATTAAGATAAAATGGAAACCCAAGGAGCCTCTCTCAATCTCCTTAACTTACAAAGCACTATGTGAGCGTGTCTCGGGAGAAGCAGCTCTCATGAAAGGACAGACAGAAGTCATCATCAGGTAATTCAACTCACTTCACCGCCCTTTCATGCTTTCACCATCTCCGGATTACGAAATTTGAGAACATTACAGAATTTGCATTCATGATGCATGCACTGACCGAGTATTAAGGAACAAAATCCACAATGTTTCCCCAGAACGTCACACCAAGAAGCACCACTATGACCCACATATAACAGTCCACTTTCCTGGCCTGGACCGAAATGCACACATCTACATAGGTCCCGAGAATGAAAAGGATTATAGGAAGATGAAGATGTGGAGACGACAAGGGAAGCCAGCCATTGTATTTTGTTGATTTTGGTGGCTCAGGGGTTTGTTTACTTAGCCGCTAGCTAAGCGAGAGCGGACAAACATGACCCCACCAGTGGGTGTCAGAATTCGTGACGCAATACGGGTTTTCAATGTACTATTATCCGAGGGACATTTAGAGCCTAACTGCCATTTTGCTTTTTTGAATGTTCCCTGATCTGAGGAACAATCTGAAAATTAGTGGCTCGTCACTTCACAAATGTTCCATAAGTTACAGTACATTAAAACGCAGCTTTGCGCCACAAATTCTGACAACCACTAGTGACCCCAACGTCATTGTCCTCTTTGATGCCGAAATCCCGGTGATCACGGGGTTGACAGTGTGGGGCAGATATCGATTAAGATATTTTCGAATTCACTAGACGCGTTCTTTAATCATAGACTGTTAACTGTGATGTTCATGTCTTATTTTTAAAAAAAATTGTCCTTCTAGTATACGAATCTTCCATTTGCAGTTCGCGTTCAACATAGTATTGGTCGTGTCTCTAGCAAGTCAATATTAACTAGCAACATGAATTCTAGAAAGACAATCACCCCTCCGAGCAACTTGGACTCCGATTTCCCAAGTAATGCAAATACCACGAACGATGAGGTCTCGCTCAAACCCATGGAAGTCGACAATCCAAGAGAGGATGGAGGTGTTAGATCGCACACTCCTCCACCTCCCTATTCTTCTCCAGTCAAAAAGGCCAAAAAGGGAAAATGTCCGAAACACCTCGACATCCATTGCCCCGAAGAGTCAATTCATCCAGGTCTAGGTGCCCTGAAAACCAAAACTGACGCGACGACGTTGCCGTTTGTTCCGAATTTCCCTCCTCGAAGCAGCAGTCTTGGTCTTCCTAACATCAAAACCAGCCTTACCACCTCAAAGATTCCGAGGAAGGTTCCCCCGAAGACCACCTCTCCAACGAGCGAGTACTCCTCCTTGAGCACTATCAAGGAAGAGAGAGAGGAAACCCCGAGCATAACTGCAGCACTTATTGACGCCCTCTTCGCGTACGACGATGGTAACTTCGGGTTCGAGGACAACTTCGAAGACATGCCCAATTCCCCAGAAACCTATGCTGACGATCAAATCCACGAATGGCTTGCTTCGTCCTCCCCGAGCTCTTCGAAGCCGGTAGACAACAGCAAGATCGACCCTGCTCTCTTGAAAGAAGACATGGAGAAGCAAAACACCCTCAAGTGCAGCCCATCCAAGCTATCCAAGGAAGTCGAAACCTCTGATCGTGATAGTAACGACGCCGGCTCAGAGAACTCGACCGTCAAAGGCCCTTCTTCCCTTCTCCCTATGGAACTTGAGGAGTCTGAGGACACAGGAATCAAGATCATTTGGGACGGTTCGATTTGGGCACCTGAGAACCAGCACGAGAAAACCAAACTGGAGGAAATCTGCAGAAAGGTTGCCGAAGATCACGGATTTACAGAAGTTGTCATCATGTAAGTTTCCGCCCTTCCCCTTCCCCTTTCTCTCTCACCTCTACTCTCACGTTTTGCAATACTAACCGTCACCATAGGTCCCGAGTCATCACCTGTATTCCAACGACAACTCGTTATACCGTCCGCAAAATCTATTATGAACCGCATGTAAAAGCAGTGTTTTCAAAGCCTCCCCCAAAAGACGATTCCTACCCAACTAAGAACTTGAAAAAGTCCAACACTGGCTCAACCGTCAGACGTTACAACCTGCGCAAGCCCTCTACTAAAGCCTCATCCGATCATCAGGAAGTAGTCGAAGAGACGGCCTTGATTCACGTGGGTCCTAATGCTGAGGGCGTCAATAAATGGGACCCTGAGGAGAAGGAGGGTTGGGAGAAGCTGGGCATGTGGAGAAAGGGTGGAAAGGAGACCATTCAGTGGAATTGTGGCTATGACGAAACCTACTGATTTACTTGTCTCGCTGCCGTTTATTATGCCTCGTTGTCTCGTTGCGGTACCTTGCGCTTCGATTGTCATCATTGTCTGCTGTGTAAGCGGGACAAAGGGACTGGGACATCATGATCTGTTGAACTAGGAAAGAAACCATGGCATCAGTGTAGGAATAGCAAGAATAAAATGACTCAATCTCCCCTCTATCTTTGCCCACTCTACTCTGCCAACGTTTCACTTTGCCGATCACTTGTATCCAGCACAACCAAATACCTGAATAACCAAGCATCTCAAATAACAGATCCTACTAACCTCCCAATAATCTACAGAGTAGTAAATTTCCGAGAGACTGTGGGCCATCGACGGATCGAAACTTCGATCCTCCACATTACTCAGTGTTTAGGTAAGTTTAACTGGAAACAATCTCCTCACGTGACCCCCAATCCCCCCCTCCCCTTCCCATCCCCACCCCCTCTCACTGTCTCATCCCATCCAAGCCCATAATTCCCTAACCTCCTTATCTCGATCTTGATCGGCAATCCGTCCACCAAACAAGAGCTTCCTGTCTCCTTCCTCCTACCTCGCTTCTAACGAACTTGTGCCCGAACAGACCTGAGACACGCCCGCGAAAAAGTATCGCACGACTCACTGATACTGATACTGACACTAGCATAGCAGGAATTGAATGCTTTACAGCTCTGAGTCTTGTCTTGTCTGATTTTATCCTCGAGGAGGACGTAGATTAGATTAAATAGATGAGGATTTGTGTTTGGCCAGAAGGAAGGAGAGGAAGTAAAAGGAACATTCCCACAAGGTGAGGTAAAGAAGGAAGGGTACGCACTGCGAAAACAATGTAGGGAGAAACATCTCACAATCAATTACAAGCTCCAACTCTTATCCATCTCCATGTGCAAACTAGAGACGTAAACTTAGACACCAGAAAACTGCTCATGAAAAGTCTAAAATTTCCGCCCTCCTCCAAAAGCTACATACACATACGAATGTAATATTCTCTACTCCCCCTTACCTTATCAAACGAGGTGATAGCTTGCGCCCTGCGCTCAATACACAGCCCTGCATTCCGTATCCCATTCCCATAGCCCTGGAACTTCAATGCTACACTAGTGTTGTATTCTCGCCTATGTACGTGTACCGCCAACTGAATGTGAAAGGAAAAGATACATATGGCATAACCCAGTCTAGAAATTTTCTTTACCCCAGGAGAATTGGAAGCCTGCGATGCGTTAGTATCAGACGCCATGATATGTTTGAGGTAGAATATAATGGGAGGAGACATACCAGGTTCCGTGTACATATTACACTTGATATGCAGTTGACTGCCCAACACCTTGGGTCCACAAAAGAAAACACCCGCTTCCGCAGGACTGTGAATCTTGCGGATGCTCTTGAACACCATATCCCAGTTCGGTCTGCCAAAGTTCGTTGGAGCTCGGAGACCCGTAATGGCGTCGCGGTCCGCGTTCGCGTCGTTGATCATAATATTTGTGGCGTCGTCGACTTTGATCTTGGCTGTCAGGTAGGTGTGGATCTCGATGTGGTTATCCATATCTTGAGCCTCGATGGCGAGGAGCAGCGAGCGGAACCACTCGAAGGAGCCGAAGTCTCTGCAGATCCAGAAGAAGTAGACCTTGCTGAGGCGGGTCTTCTTTTGGGGGTAGTTCATTCGGTACCAGATAGACTTCAGGATCGAAGCGAAGGGTGTGACACCAATACCTGCTCCGACTAGGACAGCAATCTCATACTTGAAAACATCCTCAGATGCCGAACCGAATGGACCATCGATATACACACGAGGAAGGACACGTTGGAGTGCTGGGTCGACACCATTTGCTCCAGGGCCGTTCTTGTTCACGCTGACGACTTGTGATGCATCCTTCTTGTCTCCCTTCGGTTTGTCGACTTCGCATCCAAGGAGTCGGCCAACAGCTTTTGTGAAGTCTCCCTGCATTCTGATGTGGATGGAGATATAATCTTCCTCAGGCGCGGAGGTGAGGGTGAACGGGTGATATTGCCAGACCGAGACCTCAGGACAGCAGAAAAAGATGTACTGTCCGGCTCTCGTCTTTGTATTCTCCTTCTTGATCTGGATCTCGCAGACCATGCTGGGATGTTGTACGACCTTGGAAATGTAGGTTTTGTGCTTTCCTCGGATCTCTCGTGCAATTCTCTCGAAGAGATAGATATACCCACCATACATCCAGTACTGCCAGAAGACCCCAATGGCTGTTGAACCAACGCTCACACAGTATGGAGCAAAGTCGGGTTGAATCATACAGAAGGCTCCGTGAATTGACCAGAAAAAGAAGAATATGACAAACATGTGGTGCGTGTACCAGAAGCGTTCAAAGTTAGCACGACGCATCTTCTCGACCGAAGTTACCACCATGCACATGAGTGCAGTCAGCATAATATACCCCGACCATCCAGGACCCGTAACAAAGTTGGCCAATAAGAATCCGCCAATCCCCAAGTTGTTCTTTGCCGAAATCTGGGCAAAGTTGTTCCAATGCGCGATCGTGTGCACCCAAGAAAAGAAAACGATGGACCACGCAGTGGTCATATGGAAAGTAATGTTCTTGTCGAACTGTATAATGCCATTGAGCGGCGTTTGTCGAGCCAAGGAAATGAGCGTCCTGCAAACGGGGAACAGAATCATGGCCACATCGAAATGGAGCACCAGCGCCGCAGCACGTGCTATAGGATATGTGAGGCCGAAAGTACTTCTCGCTATGTTCAAGTTGTCCTTGATCTGGTAATTCATGAAACCGAACGAGAAGACCATCAAATGGATTGCGGCGAAGATGAAGACGAAGCTATCCACATATCAGCCTGCTGTTCTCTGGGAACACTTACGACGAAATTATACGCACAATCTTCGGTAACCCTCGTTCACCATCCATCGGTCGAACTTCTCGCGCGTGTTTAACTCCCTTGGCCGTTCACCACTCATCTCGCCCGACATCAGCATCCGCGTTAGCGGTGGCCATCTCGCCCGCTCCGCCCCCTTCATCGATCCTATGCTATTCCGATCATAGCCCTTTTCTGCCATCCTGCTAACGGTGCGACTTCAAGTCGGCTTTCCAAGGCCTTGAATGCCTCTCTCCTCGTATCTGAAACCCTCCGTCCAACGTCGTGTCCTGCCAATTAACTGTAGAATCGTGGGTATATATTAAATCGACGTGATCATTCAGAGCCTGCTGAACTGACAGACGCTTCCGAATGAATGGAATGGAATGGAATTAGCTGAAGAGAACGTAGTTGCGCAGCGCTTGCGAAGGAGTGTGGAGGATGAGGAGCCTGTGATGAGACACGAGGGTCGGTCAGTCAAGAGCATACGCGGCACGGGGGCGCTGGTAGGTAAAAGTAGGGCTTGGGGATCGACGACGAAAGGGGTTTGATGAAGCAGGACGGAATTAGAAGTGGTGCTTGGAAGTACGTACCTGAACACAATGCCTGCACTGGTGGCTGCTTCCCAGTCGAGCAGAGTCGTAACAATGAAAATTAAGTAAGAAAGGAGGAAGGAGATGCAGCAGAGTGGGGAGGGAGAAACGAAATGGCTTGGCCAGGAGGGCAATTGCAGAGGGCTTGAATGTCACCCAGAGGAAGGCGGATGTCACGTTTATGCGGGCAGCAGGAGGAAGTGGAGTGGACCCGCCGAGCGCGAGTGAAGCCTGCCTGTTAAAGGGAGATGGCCTGCCTGGTGTAGTAGAGCGTGTTCGTAAGTGTCTGAGCATTCTGGAAAGAGGCCATGGCAGACAGTTCCAGTCTCATGGGTACGGGCACTGGCCCTGGCTGACGAACGATTCGAACGCCTCTCCCGGCAAGTGCTGAGGGCCGAGGACAGAGGTCGAAACAAGGTAGCCGCCAAGGGTGGCTGGTAGAGGCGAGAAATGGGCAGGCTGTTTCTCTGGAATCTTTGGCATCTGAGCATCTCTGCTGGAGGAGGCCAAGGGGTCGCCTGGCAGCTGCGGTAGTGGTGGAACGCAGAGAGCGTGACAAGAGCCCAGCAGCTTTCTGTTTGGCTAGCAGCTTCAACTTACTCACCTTTCTGGGTGCAGAATGGTCGTCCAAGACACGGTGTTTGACCTTTGACCCTCATCAGCCAGATTTAGCCAGCGCCGAGCGTCTTTGCAGGCCGTTGTTGCTGCTGCTCCAGTCTGTGCGGCAATCCCAGACGTCGATGTTGCGAAGCCGCGGCTCTGATTGGCGCCGTCAAGGGCTCGCTTAGTTTCAACGTCGCGACAGGTTTCAAGTTTGGGATCCTCACACACGCCTCATCTCCGGGCAGTGCCATGCGGCAAAAGGCTGGGCTTTGCTTAGCTTTTTGCCGGCTCTCTAACTTCTGCAAAGACAAAAGAGAGGAATTCTTAAGCCGCAATCGAGAATTCGTTGCGCAGTTTCTAGCGCCATGCAAGAGACCAACCTTATGAGTGCAAGCGCTTTGACGGCATCTTCTATTATCCCCTGATGACAATCACAAAAAGCTCCCCCCCTATTCGCCCTTCGAAGACATGATTGTCAAAATAGGATCTTAAGTAGTGAGAACCTTGATCAGCATCTTCTTCTCCATAGCACCCCACGCAGAACCTCACCCCAGCCTGCCCTCAATCTAAAGATAGAAACTCATGCCCTTCAATATGACCCTAAAAGCAGATCTCTATTCTCCCAAACTCCATCACGCCACTACCCACTTCTCCCTGCCCGTATCAAATAATCATCATTCAAAACACAAAAATAGAGCAGAAACAAAGCCGTTGTCACCACTCCACTTTCATATCGAATCCCTTCACTTATTACCATAGCAATAACATGATACTGAAAACCCAATATCAATCGCAAGTAGCCCCATTCCCCTCTCATCAAACTCCACGCACGAATAAAACCTTCATCTCCCTTCCTCAGCACCGTTCCACGAACACTTCACCTAACCGCACCCACATCCCGAGATAGTAATTGATTCGAACAGTGTTTCTGTTTCAATCCGCGTGCAATCCGTTTGCAGTTTCGCCTCTCTCCTCCATCACAACCTGTTTGATGCACTCGGGAATTAAGCAAACAGTGGTACCGAAGCACATCTTTCTGCACATCGTCCAATCTATGTAATCTCTGCATAGCCGAAGCCAAAGCCCTAAGCACATGTTAAACCATCTCCTCCTCAGTAACCAGTAACTAGAAACTTTGACACAAACATAGAATCAACCAATAAGAAAGCAAGCATATCCCACCAAGCAGAAACAAGCTTTCTCACTCGCCCCTCTCCCTGGACTCTGAACCAGCTCCGCGACACATAACCCGCCGGTGACGAGTCCCATGTTTCAGCACCTACCGCATCACATCGCTATCGACCTAGACCCCCACATTGACGACGAGGAAGTGGGGTATTGATTCCTCGAGAGTCTAGCCAAATCTCTCTTTCATGTGCGTTGAACCACCACCTGACGCCGGCTTTGATCTCGATCTCCCGCTCCTGAGGCTCTTACGAAGCCTTGGCATCCCAAACACATCCTCACAATAAACAAGGAAAGTGAAATAGCCCCAACTTTATTCCAATGTCGTCCTTGTCACTTGAGGCCCAGAATTTTACCTAGCATCACAAACACATCCTCGCAAAGCCTGACGTCGACTACCGGTACTCACACCTATACTGGATACAAGTACTGAAATAGCCCCCAAGCCCACCACCACCATAAACCATCAACCCCCCTCCACCTCCCCATCACTAGACTCAGCTCCCCCCCTCCACCTCTCCCTCACAAACCCACAACCTACAGTCTAAGATCACGACACAAGCAACAACTATCTCCAGCAACCCCTCACCACCATCACCATCACCAAATCGCCCCCTCGAACTCCTGTCCACCTCATCTATCACCTCTTCTCATAACTCGCATCCTGTACCAAAAATCAAAATTGGATCAAGGAAGCCTTCCTCCCCCCACCCATTCCCACCCACCACTCAGATCAGCAGACTCAAGCAGAAGTAGCAAACAGCTACTCCATTCCATCCGGTAACTAACTTACCTACTCCCTCCTTCCTGCTTTTGCTTTACAGTACTGCACTGTTCCAGTCATGTGACAAGAGTATGAGACTATCATTCACTCAAGAGGTTCAGAGTACTGAGATCTATGCTCATGCTATGCTCATTGTCTTGCTTTGCTTTGTCGAAAATGAGGTACTGTAGTATGGAAGCACAGCACAGCATAGCACAGCACTTGCTTGACGAGAGGAAGGGAATACGTACTGGGGGAAGTACACTCGGAAACTGCCGAGGAGTTCTCACACTAATGAGATACTGAAGAGAGTACTCGGAAGAGCGGACTGGCGCTTGCCTGTCATCACGAAAAATTAGATCAAATATTGAGCAGTGTGGCTTTCTTGACAACCCATGGACAGCGCTACACATGCACACGCGCATCCAAACTATCACATAAACCCAAAGCACATAAGTATTGAAGACACCAGGTTGCATTATCAAATCAACCTGAGTATCAACAGAGGGGCGGGGTAAACCGAAAAGAACAAGCTGACTGCTAGAATGCAAATGTTCATCTATTCCCATCCACCTATGCTACCGTTCTCCTCCCGCGTTATTTCTTCCTGCATTGCACGCACTACCACTAAAGTCTCGCTCCCGCAACGACGCATCACCCATCATAAGCAAACCTCACACACATTCCCCCCATTCATTCTTCCATACCAGTGTAAAAGAGTTCCCAGTCAAAGTGTCAAGACGCCAGCCAAATTCCGTAACGCGCACGAGAGAGAAGAGGAAAATCCGCAAACTCCCAGTCTCAGTTAGATGGCGTATTTACGTGTCCACTCTCTAGCGGTCGCCTCGTATCGGGAGCGGTCGGTCTTGTAGACGTGCGCAATTTCGGGGACCAATGGGTCGTCGGGATTGGGGTCAGTGAGCATAGAGCAGATAGACAACAGGACTGAGGATGTTAGCAACAATCAAAAAAAGGGAAATGGACGATATGTACCTTTTGAGATTGTCAAGGCAGGGGACCATTGGTCACGGAGGATGTCTAAACAGATGGAGCCGTTGGAGTTGATGTTGGGGTGATAGATTCGGGTGGTGAAGTTGACCTTCGGTGGCTTGAATGGGTAGTCGGTAGGGAAGTGGATGGCTAGGAAGAAGACACCTCCTGAGTATGGCGAGTCCGACTGTGCTCAAAGTCAGCCTTGTTCTGGTCATGTCATATTTTGGAGGTTTGAGCCTCGTTAAACCTGATGACGGGATTTCCCGTATTGGGCTCGGGAGAACGAGATAAGATGGTACTCACAGGACCCATGATGGTAGCTTGCCAGTGAAACTATTCAAACAAACATGTCAGTATACGCTATTCCGTTCCCTTTGACGCCTCCCAGGTGGGTCTTGTGCGCATCGGGCAGACTTGATGTTTTCGATTCGAGGCTGGGTGGAGGGGTACGTACCAAATCATCTCCGATGGGACCAGCAGAACACGACGAGGGAGGGTCACTGTAGAGCAGAACAAACGTTAGCAGATACTCTTCCACATGTCTAGAGCCCCATGATGAAGCTTTTGATGGGTTTGCATAGGACCCCGCTTGTGCAGCAGCCCCACCACATCATGTTGATTCTGAAGGTGGCGGTGTGATGGTGAGGGGTTACGTACCGGCCCAGGTCTGTAAGCTCCTTGTTGATTCTCTTCAACGCCATCGCGAAGTTGTTTTGTGTTGTGAGGGGTTTGTGTCGGTGGTTTCGAGTCTTTGGGGAACTCGAGGGCGCAGCAAACAGAATGAAGTTCTAGAGAAGCTCGATGTTAGCGACTAAACAGGCGAGAGCGGCTATGCCGAAAATGTGACGCGAGGTCTGGCAAGGGAGCAGCGTACGTGAGGATTTATGTGAGATCGTGAAGATGTTGGTGTTGGGAAGGAGGAGTCCCTTTCACGTCGGCGAAGGTTGTTTGGTGTCAAGGTTCAAGGTTGTAGGAAGAAGATGTGGTGAATAAGAATAAGAATCAGGAATGGAACAACGCGGGAAAGCGCCAACTGGGCTTAGCGCGGCCCGACGTCGATGACTGGGCTTCACAAACTTCCAGCCAGAATTTCTGCAGGCTCAGCCTCGCTCTGCGGCCTTCGATTAAATTCTTTTCAAAATATAAATTTCTACATCTTCTTTCGACTACAGCTATGTGCGCCATCTGACTCGAAACCTTTGGTGCCCTGGAGGCCGAACACTTCAAAATACATGTGCTCTGATGACGTCTTTTAGATCTCCGAAGACGGCCGGTCATCCAATGTTTTGGTAACGGCATCTCGCGGAAGGCCCCTCAGCCGCGTTCTTTGAGAATCATCAAAGGGAAACGAGAGTGCTTGCTATGGATTCATCCGGGGACTGTTTTGGGTGATTATAAAGCATCTGGAAAGATACTCACCGTTCAATTTTCCTTTTATCAGAACCTGACAGAGTTTCTGCCCTGTTCGAGAAGAGCCTCAGCTTTATCTCAGTCCTCAGTAGTGCTTAATTCTTCGAGGGATACTAGAAGAATGAGAGGGCTAGGGTAGAAGTTTGACGCTAGTAGCCCTCAACTGATTCAGGTCAAATCACGCAGCGAGTCTCCTCCATTCCAAGTCTCACATGGCCAAAGCCCAGAAGAATTCTCCGAGGATCAAATAACGAGAGCAGATCTGGCATTTTCGCGGCAGGGGATATTTGGTGGAGCTCTACGGACTGCATATTTACATATTGTTCTTATCCAAATCAGCAAAGGTCGAGGCCGTCTATACAAATGCCTGGAGACCAGTAATAGCCCTACCAAGGATGAGACCTGAATTTGTCAGCTTCACGAAACCTTTCCGTAAGAAACAGAGGATTCTTACTGTGAATGTCACTTTGCCCCTCGTAGGTCTGAGTCACGAACAGATTCGCCACGTGTCTGCCGATGCCATACTCATCACTCACTGCATTTCCACCAAAAACTTCCTGCAGGACCCGTGCGTTGAAGAGAGCACGATCACAGTTCTGTCTCTTAATCATGCTGATCATCTCTGGTGCAGCTTCACCCTTATCCTTCAGTCTACCGACTTGGATGGCTGCCAGTGTACCAAATGCAGCATCTGTGGTGGCATCTGCCAGCTTCTTTTGTACCAACTGGTACTTAGCGATAGGATTACCCTTGAACTGCTTTCTCTCCAAAGCGTATGTTCTTGTTCTCGATATACAGTCCTCCAAGGCACCAATAGTTCCCCAAGCGATACCAAATCTAGCGCTGTTCAGGCATGTAAATGGGCCTCTCAACCCCTCAACGTCTGGAAACATATTGGCTTCTGGTACAGGACATTCATCAAGTTGAATCATGCCCGTCAACGAAGCTCGGAGTCCATTCTTGTTCTTGATGGCGGGCGTTTCGAGGGTACCGGGTGGGCATTCTGATCTCTCAACCAAGAATCCCCGAATCTTGCCAGTCTCGTGGTATTTCGCCCAAACCAACAGCACGTCCGCAATTGGAGAGTTCGTAATCCAAGTCTTCGCTCCAGACAATGACAGGTACCCCTTCTTCGTAGGGTGCGGCTTGGCAGTAGTCTCCATAGAACCAGGATCACTCCCATGATTCGGCTCCGTCAACCCAAAAGCACCCAAAAGCTTCCCCTTTGCCATCTTCGGCAAGAATTTATCCTTCTGTTCTTGTGTCCCGAATTCGTCAATGCCTCCCATAACCAAGCTGGACTGCACCGACATGCCTGACCTGTACCCACTGTCCACTCTCTCGACAGCTTTCGTTATCAATCCAGACGCAACATTCGAGACGCCAGCACAATCGTATCCCTTGATCGTAGACCCCAATAGTCCCAGCTCGCCCATCTCCTCAAGAATCTTCTTGTCATAATGCTCGTCTCGGTATGCCTCTGCAAGCCCAATCAGTTAAACTCCTCTCCATTCCATAGACAGACTTACGCAGAACTCTAGGAAGCATGCGCTCCTGACAATACGCCTCAGCAGTCTCGGAAATAGCTATTTCCTCCTCCGTCAACAAACTCTGGGAACCCAATGGGTCCTGCCAGTTGAAAGGCTGCGGGGTAGCATGGGCTGCATAACTTCTGACTGCTGCAGGACGAGCAGCACAACTCAATTGCTTCGCAGACTGGCGGAGGATAGGTCTGTACATGTTGCGAGAATGGAAAGATATAAATGAAGAAGGGGAACGATCAAGCTGGCATATTTCAGGCTATTCTTAAAAGCTGGGGAAGACGAGTCTAATCCCCGCTAATCGGCAATTGCCCAAGGACTTCCGTAAATAAGTCGTCGCCGAGGCATGCTAGTTCGGTTGAGAAGAACGTCCTCTTGCTTGGAATTTGAAAAATTTTGAAGGCCAGTTGTTAATTAATAAAGATCTGCAAAGATGAGAGCGGGAATAAAAATTTACTGAAGAATTAATTAAAGATGATAAACGGTCGTTTTGGCTAAAGATTTTGTGGAGCGTGCCTTCTTCCACTCAACGCGGTCTCGCGAAGCGGGCGCGGTTAATCGCGTCACCTCCCCTCAACTTTTTAACCTCACCGACATCATCGAAACATACCGGAAGACTGAACGACGACCACCGCCAAGATGGGTATTAAACAGCTCTTCCAAATCATCAAGGATGAATGTCCCGACGCCTACAAGGAGGGTGAGATCAAGAATCAATTCGGTCGAAAGGTAGCCATTGTAAGTTCACCATCGCGTTCCACACTTCAGGGTATAAACTGACTGATATCCAGGATGCGTAAGAAAAAGATGTCCAAATGTTTCCAAGCGCTTGCTGATAATACCAAGCTCCATGAGCATCTACAGCTTCCTCATCGCCGTCCGCTCTGGAGGAGAAATGCTCACAAACGAAGATGGCGAAACAACCTCCCACCTGATGGGCATGTTCTACCGCACCCTGCGCATTGTCGACAACGGCATCAAGCCCGTCTACGTATTCGATGGCGCACCGCCAAAACTCAAGTCCGGAGAACTAGCCAAGCGGTTCCAGCGCAAGGCTACAGCTACAGAAGGATTGGAGGAGGCAAAGGAAACTGGTACCGCTGAGGATGTTGAGAAGTTCTCACGACGAACAGTTAGGGTGACCAGGGAACATAATGCCGAGTGTCAGCGCTTGTTGAAGCTTATGGGCGTCCCGTATATCATTGCTCCGACGGAAGCTGAAGCGCAATGCGCAGTTCTGGCTAAAGCTGGAAAGGTTTATGCCGCTGCGAGTGAGGATATGGATACACTCTGTTTCGACTCTCCCGTTTTGCTGCGCCATCTCACGTTCAGTGAGCAACGCAAGGAACCCATCCAAGAGATCTTCACTGAGAAGGTTCTTGCAGGCTTGAACATGGACCGCAAGCAGGTACGTCTCTCCCCCATTTCCACATCCCAGCTAATATTGCAGTTCGTCGACCTCTGTATCCTCCTAGGCTGTGACTACCTCGATCCCATCCCCAAAGTCGGCCCTCACACCGCTCTGAAACTAATCCGCGAATACGGCACCCTCGAGAAATTCGTCGAAGCCGTCGAAGCAGGAAAGACCAAGTTTCAAATCCCAGAAGACTGGCCCTACGCCGACGCCCGAGAGCTCTTCTTCAACCCTGATGTCCGACCAGCCGACCATCCAGACTGTGACTTCAAATGGGAAGCCCCTGACATCGAAGGCCTTGTCCAATTCCTCGTTACAGAGAAGGGATTCAGTGAAGACAGAGTCCGAAGTGGTGCTGCTCGTTTGCAGAAGAACTTGAAATCCTCTCAACAGGCCAGACTAGAGGGGTTCTTCAAGCCCGTCCCGAAGACGGAAGAAGAGATCAAGAGTCTGAAGCGCAAGAACGAGGAGAAGAATGAGCAGAAGAAGAAAAAGGCCAAAGAGGAGAAGAAAGAGAAGCAGAAAGCCAAGGCGAAGCCGAGAGGCACTGCTTGATGATCTAAGGAGAGTATATTTTATCGCATTTGACTTGGCTGGACGGAGCATATGGCTGGCATGGAGTTTATGGCGTCTAATGGGAGATCGGCGGTAGGAAGAAAACTTGCTTAATGCGTTGCTTTACTTATGAGATCAAGAATCAAGAATCAAGATGATTACTGCATTCCATCATTCGTCGCTCTCCTTTGCTGTACTATCAAATCTCGTGTACTTCGATCCAGCTTTGCCGCGAAGCCCTGCTGAATCTCAAACTTCCACGTCAAATGTACGTACATCCGCAATGTTCTTCTCTTCTGCCATTCATTTCCCCATTCCACCATTAGTTCATCCACTGCATCCTTCCATATCTCAACATCTCAAGCAACCTCAAAACAGTATCAATCTCCCCTTCACAATGTCCACCGTTGATCGAGTCAACAGAGCAGCACTTAGATTCCACAATCAGGAACCCGCATCACAGGCACACTTCCCGTGGCGCCAATGCGGCCTTGTCCATCCGTCAACTCGGTTGCTCGCGCACGTCGGGCCACGATGTATACTTCTCCGTCGCGGATGCGCTCGAGGTACTGTTCACTTGTTAGTTCTACCTCTCTATATTATATTGGGGAGGGGATGGGGGATGGGGGATGATACGTGCCTCCTGGTAGAAACTCGTGAAAAGATCAAGTCTTCTCTCTAAGGTCTGGATATCGACAGTTGTTGCTGGTCCTGCGGGAGCAGCATTGGTAGCAGCGGGAGAGGGAGTGGGATTTGGAGTGGTAGAAGCCTGAACCCGAGCTTGAGAAGTAGTACCAATTCCGGTCTGCTGAAGTTGAGATCGGCTGGAATTGATGTTTCCGAGGATTCCTGCAATAGCTTGGAGACGTTCTGCGATTTCGGCTTCGATGGCGAGCTGCTCTGCGGTCGGAACGGGATGAGGGTTGGTGTTGATAGTGGTGCCGTCTGGGTTGCTTAGATTTCCTGCTGCTGCTGCACTTCCGAGCGGACCGGGGCCTTCGTAGTGGATTGGAGAAGGGCGAGAGCGGGTACTTCCTAGAGGACCTCGACCTTCGTACTGGATTGATGGTCGTGGAGATCGGGCACTTCCAAGAGGACCGGGACCTTCATATTGGACTGAGGTTGGTCGAGACCAGTTACTTCCAAGGGGTCCTGGGCCTTCGTACTCGAATGAAAATGGTCGGCGCCGGTTACCACCCAATGGACCTGGACCTTCGTATTGGATTGCTGGTGGCGGAGAGCGGGAGCGGGCACGTCCTAGCGGACCGGGACCTTCGTACTGGATTGAGGTTGGGCGGCGTCGGCTGCTTCCCAGCGGACCTGGGCCTTCGTATTTGATAGAAGATGGTCGAGATTGGGTTTGCAATAGGTCTTCGGTGACAGCTTGAAGTTGCCTCGCAGCTTGATCTTGATATTGCTTTTGTTGATCTTCATCTTCAACTTCAGCGTAGTACTGGAAAGATACAGATCGACGTGGGCCTTCGGTAGTAAGAGACTCGACCGGGATAGATGATCGTCGCTGAATAACGTTCGGGAGTTGAGGGGCTGTGCGTGCAATATCACCTGGCAACGGGGAACCTAAAGAGATGCGCAGTGCTGCACGTTGGGCGGCAGAAAGCGTACGTGTGAGTTCGATCGGCGAGTTGGGAGCTTGTGCGAGTGGCGGCGAGCGCTGGATTATAGATGGTGAGCGTTGAATTGAGTCCAAGAAGGCAGCGTCCTGGGAAGCTAGGGACGGTGATGGCTGTGCCAGATATGGAGATCCTTCTGGGATGGATGGAGATCGTTGAGCCAAAGGAGAAGACGGGTGGATCACGCTCTGGAAGCTAGGAGCTTGTGATACGATAGAGTCTGGTCTCGGGTTTCCTGATATAATTGGGTTTGCATGGTTCGAAGCTTGGAGAGGTGTAACAGCAACCGGTTGAGCAACTTGGCCAGTTGCTGTGGCTTGGGAAGGTGAAGTGGTAACTACGGCGCCAGACGGGAGCAATATCTGGCATCGAGAGGTGCGAATGAGAGCGAGGTCCTTCTTTGCTTGGGCAAGGACGTCGGAGAGAGCGGTGAACTCGTACAGCGGGGCTGCTGGGCGAGGAGGCCGGGGAGGAAGAGCAAGAGCTGCTGCTGCCGCGGACTTGGCAGCCTTCGCAGCTCTACTTTGAATGTCCCAGTCAGCCTTGGAACCTTTTAAGTAGATGAACCAGTAGGTCTGGTCGAATTGGGACATCTAAGAAGGAATAAAGAACTGAACTTACTTCTTGGCAGCTTTGGCAGCCTTTGCAGCTCTGTACCGTCCCAATCAGCAAAGAACAACGGATGACAAGCTCAAGCAGATATGTTTGACTTACGCCTTCCTCTCCCGGCGCTCCTGCGCCCAGGCCTCAGCCTCCTCCCTGGTGGGAGTGTCGGCTGAGGTCCAGCCCCAGAAGCTTCGGAGCATACCAGACATTTTGTCTGGTGATTCCATTGTTGTTAGCTACTGTTGGCCAGTGATAGGAGATGAAAACTTGTGAGGGGACAGGACGGAAGGGGACTCACCGGCGTTCGCTAATGGTGATGAGAAGGAAAGAAGAAAAAGATTCGGGGAAAGGTTGATCCGGGTATATATACTGTTCCGAAAAGCCGATTCTGAGGCTAATTTAGCTTTCGGCCTTCTGCTTTTGACAAGTGAATTGAGATGCGCTTAGAAGTGAATGTAAAGTGAATATGAAGCGATGAAAGTCAACAGCGTCCCCCTTTTTAAGCGAGATCGGCCAAGAATCCCCATTCAAGTCGAGTTTTGTCCTTATCATGTTAGACATATTATAAAAGACAGAATATCATAAAAGAAACTTCAAGAAAGGAGGAGAAGGTCTTTGGGAATTGTTATCAGTCAGGTATTGGAGTTCTCGTCTCATAATCTCCTCTCTTTACTATTAAAGAACGCCTAAAGATGGCTACCTCGTGGTTCAATTCCCCATTCTTCCGACTACCAACGCCGAATTGAAAGACCAGATGCTACGAGAAGTCATCCCGCACAACCAACAACACCCGAGAGATAGCTCATACAATTTCACGAAGTCCCTTCGTGATGTGCCGTGGCGAGTTGCAACTGAAGCAGATTTCGAGGAAGCAGGTAATTCTTGTGTCCTTCCGAATAAGTGATCCCAAGGTCTTTGGCTTCGAGCGCAGCTCTCAAATCATTGGTATACGGACAAAGCTTTACCTGGACTGGGAGACCAATAACAAGTGTGGTGACACAAATTCGTGTACGGAACCCAATAAGTTCATTACAGAGCTGGCCGATCAGGAACAGTTCAAGAACGTTTCTAAGAAGGAGTTCCCTGACTGTTCCTCAAAATTTTCTGAAGGACTTTGCGCAGCAAGCTATTAGACAATGACCTTTCTTGTCTCGACTGTAGTCAAGGCTCATCCGACGAGAATAAGCTTGTTCTCAATTTGTTCATCCTTAAATTAACAGAAGGGGAGGCACCAACAAATGATGAAAGAGATTCCCCAAAGCTGGAGATCAGACGGTGAGCGCTCTCGTCTCCAACACAGTCAAGGCTCTTTCGAGGAGATTGATTATCAGCTGTGACAAGGAAGACAGCGAGGCCCCTGAAATTGCATTCCTTTTCAGCCTTGCGCTCAGATATCGTCTGAGCAAGCAAGAGGCAAAGGAGAGTAAGGGTGAGACCCAAGCCCACGTCTATTCCCATCTCTTGATAGCAGTTCCCAATGGGACACCAAGAGGCTAAGCAATGTCCTTACTAGGACCGCCAAACCCTACCTTGGCAATATAGAGCTCACAGTGAGCTCATATCGTCAGATTTCTATCGCCATTAGAAAGAAGTTAGTGGATACTCAATCACAAATCGTGGCTTCGGTAGGCGCCTTACAGACCTGCCACTTAGAGGAGACTGAGCGGCAGCATTATGCCCTCACGACTTTCGGTCTAAGATCCTTGGGTACTGAATCTTTCGAGGAATTCGGGAGCGCTAGCACGGCATGGTATAGATTCGTACTAGGCCCGTCCGTAAATACTGGTTTCGTTTCTGCCCGCAACCCCTTCACATCAGATATTAACCAACCGTCAACTCCCCATGAAAACCAACTCCAAATTTTTCCAGGCCCCTCGTCTCAGAGACCTGTGGCTACCGTCGGCAACCATCAGCATGTGCCCCCAACCCCGGTCTCAGGCACGGTAAGCATCAACATCAACCCCCCTCTTGAAACCATAATAACTTACATAGACCGCCTTCAAAGCGACCTCTTGCGAACGAGCATTCCACCGTAACTCAAAGTCCACAGAGGAGACGTCGCACCGAATCACCCGTCCCGGCCGGCGCTGGTGCCAAGTCAAATTCCTCCCTGAATACACAGGAGATGACAAGAAGATCAGAAGATCATTCATCCGAAGAATAACACAAGAGAGAGTGCCAGCAAACGACGAAAGACATTTCCCAAAGCTGTAAATTAGACGTCTATTGTTCTCGTCCTAACCACATGAGCGCCAGTTTAAATGAAACTCGCAAGTATCCTTCCAGACAACGAGGAAACCTGCATAATGATCCGAAGTAAAGAACAAAAAGTCTCAAACTCCACTAACTTTCCATCGTGATGTCGCCTTGACTCAGTGAGCCGAGAAGCGCGCATTGAAGGAGATGGTGGTCAAGGGAAATTATAAAAAGGCCCCCCCCTAATTTGAAAAAGGCCCTCCCCTAAAATTATAAAAAGGCCCCCCCCCCTAAAATTACACCGGAAGTATACCATTTTAATGCCCGCACTTTCTTCTATTTCCTATTTTAATAATAGTAAAAAATACTAAGTAGTTCTCGAGATATTAAGGATTTTAAAAAGTTCACGTGACCTCGGGAACTTTCCCGAGCACACGTGACTTGCGATTATTTCCAGACACAGAGTATTATTATACTATTCTATTCTCTCCCTATAGTATTACTATTATACTTTTATAAAATTTAGATTAAATTTATTTAATTAAATATTTAGTTTATATATAAAATACTGATTTTAATAGATTTTCTCTTAAAATATATAAATTAATATAATAATAATTTATAATAATAATTATATATAGAATTCCTCAATTATATTATTCTCTTTAGATTTCTAAATAATTTCTTTATCTTTCTTGTCTTTTTTATCTTCTATAATAAAGTTAATTAAATTCTTATTATTCTCGCTTTTCTTATTATCCTTATTATTTATAATAATAATTTTAATATTATTATTATTAAACTCTTCTTTTTCTCTATTTAAATCTTTATTAATATCTATATTTTCTCTATTTCACTTTTCTAAATACTCTCGAATATTTATTAAATTATTAATATTCTTAATAAAATACTTTAATTCCTTTTTATTAATCTCGTGAATAATCTGATCTCCTTTAATAATAATCTATTATTTTAATTTCTTAATAATAGATATTATATTTTTATTAAAGATTTTGGAAATTAGTAATATTTTATTAATTTTCTTAATTTCACTTTTATTATTATTATTCTTTTTCTTTCTCTTTTTACTCTTTTTAAATTAATTATAATAATAGTAAATAATAATAATATTTATATTCGAATTAATTTCTAATAATTTTAAAAGTCTTATATTCTTTTTCTTTTTAATAATTTCAAGTTATATTATCTCTTTATTAAGAATCTTTATTATTTTTATTATATAATTATATTCTTTATTTTAGTATTTTTATATATAATTATTTTCGATATCCTAAAATAATCTCTTTTATTTATCTTTAGGAAATCTATTAAAATCAATTTATTTCTTTTTGATTTAGACCCTGATATATAAACGAGTTTAATAATCCGAATTCTGAATAGTAATAATCATTTCCTTAAATTTAATTTTAATAATTTAATATTAATTAGAGAATAAAATTATCTTAATTTTAATATAATTAGTATTACTATTAAGAATTACTATTAAAGATTAAGAATATATTACTAATAAAAATGAGATTGAATTTAATTAAAAGATTATTTTTTTAATAAAATTTATAAAAGAGGATTATTATAGGATTTAGAAAAAATTCACTTTTAATAATTATCTAATTAGAAAAATTCACTTTTATTAAATTTTTATTTATTTTATATTCACTTTTAACTTTTTTACTTTCTATATTATAGTCTTTTTATATTTTATAATTTTACCTTTTTTAATATTTTTCGATTTTTAATAATTATAATTTCTAATCTTATATATTTATAATAATATTATAAAATAATATAAGAATACTAATTTTATTAATTAGATAATTATAATATAAATAAAAAGTATTCCGAAATAGTATAAAGACTCTATTATCGAAAAAGTCAAATTATATTTATTATTTATATTTATTAAAAGAATTAATAAATAGTAATATAAAAAGGATATATAAGATTAAAAGAATTTTAAAGTATTATATAGAATAAAGAAATTAATAAAGAAAATTAAAAGAACTAAAATCAGAAATAAATTCTAATTTTAATAATATTAAATAATAATATATTTAATTTCTAAATAATTTATATATTATAAGAGATCTAATATTATTAATAAAATTAAGACTTTAATATATTTTTCTCTAAATTAGTCTTTTAATATATTATATATAAGATTACTGGAATCTTTAAATCAGATTTAAAATTTTAGACTTTTATAATTATAATTCTTTAAGAATCTATAAAGACTTTTCTTATTAGTTTTTTCGAAAATAAATTCTCTTTACTTTTTAAAATAATAATATATTAATATTTGAATAATAATAAATATATATATTATTTATATAAATTATATTATAATTTAATAAAAGAATATAATATTAGTAAAATGATTTTATAATTAAATTATAATTATTAATTATAATTAATATAAATAATAAAAGATAAAATTAAGAATTTAATTATATAAAAATAAAAATAAGAATAGTAAAAAAGAATTATAATAATATAAAATAGTAATAATATAATATATATTTTTCTTTTTTTTAAATAAAATATTATATAATAAATTTAAGAATAATCTTATTCTTTATTTTCTTGACTTTTTTATTTATTTTAAAATAGATCTCGATTTAATCAATTTTGAAAGTAATTTAATTAAATTACTTTACTTTATATAAACTCTTATATTCTCTATATTTCTAATCTTATTATTACTTATTCTCTTATTTATTTTAATATTATATTTTTTTATTACTTTAATTATATTTTATATTATTTAATATTAATAGAAGTTTTTAATAAAGAAATTATAATTAAAAGGATTTTCAATTTCCTTTATAATAATAATTATATAAATATATTCAAATTCTTTCTTTATTTTTTAATCGCGAATATTTATAAAAGTCTTAATACTCTCTTTTAAAATAAATTCTTATTAATTAATAAACTCGTTTTCTTTTCTTCTAGTATTAAAAACTCTTTATTATTCAAAATACTCTAGTATATAAATATTCTAGACTTTTGAAATATATAAAGTCTTTTATTTAATAAACTTCTCTTTATCTTATATATAGTCCATTTAAATAATCTTCTCTTTTATAATTTATATATTATATAACTTCTAATAAGATTTATAAAGTATAAATATTCCTTTATTTATAATTATTAATATATATTTTTATAATTTCAAGTCTTTTACGAAATGTTTATAGAATCTAATAATCTTCTAATAAATACTATTACTAGTTTTAATATTCTTCTTTTATTTTACTTTTTATTAATTTTACTTGAATTTATATATAAAATATATAATTTTAATAATTCTATAATTATATTAAACTTTATCTTTTATATACTAGAATAGACTATATTCCGTTTTCTTTTTAATAATAGAAGAATCTCTTTATAAGTCTAATTCTTATTTACTATTAATTTCTTAAACTTTATCTAGTAATTCACAAACTCGCTTTTACTTTTTAAAAGAGATTATATTAATATTTCAATCTAGAATATATCTCTTAAATCTCCTATTTATAATCTCGATTCTTTTATAATATTAGAATAACTCGAAATTAGAATCCTGATTCTTATTTTTATTTTCCGAATTCTTATTAATTTTATATAAAATTATAATATCTCGAGAGATTAATTTACTAGAAGATTCGATTATAAAGAATATATATAAGGCCTTTAAAAGAGATTTATCTTGAATATTAATCTTAATAATATTTTTAGTTTCCGAATAAGGATTTTAATAATTTCTTAATCGGATAGTATTTTACTTATATTAAAGATTAATTAGATCTTTTCCTTAATTTATAAACTATTCGGAATACTATTTATATTATAAATATATAATTATATTCTTTTTATAATTTCAAGTTTATTCAAGAGAGTATATAAAATACTTCTAATAAAATTTTCTATTTTCGAAAGTAATTTATTATATTATTTTTCTAATTATATACTCAAAATCACTTTTAATATAGTGAATAGAGATTCGGGAATTATTATAATAATATATTCTATTTTTATATTTTATTAAAAATAATATTAATTAATAATAATTCTCTTCTTTATAAATTTTTAAATAGTAATAAGAATTAAATTTAATAAATCTTAAAGACTAATTTTCAATAAGTTTCTTTTTGATTAAATACTTATATGGAATTCCGATACTTTTAGTAAAATATTTAATATATTCTCTAAACTTTTCTTCTAATTAGTTTTTAATTATTTTCAATTATATTAAAATTAGATCCAGGGTTTTAAATAAGACCTATTCTCGAATAAGATTAAAAAGTTTAAATTAATAATAGGATTTAATAATATTTTATTATTTCTTTTATTTTATATTTATAATCTTTAATTAATATTAAATTATAATATCTATAATATTCCAAATATATAATAAATTAATATTCTTTAATCGGATATTTTCCTTAATTATATTATAAATACTTTTAGTATATAAAGTATTAATAATATTAAAATATAAATACTAGTTTATTTAGATTAAAATAAGTCTATTTCTATTTCTAGAAATAAATTAATTCTTTTTAATATAAATAATATCTTTAAAATAAATATTTTATTAATTATTTCTGAAATCTATAATTATTTATTTATAAATATTAGTATTTAATAAATATATAATTCGAGTTCAATTATCTAGAAAGTCTTTTTATTCTTTATTTTCAAAGTAAGATTTATAATATTAAATAATATTCTTATTTATATATTATAAATAAAGGAAGTAAATTTAATTAAAGAATATTTTATTAATTACTTTTTTTATAATATTTATTTTATTAATTAAGAAAATACTAGATATTATATTTTCTTCTAATATTTCTTTTAGAAACTCGAAACTCTAAATATAATCCTCTTTATTTTCTTTTATTATAAATTCAAAATAAATATAAAATAATTTCTCAATTATATTAATATTAATTATTTTAAATAAAAGTATTTCTATCGAATTTATATTATATATATAATTAATAATAATAATTTAATTATAAAAACGAATATACTCGATCTCTTTTAAATAGATAAAAAAGACTAAAAGGAGATATTCCGGATTATTTTAATTATAAACTGAATAATAAATTCAATCCTTATTTTATAATTTAATTAGAAACTTTTTAATTAAATTCTTTTTTCCCTTTTTTTAATTTCAAATATTATTAATTATATTATATATATCTCGAGTAATAGTTAAATCTTTCTTATAATTAATATCTAGATAAATAAGAATTTACCGAAATTTATTTCCTATATTAAATTATTTAATTAAAGTCTTATATCTCTTTCCTTATTTCTAATTTCAATATTATAAAGAGTATTCGATTCCAGTTCCAGATAATAGAAGATAATTATAAATATAATAGTTTATTTAAACTTTAATATCTGGATCTTATTAAAATTATTAATACTTAATTATTCAATTATTTATTAACTCTTTATACTTTACTAAAAACGGATAATTATAGTCTCTTAAACTCTTATTTTTACTTTTATCCTTTTCTTTAATATTAGTCTTCTTTACTTTTAGATAATATTAATTATAAACAAATATTACTTTCTGAAATCCGCTTTTATTCTTTTTTAATAATATATTCGAAAATCCGTATTCCCTTATAAATCCCTATTAATTCAATCCTAAAAGAATTTCTTTTTATATAATATAAATTTATATAAATAATAGATTATAGTTACTAAAAGAGAATTCAGTCCAGATAAGATCTATAAGAGATAGAAGTACTCTAGATAATTCTACTAAATCGATCAGAATAGGAAGTCTAATAAACAAAAATATTATATTAGAGACTTTTATAAATATTATATTTATAGTAGAAGGGTCAGAAATACTCTGGATAATAGGAATAATATCTAGTTATTAGATTTATTTTATAAGTTCCTTATTTTCCTGGTATAATTTCTGTACTTCCAGAATCTCACGGAATTGAATTCTTAATCGGGCATTTTCATCTTCTAATAATTATATCTGGATAGGATTTATTATACTATTACTATCCTGGACCTGAGAAGGTCCAAGGACCCCAGGGATTTTATCAGAAACTATTATTAAAAGAGATAATTATATAATATTAAGAAGTCCTCTTACAGAAACCTCTCTTTTTAATTTTTATAAAAAATTTTCACGGATTAACCTATTTCCCTCTAATTCGCTTAATTTTAGCCCTAGATTAAGCCCTAATAGGAATTTGAATTTTTCCAAATAGAAATCTCATTTGGACTTGAAAAAAGAAATGAATTTAAAGAGGTAAAAGGGAGAGTTAGTCGGTAGCCGAAAGTCACGTGAACTTTTTAAAATCCTCAATATCTCGAGAACTATTTAATATTTTTTACTATTATTAAAATGGGGAATAGAAGAAAGTGCAGGCATTAAAATAGTATACTTCCGGTATAATTTTAGGGGGGGGGCCTTTTTCAAATTAGGGGGGGGCCTTTTTATAATTTCCCGGTGGTCAAGGCCCAAGAAGGATAGAAGGCTAGTGACGAGGAAAACAAGGTGTTAAAGGCCGAGAATCGCGCATTGAAGGAGACGGCGGTTTCATTGAGCATTACATTAACATTACCAAATGCGAACCGCTTGGCCGATATTACTTGAAGAGAGTTTACGAGAATCTCCATGTACGAATAAAGCTTTACCTGCCATTTTTTTTTGGGACAATGTATTTAAATGTACGCACATTGAATTTTCGAGTTTTGTTCCTCGAGCATTGTTCCTCGAGCCTATGTACAATGAGCCCCCCCCTACATAACGGTGCACCAACCACCACCACCTCTCCCACCACCGCCTCTACCCACGTTGCCTGCAGGAACGCGGGCACCAGGCTCATTGGCAAGTACACCACGCTGCAGCACCGCACCTTCCTCCTCCCAGCCCTGAGGCCAAAGAACTTCCATCAAGTCATCGCTCATATTCTCGGCCTTCAACGCCTTTTTTCCCTCGTCAGTAGCCTTCTGTGCTTCCTTGACTTTAATAAGCTCATCCATCAGATCGTTTTTCTGACGAAGCGCAGTAGCGAGGCTGGCTTGGTCCCGCTCACGCAAATCCTGGAACTCCTTCATCTGGTTTCTCATCATCTCCTTAATCTCATTCAAGGCCGCGGTATGTTCACTAGCCATCTGCTGGATTACCTTTGCATGGATAAATTTCAATTCTTTCAAGTCCTGGCGCATAAGTTCCATCTGGTTACTGAACGTGGTGAACCTATTGTCGACGTTGGCATAATGCTGTTGAGATCCGTTGATCCACCCAGCGACGCAGTCGTTCATGAGAAGGAGACCTGCGTTCTTTGCTGGTTGGGAGATCGCCGAGCTGGGGTTGACGCCATAGAGGGCGGAGTGGATGCTTTCGATGGAGGTTTCCAGCGCTTGGGTTGTCTTTGTGAGAGTCGCGAGGGTTGATGGAGTGGAGTTCTTCTTCTCGACTCCATTTGGAAGGTCCTTTGATAGTTCGTTGAAGTTGAACGATGTTTGCGGAAGCTGAGGTGTGATGGGTGGTGTGGAAATAGATGACGGGCGGAGCGTACTCAAGTTAGAAATTGGTGTTGCCTCGCTCTTCTTCCCGCCGTTGGTAGGCTGAGATGTAGACATTTCTGGAGACTCCACAGTATTATTCGCACCAGTAGTACTGAAGTTCAAAGGCGTAGTTGGGACGGCTGCGGCACTGTCACCTTTCTTCTCGTCGTCTTTGGAATCTTGAGGTGCAGACAGCTGAGCAGATGCCTCAATCGTAGCCTCAGCGGTGACATTAAATTTCAACGGCATGGTTGCAACAGTTGCTCCGAAGCTGAAGTCAAACTTGTTGGCCGCTGTGGATGGGACAGGTGTTGGTGTAGCCTGAAATGGAGATGAAGGTGTAGAAGACTCTGGCGAAGAGACGGGGGAACCAAAGCTGAACTCGAATGTAGAGGAAGGGAGGGCAGCCGCCATGGACTGTGCTGGGGAAGACAAGCGGGAAGACTTAGATGAAGCGACGGTAGAACCGAAGCTGAAGTCGGAGGTCGTGAAGGGAAGATCTGTGGTCTTGGCTGGAGCAGGTGTTGGTTTGTATTGGACGAGGGCTGTTGATCGGGGAGACTTGGTACGAAGCGGCTTGATTAATCTCTTTTCAGGAGAGAGCTTGGTTTCGCCGAGCGACGGAAGAGATGTATCCAACTCAGCTGGGAAAAGTTAGCAAGTCAAGTAGTAGAAGCAGAAGCAGAGGGGATTTACGAGTAGAAGTTCGGTCAGGAGTCTTCAGGCCATCAGGTCCCTCAACTGGGGCTGCAGAATCTTGCTTCTCCTCCTTGCCAATAACCTTGGAAGGCGAGATGTACTCCATACTCTCGTTGCCTTCATCGAAGCTCGTAGCACCGTCGCTCTCAGCAGACGCATCATACTCCTTCGACTCGCGGCTCGCGATTGATTCGGTGTCACTCTTGTCACCATCCATCTCGGTCTTGGTCGCCTCCTCCAATTCGTCGGCCAACGACTTCACGGGCTGGTTGGAAGTGATATGCATGGCCTCGAGGCCGGGGATAAGGGTGGTAGGTGATGGAGTCTTGGACTTCATCGTGTGTGGCGGCGCCATTTCTCGTAATTCTCCAGAGGAGCAGTAGTTGTGGTGTTTGTCGAACGTAGACAGCTCAACGAAGATTTGTACGAAAATTTGGAAGATGATGAAGTCAAGAAGTTGCAGAAGCTGGTCGCAAATGTCCATTTTGTTGGTGTCTGGGACAATTGAAGGATTTTTTTCTATTGTTATTCAATGACGGAATTGTAGCCATTCGCTAGCATTGCTGTTCCGACGCGACTCCGTTTCGCGAAGGTGAATCGAGGCGAAATCGGAAACCCTCGCGGTAAACAATAACGAGTGATATCAATATCAACACCGTATTAGGTAGACAATGATAAGATAGTAAATTCAGAATTCAAAAATCTCTAGGATAATCAGAGAGAGTAGCCACAATGGTGTAATTACACGAGCGAATATTGTGCTGTACCGTATCTCTGAAGTGTCAACCCTTGACAAAGACTCTAGCAACATGAAAGCAAAGCAGCGGGCAAGAATATATTAGGCACGAGACGACTCCAGGATCCAGGGCTTCAAGCATTCAATCCATTTCATTTTTGGATGTTGCCATGCCTTACGGCTCAAAATTCTAGCTTACACTCCATCCCACCCTTATCCACCAAGTATCCTCTCCCCTTCTCGCTAGCCGCTTGCTCAGCTCCTCATCCAAAACACCTCCCTCCTCAATTATCTCTCCTTTACAAACATAGTGTCTTCATCGACCCACCCAAGCCCAAACCGTCCCATCTAAGATATCTACAAATCTCTTTGCCGCACCCAAAAGAGCAAAAAGGAAGCCACCTAGAGCGAACAAAGGAAATTCGTTGCCACCATCCTCGAATAGGAAAATTCATGCGTTGTATTGTACTGGAACGAGAGGAAAAATCAAGAAAAGGACCGCTGATGTGACGTCTGGATGCAACCGAATCGAAATGACAAATGGTATCACAATGCTTGCTTCCCTCAATGCCTTCTAAGTTCCCTTTCACTGCTTCGTATGCTGCTTGGATTTCGGAATTACCCTTCTATTTGATTCGATCATGAGAAGACCGACTCATCATCATTCATTTGCACCGGACTGGCAACCGTGGGTAGGGGCGGTAACTCCTTGTCCAGACTGCTCCTGCTGATCGGTTGCCGTACTGAACTATTGCCATTGGCACTGTAGTCTTTTGCTGGCGTCAGTGGTCGACCGTCATTGACGTCTTTCGCTGGTGTTAGCGGCCTCCTATCACCATCTCTGTTTTCGTCATTTTCATCGCGCTCTCTGCTGTTGCCGCTGCGCCCGCCTGTGCTGCTGGCCTCACCCATCTCCTCGACAACAGGAAGAGTCTGCCCTTGTAGACCACCGGTTCGCTCTGCACTAGGACTTCGGACCGTGCTGATCAACCTTGGATCGGGCCGGTCGCATTCATGCTCGCCTCGTTTTTCGGATTTGATAGCGTCGTTCTCATTCCTCTGTACCGTTGAGTTCGAGGTTCCAGAAGCCTTCATTTGCAGGCCAGTAGAATGTCTCCTTGCTGATTCGACGGATGTGGTATTGCGGTTGGAAGCTGGAATGGAATTGGTGTGGGCAACAGAAGATGGTACAGCATTTTGTGCTTCCCGCACCGCTTCCTCCGGACTTTTGGTGATGCCTTCTATGAACTCAATGAACCGATCACCGTATGGTTCTGGTGAGATAGGTGAGATTAACTTCTTGTCATAGTGGAGGCCCTCTGTACTCCATTAGCATTTTCTCGTAAAGAAATGATATTGCGGAGCTTACTGAAAAAATGCTCAAGCTTCTTAACCGTCCCGTAGTGAGTGAGGCAGTCAATGATAGACAGAAAGAAAATCTGATCTCCAGGACTGTTGTCTTCATGCGTGGCCCTGAACCCTCCATCATCACTATAGAAAGTAAAATCTCGCTTGGTAGTATTTTCTTCGAGGTGATCCGGCATCCTTGAACTACTTTGACCCATCGGGATTGGCTTTTCTTGCTTGATGATTTGCCGTAGTTCCCGTGCTTTCCTTGCATTTTCTAGCTTGCTGGGTGTCCTCATCAGCATTCCCCTTCCATCAGGTGCCCTATCGACATCATCCGTCGGACTATCGCCCCCTGGTTGAAAGACCCTGAGTGTCTTGTCACGTAAGTTTTCTTGATTCCCTTTCTGAAGATCATGTATCCCTACGAGCATGCTGTAATCCATGATCTTCAATCTTTGGAGCAGGTGTACATCTTTCTCCATCTGTTCAAAGAATATTCGCCGCTTCTCAGCACCGAATTCCAGGTATAGGCCTCGGCGTAACCAATTCAGATCTTTCAACGTCGCCCTGGGATTCTTCTCGAGGTCTTCTTCCTTGAAATCTCGGCCAACAGTGGAGCCCTTCAGATCAAACGTTTGATGAATGTCTCGATGAGGAGGAAATAGGTTGTTCATGACCACAAAATGTATTTTCCTTCCATATGGCATCTTTACTCGATGCAGACCATAGAACTGTGACAGGAGGGTGTTGGGGTTTTCTTCCACGTGCGCGTAGTATTCTTTCAGTATTTTTCGGAGGAACTTGTGCTCGGCGTGATGGATCGTCTTGATGATATATTTATAGTCTCGAGAGAAGTAAAAGAAACTTCCGCTCTTCCCTGGCGATCCCAATTCCGACAAGATGTATTTCGAGGTTAGGGACATGAGATAGTCGGCTGGGTCAAGCTTGAACTTCGCTCTGAGATGTCGAAATACCCATGGTGCGTAGTCTTTGAACTTGAAGTCGTACTTGGCAGAAGGGGTCAATTCGTTTCCGGTACTATTCAAAGTTAGCTAGCTCTTTTTGCAGATCACTAAATCCTTACATGTCAAAAGAGAACTTATGCCGAGCATTAAAGTCTGCTTCCGTCAGGGGTCTATCCAACTTGGCATTTGTCCTCGACACCGTGAATCGTATTCCAGTCAACATATTATATGCCGTCACCCAATTGACGTGATTCTGGTCCACTCTTGTTCCAACCACAACCCTGTCATCGTCTTCCTCGTCTTTCCGTTTCCTTTTGCTTGCTCGTTTTTGTCTCACAGCTTCAGCCCAGCGAAGGGCGTCTTCGTCTGGCGGGATCTCTTCGTGGGGCATATTTGAATGTATCGACTGCGTATTCCGTCGATTCAGGCTCAAAGATCCTCGTCTTACACCTGCTGCCAATGTAGTAGGTGAGAACTTTCCAGTGGCAAACACAGCATCCTGGTCATCCCGGGAATTCCGAGTTGGAACAGCTTTGGGTACTTGAAGAGTATGTCGGTGCTTCAATTGAGTACTTCCAGGGTGTTGGACTGAGGAGGAGGATGGTGATGGTACAGGTGGAGGATTATAAGAAGGAGGTGATGAAAATCGATGGGGGGAGGTGGTTGCTGCTCGAGACGGTGACTCGACTGGCAACGGAGTTGCAGGAAGCAGGGGCGATGTGTACCTTAACTCTCCAGTACTTTGCGGGTTCGTAGATATAGGCGGGGGAATCGAGATCTTCTTCGAAGGTTCGCTGCTGGCGTTGGCTAATGGCTTTGTTTCGATGATTTCATTGTGAATATTTCCGTTTGTTGACGCGACTGAGCTCCTGTCTCCATTCGACGTTCGTGGCATCCCATTCTGCCCACCGCCCTGGTGTACCGGACCTTTCCTTTCATTGTCAACTGCACCATTTACCGCCCCATTCAAAGACAGCGCACTCCCGTTCCTTGATGGCTTGTGATCCCCGCTGCCCAAACTCGACCGTCCATTTGGCAGCGAATTGAGACACCCATCCTGGACCATATCGCCATTGGCCTGAGAATTTCCCACATCTTCTCCATCGATAAAGCCATCAGATCCCTCTCCCAGACTGCCCTTTATGGATGTGTGCGAAGATGATCTAGCGTTCCCATGGACCTTCTCGTAGGATTGCCGGAGATGAGTAGGGAGCTCGAAGGGCGGGCCACTCGACGAGAACATGCCTCCTGTGTCCTCAGCCATGAACGATGGCATCTCTACAGCGTGTGGCATTCGTCTGAGTGATGGAGGTATCACCACCTTATCGCGGTTGTTGGGGCTGGAGCTACCGGTGATAAAAGGAGGTATGATCTGCGAAGTTGGCTTCTTTCCTTGGCAATTCGTGTCCCCTTGATGGATTGGAGCCTCCTTTTGATGCAGCGAGAGGGGGAGATGCTTCAACCAAGTATATCGACATGTCTTCTCGCAACAGGAGTCATTGGGGTTGATTCATGGATCTGGCAGTATGGAGAGTGGTGTTAGGGCCGCAAATGAGGATTACGAAAATAGAGCGCTCGGGAGAGCTGGTTCCAATGGCGGAGGCGGGCTGGGCAGTCACAAGCAAACACCCTTCACCAAAGCGTAGAACCACACAATTACACGTCGGATGCCCTCGGAGGAGGTTATTTGCATTTATATATTGATTATACATCTCCTCCAGCCACCACAACTCGCTGCTATGTGGAATCCATCGATTCCGTGGGTCTGGTCGGTCACATGTAGGGGCCACTAGGCCACGTCAGGAAAAGCCGCCGACGTTGCAGGAGTCAGCCTCTCTTCCTCGCTTGGCTTCTTAGCTCAGCAACGTCAGAACAACAACTAAATGCGTCAAGCTGCAAGACCCTGCTATATTTGCAGAAAATGTACCAAGAAGATTCCCCGGGGGGCACCTATTTTGCATTGTTAACCTTAGCATGTCAATCCAGCCAGTTGAGTTGCTGCAGTCAGCAGCAGAGTATCGAGCAGTTGCGCATGGTCTCCACCAGTGAACTCATCAAGTACTGCCATTTGCATACCTGTTCGCTTGTCAAATTTGAGGTGATGACGAGCTCTCGGATATTCCGACTTTAAGATTCTTGATTGCCGTTGGCCAGACTTGCTCATGGTGTCAGCTCCACACAAGATAAAGAAGCTCATCCAGGACGGTAGAACAGCTAGTAATTGGCATGCAAAGGTGGCAATAGATAGTCACGAAGCAGAGATGCAATTGATGTTTGAGTTGTGGAAGAGATATTGCCTATCTGCCTTCAAACCGTGTCTGGGCAAGTTAGACTGATCACTTCGGCAGAGGGGAAGGGCGAAAGTCCCAATTGCCACTTCAACACACCGTCAAATGTCGTGCCAATATTTGCAGGGCAACAACACGTCTTAAGACAGTACACAGAGGTCTTGTATAGCGCTGATATGAATAAGGTTCATTTCTGTGCTTGTGGCGCACTAATACAAAAATGTATTCCAGTTTTTGACCTGGAACACAACATTCAATATCCTGGAAATGTTAGTGGAGAATTTCACTTTGTTCACACCCTCATTCTTTGTGACAGGCTTGAGTATATCCCAGATGTTAAGCTATTTACACCATCTCAGGGTCCATCTCTTCCTTTGGGGCTGGCTCACTGGGCCTTGCCTATTGGCGATACCTCCCAAACATGGCAATCGAGTAGGTCAAGAAACAAAGTCCGAAGCTTCAACTAGCGCTCTCTTTGTTTTCATCCTTCAAATACAAAAGTAGCACTCCCATTGATTGCAACTAGCCCGATTATCGTTCTTATAGACCCCCCTCACTTTCATCTGGTGCTTGTGTCTACATTCCCTTATTGCCTTGATGGACAAGAGATGATAAGTTTGTTGGGACTGTTTGTTGGACTTGATGTGACACTACTCAAAGAAGAGGATTGCAGGCTACTACTGCTTGGCTTGCCATGAATCAATTTAACAAGATCTCATTGGATTATTTGTCATTGGAATCATGGATTTGACTTTGCGGAGCCAGTTTTCTAGGCTGATGTAACAATCTGCTAAGAGCACCTGAGCGCTTAGGACAAACTTGTTAATCTATATACAAATCCGTGTTCTGCTCTTGCTCAGGCCTGTATTCCTGAATACTCCTTACAATTTAATTGGCTTATACTTATTTACTTGTAAAAGAAGAAACTTGGAGAAGAGCCTTAATAAAAGATAATAAATGGTTTTGCATTATACTTCTATTAAAAATCTCAGATAGGAGGAAACGAAGATAATAAGATACATTCTGTCATGCACTATAATCGTTTATCCAATTCACAAAGGGAAAGCCACAAATCACCCCCCAATTTTGACAAGACAGACGCAATCGGCTCGCATTTGGATTCTCAACAAAGACCTTTATTGAAACAGCACTGCAAATCAAATCTAAGCTTGTTATAAGATATACTTATAACTTCTAGCACAAGGTTCTTCCGAGATAGTCCCTTCTTTGAATATCTAATCAGCTAGTGTAATTAGTATTCATTTCATTCTTACTATTATTCAAATCAAGAAGCTTCAATAGAATGATACCGAATTTTCAAAACCAGGGAGGTGAGCGATCTAGGGTTGTGTGGAGACATACTTGTAGTTTTTCCACTAGTGTTGAAGGTAATCCCTTAGAACAACATATTACTTAATGTAATTGGCATTCGTTTCATTCTTGTTATTATTCAAACCGAGAAGCTTTATGAAAGTGACGCCGAATTACCGAAACCAGGGAGATTGAGCGTTCTAAACTTGTTATAAGACGGACTTACAGTTTTATAATAGGCTTTTAAGACAATCTCTTCTTAGAAAAACATATCAGTACGTCTATTTGGCATTTTTAATATTCTTGTTATTGTTCAAACCAAGAACTTCAAGAAAGTGATGCCGAAACCCGGGAGGTGAGTGACCTATAGTTGTTTGGAGACATACTTACAGTTTTGCCAGCTTCCGACGTAATTCCTTCTTAGAACAACATGTTAGTTGATCAGTTCAGCATTGAGTTATGCCCTTGTTAATGTTCTAACCAAGAGGTTCCAAGAAAGAGATGCTGAAACCATGGAGGGTGAGCGATCTGAGGTTGTTTGGAGAAGTACTAACACTTGTGCCCCGAGATTATTCCGAGATTTTCGCAAATATCCTTAAGTACAGTACAAAGCAAGGAGCTTCAAGAAAGTGATGCCGAAACGATGAGGGTGAGCGATCTGAGATTATTTGGAGAAGTACTCACACTTTTACTATATAGTTATTCCGAGGTTCTCCCAGAGTTTCTTAAGTGGTTTAAAGCAAGGAGCTTCAAGAAAGTGACGCCGAAACGAGGAGATACTATAACTTATAGAATATTCTTAAAGCGATGATCAATACTTTTCAGATTATTCCTCAGATCAGGGAATACTTAAAAAGCAAAACAAAGAGCTTCAATAAAGTGACGCCAAAACGAGGAGATACTATCTTATAGAACATTCCTGAAGCAATAATCACTACTTTTCAGATTGTTCCTCACATCAGGGAACATTTAAAAAACTAAATGTTAGTTGGGCTCTGAATGTCCATCAAGCTATATTACATTCACAGCTAGTATTGCGTCACAAAGTCTAACAACCACTAGGCGGTGAGCATGTCGAAATTTTTTCCTGCCTTCGAGCGATTCGGCGTTACTTTCACTGATGCCCACACTTTAAAAGTCGTTTCCTGCCTTCGACCTCGACCATTTTTCATATCACAACTACAATACCTAATTGTACTTGCAAGTCCAGTACAATGGCCGACAACTACCAACACGCACTTGAGGTATACCCCTCACCAAGAGACGTCGATTACCCCCTTTGCACATATTTGAGCGCGTTAGAAAATGGCGATCTTACATTGGAAGATATGATGAGGAACCTCCACTTTGCAGGTGGCCCTGTAATCAGGGCAGGCGATATACTACGACTCCGTGGCCGTGTTCCAGGTGCTAATGGTCAGCACTTACCAATTACCAAGGACGTGACGGTAAGCCAAGCTTGTGGGTAGAAAGACCTCTGGTACTAATTGGTTTCAGATTAGCAACATCAGTAATAACCAATTGATGACCATCTCCGTCCCACCGGGTCGTCACCAAACATCTCAGCGACACCGGGGAATAGCAGACGTAGTTCTACCAAATGCACCGCAATTTACGGCCCCTATTAGATCCCCCAAGGCGATTTGGGATGCCATATCATCCAATGCCGTTCTGCCCGAAATCGTCCGAGTTCCTGCTGGAGACGGAGGTCCAACGAAGAAGGAAAGCAGATGGGACAATATTGCTGTCGTAAGGGGAACATCCGTGCTGGGAACTCTCAACGAACTGCGCCTAGCCCTCCAGTTCTTGATGAATGAGACAGACCTCAATAGCCAATTGACTTTCAGTCGCAAGAGAACCAGAAGAACTCCGAAAGCAGGAAATCAGGCAGGCTTCTATATGGTGGATCATTGCGGGCTATACCTCAAGGTCAAACAGACCGAGGTCGGAACCCTCAACCAGCATTTACTCATAAATCTTGGCACTGAGTATAATGAAGAGCTGAGAAGCATTGCCGAGGACGGCTTTACCATTGTTATGGTAGATCAAAGAGTGTTAAACACTGATGGTCTGCCAGTCTCTTTGTTCTCGCAATTCTCAAGGGTTCTCAAACACGGTCCTAATTCATTCCCAACTCAGTTCCTGAGGGAACTGGCAGGAGCCGCAGGATGGAGCAACGGCTATGCCCATATGGGGCTCAGTTCCTTGTCACGAAATGAGCAAGGAGAAGTAGATCTGGGTAATGGGCCATTCAAATACATATACTGAAACCCTGGTGGGTCGCAGCTCAAGCCACCAGCATATGAGATTGTTACCTGGACAAAAAGCGAGGAAAAGAAAGTGGACAGGTTCCACACAAAGCTTCAAGGCACCATTCGTCATTACCCAATCCCCCTCACTCTTGGTAGTCCTCGTTTTAGCATTGTAGCCACTCAATACCGAAAGATTGGTAATGAGTGGGTTGTCGATAGTACTGTACACGGCAATGGTGTTGAGACGCTAAAGGTTCCTGAAGATGCATTCGAGGTGGCAAGAACCAAGGAGAGAACTAGGAACCTATCACGAAGAGCGAGAGGATATGGTGTTCAGGCCTCGAACAACGGATCAGGTGGCCGGCATTCTACGACTACATTGACTGGCTACGAGGATAGGGGCAGACGGCAGGGGAAGAAGAGAACTCACAGCGAGATGGCTGAAGAAGATGAAGAAAGTGAGTCGGGCGATGGTCTTGCTAGAGAGGAGGAATAGAAAGTGTCAGGCGATGATGTTGCTGGAGAGGAGGAATAGTCATTTCAAACGATGGCAGAGAATTTCTCGTGTGCCGTCCGATATGCCTCAAAAATGTAATAGTAACTCAGAAGCAGTAACCGACTGCATGTACTAGCTAGATCCTGCCGCCTGCAGAAATTCCTTGCACAGCGATAATACAAATCAAGAAAGTTCAACCACCACTTTTTCCTTTCCCCCCACACACCAAATCAACCCTCCTCGCCTTATCCCAAACAATCTCTCCACTCTGAGTATTCTTAACATAAGCCATCACCTCCTCCCGTCCAAACTCCTCCCACTCCCCCACACTCGCCTCCAAGATCCCCTCCTTCCGATCAATGTACCCAACCACAAACTCCCCAATATCGTATTTCTCGTCAAATTTCATCCGATTTAGGACCTCTTTACCCGGTCTTAACTTTCCCGTTGTATTCCCAGCGGGAGATGAAGAGGAGGAAGCAGAGACTTTCATGCTATGCTCCAAAAACTGTCGTCTAGCCTCCGCCGGGTTACTCCCTTTTACCTTCTTAAACCCCCCTGCTGCAGGAAACCCACCACCACCCTTCTTCTCTTTCCTCCTTTTCCTCGAAACCCCTTCTTCCCCTTCCCTGTTCCCCTCCCCTCCCATCTCCCTGCCTACCTCTCCTCCAGCCTTCTCTTGAGCATAAACCTCAAACCCACACTCCCTTACCATCTTCCCCCTCACAACCCTCCCCTCCACCTCCAAAACCCCCCCTCCCCATCCCCCCTTCCCCTTAACACACTCCCTCAAACTCTTCCTCACACTCCCCATCTCCCTAGAACCCAACCTCTGGATCCCAATCAAAAAGAAATACTCTCTCTGCGTAAAATTATCAACAAGAGCCGTCGGCCACATCTTCCCTCCACCTCCACCTTCTTCCACCCCAAGTCCAGCTTCTAAACCTATCCTCCTTTAGCCAAATTCCACAAATCCAAATCTTTGAGAGGGAAAAAAAAAAAAATTTAAATTTACCGCGCCAAAATTCCTCGAATTCTTTTGATACGTCTTGTAGAAGGGCGGAATGATCCGCAGCGGTGTCGTGCTCGGGAAACGTGACTTTCAATCGGATATACGATTCCCAATCCAAAACAAAACTCTCTTCGAACGAAAGCTGACTGGGCTCAGAATCCAGAGTCAAATTCGCTAAGTCTGAAGAGGTAGCATCCATATTGCTCGTGCTTCAAAATTGAAATTATCGCGAAAGTGTTACGGATGAAAATAAGTATCTTCTTTAAATGCTAGTATTTGCCAAGACAGGAATTTGGGAAACCATAATATTACATATACAGCTAAGTTATATCAGAAGTCAATTATCATCTTATCCGCAGTCGACATAACCCAATCGCCGTGTGACTCATGGAATTTAAGGCACGTATTCGTACCCTCAATATCACCTTCCTCTTCCAGCAAATGCCCAGTATGGCTATTATTAGTAATATTTCTCTCCATAGCACGCTTTTCTCAATTTCTAGTTCACCAGATCAAAGTTACGAATGGCATGCTTTATTGCGAAATGAAGTACAGGGAAGTTCTTTTCTTCTCTCATTTATGTACGAGAGCGGGGTACAATCACGTGATCAACACCCCGCGCTAGGCCCCCCTTTTTGAAAAAGGGCATTTCGCTACCTCAATATCCACAGTTCCTACAAGCCGAACAGCATTTCGATCAACTTTCCTCCCTACGACCTCTCATCTGATCACCTCACGAAATGTCTCCTGCGTGTAATTATAATATCCTTCCTCTGACAGCTTGTCGAAACTTCTACTAAGCTTTTATATATCCCGCTTATGGATTTTCGAGCGGCGCGTAAGGGTCACTCAGATATCCCTGATATTTTTTGTCTTTGCTCAAGAGCTTGCTGCAGACTTCTATCGAGTTTCAGGATTCGGGAGTATTTGTCAAGGCCCCAGTCCTGCGATCTCCTGCCTCTCCTCCGAATCTTGGCCCACACCATCCCTAGCATGCCAATCTGCCATGTCTACCTCATTGCTCTTGACCCCAAGGTAAAAATCCCTTCTGTATTTCGAGGAATTGATGAGCCTTCGCTTCATTTCCATCCAAGCAACCTCCGGAAGAGCGAAGGTGGAGCTGGAGCTGGAGCTGGAGGGGGAGGGGGAGGGGGAGTAGTAGGGGTATTACGTTGGGCATATTCCTCCATTCGTAAAGCAAGGCGTGCAGCCCGGTCAGCCCCGAAAATAGCTTCCAACATCATCTGTACACTCAACATTGTGCTTTCATCCTCCACTTCGGCAATCGCGCCTTGGGTAAGTCCCTGACGCGTGCCAGGTGCAGCTATTCGGGCTCGTCGGGAGAGGCCTCTTTTGGGCTGGTCGACCCCTTGAATTTTCGCATTGGGATCTGCTCCGTGGTCGATCATGAACTCCATAATTTCTTGCATAGTTTTGAGTGACTCATTCGTGTCCTCATCCCAGTACTCCTTTCTATAACACTCGAAAACGAAAAGTTCCCAAACCGTGTGTGGCCCAACAATGCCATTAACCGGTTCATTGGCATCCGATCCATGCTCGAGTAATAGTCGTACCATCTGAGGGTCTGCCAAATCGCTTCTTTCTCGCAGATTGGGCTTACATGCATAATCAAGTAGGGGCCGACCACACTTTTGGGTTATGAGCATTTTATTCAATTCCAGCTTCTCTTTGACGTATATGCGCAACCCAGCTTGGATAGTCAGAGCCAGAAAAGTGCAACCATTTAACTCTGTTTCTAGAGATCTACCTTTATTGGCCCAATGGATGTGGCTGCCCTTGGTCCTGATAGTGTTGACGCGGTCCAACTCATCGAGAAGAACTGCGATTGACTGATCTTCTGTCCGCTCATAGTCTTTAGCATAATATAGCATTTCGCGAACCAAGTCCAAATTTGGTATATTCGTATCGGAACGTCCGAAGAGGTTCGGGCGATTTCTGTCAGCTGAAACTTTACTGAGAGCAATGATGGTCTTGCATAAGGAAGATCTCGCATCGAAACCTTCACCGGCACGCCTCCGCAGCTCATCGGAGTAGTTGTTCCGTAGGAAATCTCCAACTGTTCGATGTAATAGGTTAATTTTGCCGGTGTGGAAAGAAGCATCTTCACGATCATAGAGATCGTCGACTTCTAGTAGATCTCTGCATCGACTATTGAGATGTTTTTTCCACTTCTTTTTGATCCGAAAGACGCTCTGGGTAGAGATTCGAGAAAGCTCCATGTGAATGGCGTAGTCCTTATCAGTCGATTCCATGCTGAGATAATGCAATGAAAGAAGTGGAAGCGGTTCAAGTGCTGTTATGGCCACCAAAAATATTCGGCGGCCTCTTCTCTGTGTATCTTGTCGATTCGATTGATAATAGCCTCGAAATATCGTTCTAGCTTAAGTCCAGATATACAAATCAGCTTTGTCATAAAAGATATGTTTGCGAGTAAAGACAGTATCTCTCGTATAATTGCCCTAATACTAGCCAGAAAGTGGATACATCGCAAATGCAAACTACCTAGTACATGATTCTCCGAGAAATTGAGACTTACCTCATTCGGGAAGCTATCTAGCCGACGCTGCAGAAGTAGGTACTCTTCTTCTGCTTTCAGATCTCGTAGCAGATCACGAACGACGAGGTACACCCAAAGCCAAACACCTTGAGCCTTTTGCGCGATTTGCGGTACAAGAGTCTCGCACCGTGGGTCTTCTTCGCCAATTTTGCGATATGCTTCGTTCTGAACAAGCATTGTTTGAACATAGTTTTGCATATCATTTCTTGTCAGGTCCTCGAGGACCAATTTCCACTCCGAATCATCAAACGCATCTAGAAGGCATTCCAGGGACGACTTGAAACGCAAATCTTGACGCTTGGCGAGGAGGCGAGATCTTGAAGCAGGGAAATGATGTCCTCATCATCGCCTTCATATTCGTCGAGACCATCCACGAAGAAGCAGAATTTTCCAGGTAGTGTAGTCTGCTTGGAAATCGCATCTAACACTTCGAAAAGCTCTTTTCGCTTCCACGGCTCCCTAAGAATCTTCGAAGGGCACACTTGCATGATCAATTTCGGACAGGCACGCAGCACTTGGTACAGTAAGCTCTGTAGTAGTCCTACCTGGGATTTTTGCATTGGGTATCCCGAATTTCAGAAGAAAAAGCTGGCCGTGAAGAGCTGCTCCGTTCCGGCCCAACGGCGAAGAATCTCAAGAGTAGTGTTATGGTTACATATATACTTCATGAGTGTAGACTTTCCACTCCCAGCCTTCAGATCTTAGCTGAGAATCTTTTCCATAGTTTCGAAGGAAGATTATGAGGTGGTAACATACCTTTCCTTTCACCCAATAAATTCCCTCTTTAAACTCCAACCACTCCATGAATTTCGTCTTGTTCTTCTCAAACATCCAATCGAGAGTTGCTTCATGTGCGTCCTTGATCGTCTCCTCGCGCTGTAATATTTCCTCGAAGAGAAGAGTTTGAAGTATGGCTTGCTGTTGCGCCACTTGTTGACCTTCTTTTGCAAGGGCGCATAATTCTTCTGACAAATTGTCCAAGTAGGTTAGCTGCTCCTTCTCAACCCGATCCCACTGTTTCTGTAAAGTGCAGAGAAGATCCCCTTTCATTTCTTCGAGTGTCAGATTTGTGTTCACATTTAAACGCTCGTTTGCTTGAGCGAGGGAGCTGATCGCAGACGTGATGCCCGTATAATGCTTTCTAAGCCCGTGTCATTAGTTCAGGCTTCGTTGAGGGGGGAATGCAAACTTACTTCTGAAGCATTCTCGCAGCCCCATCACGGAGCTGCACATCAATAGTCGTTAACCGACGCTGGAGGTCTTGGATGTCTTTCTTCTTCGCTGCACCCCTGAATATCTGGCGCATAGTCTGCAGTCCTCGAGATCGCACACCGGAGGGGACTTCTAAATCTTTCAGGATGGCGAGTAGCTTGTCTGCCACGGGCTCGCACTCTGCTGCAAGCTTGCGAAAATCGTACCTCGTCCTTCGAAGGATTAGAACTGGAGCTTGCCGGCTGAAATTCATCCGTAGCATTCTTGATGTTTTCGATGATAAATTTGAGAGCCTGGTGTTCGTCTCGTGCCCCATCCAGCGAGTTGTAGATTTCTTTGCCGCTCAGTATGAGTTGTTTTGCATAGTCCACAAACTGAGCAATGTTTGCTGCGATACTGAGAGCTGCAAAGGCTTCCGCCATGGTGTATGTAATGTGGTGCGAGCATCATGAAGTGAACCTGAGTAGAGGGACGAGGGGACGAGGCTATGATGAAGTTGAATGGGGACGTGCCATCCTTGTCATCTCCATCAGCCCCGGATAGGGCTTCTCAATCGTTCAAGCTGGCTTGTCATGTTCTCTGCAGAAAAAAACTGGAACTCGACAGCCACTCCTCAGAAGAAAAGGGCTAGACCAAAATCGACTTTGGAGATGAACATATTCATTGATGTTTTCCTTTCCAGATTTCCTGGAAAGGTTGCTTGGTAAGAACATCGTGTTAGCGAGTCCGGAGTCAGACATCGTCTTCCTGAACATACTCACGTAGCACGATATATCTGTGCCCACGGCCGTTGATCGTTGATCGTCGAAGTTTGAAAAAGATGGCTTTGTTGAAGAAGTTGAAGAAGAGCATCGTGTGGATTTCGGCGAGAGCCATTTTCCCGAGACATCCCTTCGCCGGTGATCAGAGCTTCGTCGGAGTCATGTCCCCGTCTGATAACCGCAAAGTCCGGCTCCTGAAGCCACACCCGACAACTAGCTGTGAGCTCCGTGGCAACTGCCCCATATCATGCGTTCAGCGCATTTATCTATCTCACGTTGACATCGCCACCTTTGTCCCAGAACGAGGAAGCACCCTTTTCAACACTCTCGTAATACCCTGCACGATCAGCTTGTATCCTTTCCCAGCACCCCACTCCCCAGCAACAATGGCTTCCTCAGCAGTTCCTTCCCACCAGCCCTTAATGAATCCGTATGGGCTTGTGGGCTTTGCAAAAGACCAAATGCTCTCCTCTCCTGAGAAGATGGCGTTTTCGGTGCTGCTGGAAACATCGATGGTGTAGAAAGAAACCTGTTGGTCGGACTTAGAAGCCTCGCTACCCATGACGTCTTCGATTGCTCGCAAGTTCAGAGCTGAAGGCTCTCCGTATCTTTCCTGGAGCTGGGAGATTATCTTGTCAACACTATAATCCGACTGCTGATCAAGTGGCGCTGGAAGCTCAAAATTCCCCAGCTCTTTGTATCCCTCCACCCCCTTCAGACTCTCCACTGGAATGTCCACTGCAATACTCGAGGTTTGGCCAGGGATGTGGTGATTCCAATATAGAAGTGTATTCTTCGTTGAGGAACTCCCGGGAGGATGTTCGCTTACAACGAGCAGTGTGCGTGTGCACGAAGGAATCGTAATTAAAATTCAACCCAAACCTTGGAAGCTGATGCTTGTCAGCTCAGTTTGTAATGGATGGGAAAGTATTCAACTAACAGCTTCAATTTCATTTTCACCCTCTGGGACCGAGTCCTGGTGAGGAATTGTGGTGGTCATGGAGTAGCGATTTAGATGTGTAATGTAGTAAAATTGTTTAAGCCTATAACAATGAAGACTAAGCATAAACTGGGAGCGAAGTAAGCACAACCTGGGAAGAAGAGCATTGTGTGGGTTTCGGCAAGAGCCATTTACCCGGGACATCGCTTCGCCTCGGAATTTCCAGCTCGGCAGAAGCACGTGCTCAGCCCCCCTTTGCGCTTACCGGATTGGGAAACGAATCATAACAAACCCCTTAGCCGGACGCGTCATGTGCCACCAATTTTTCTTCGTAGGGTCAGAGGAAAACGAGGAAGATATGGAGATTATTCACGATAGCAGAATGTAGAGGTTTAAAGTTTTCGTGTCATTGATGATGCGGTGTGTGGTATAAGTACAGCCAGCCATTCATCCGCACTCTGCACATCCCAGAGTGCGTTCTACTTCTACCTGCTTCGCAGCAAGCCAGAAGCCATTCATCCACCAAGCATCATCATAAAGCAAGGCCATTCAATATTCCCGACAAAAAGTGCGAGATCCGTAATAACGACAACCAAGTCAAAACAAACCGTAAAAGTTTCTGTAGCCCCCAAGGTCCCGCCCGCAAACGCCAGAGTATCATATGAACACAATTAACAAGAGGAATGTGACAGGATAAAGGCTTATGCGGATGCAGCAGCCTTCTTCGGTGTCGCCTTCTTCTTGGGCGCAGCCTTCTTGGGTGCGGTCTTCGGTGTGGTCTTGGTGACGCGTCCTGACTTGGTCTTGCTTAGGACAGCGGGCTTCTCGGCAACAGCTGGGGCCTGGACAATGTTAGACGCGCTCCATCATGAAATGAAAATGAAGATAACTTACTGCTTTTGGTGCAGCAGCCTTCTTTGGCTTCGGTGCAGCCTTAGGCTTGGCAGCAGCTTTTGGCTTTGCGACCTTTGGCTTCGCGGCAGCCTTGGGCTTTGCAGCTGCGGGCTTCTTTGTGGTTGTGGCCTTCTTGGCGGCAGGCTTCTTCTCGGTGGCGGCCTTCTTCTCAACCTTGGGCTTCTCGGTCTTCGGCTTGGCAGCTGCTGGCTTGGGCTCCTTCTTGGCGAGCTTGGTTCCTCCGGAGCTTCCTGCGAGTTGTTAGATGCGTTCTGTGGAAAAGAGACACCAGACACATACCCTTTGGTTGAGCGAAGACACCCTTCTCGACACCAGACTTGAGGGCGCGGTTGAACAGCGAGTCGAACATGGAGTCAGATGCAGAGATCTTGTTGTTGGCCTTGACGTACTTCTTGAGGGCGATGCGGCTATGCAGATGTCAGCGGTGATCAAGGATGGACGCGTCAAATGCGCTTCGAAAGCTGCAGATTGCGCAAATTAGGAAGAATCGTACCTTGATCCGTTGCGCTCCTTCAGTTGGGTGATTGCCTCGGTGATCATGTCTACGAAAACGCGTCAGTCTATGCTGCAATGCAAAAAATGAAGCTCTCCACAGCTGTACACAATGTACGCGACCGAGAAAAACCATGCGCGATCGCATCGGAAGGTGGTGTTGAGGAGACTCGAGCTTACCTTGGTAGCTGGCGTGGTCCGAAGGAGCGGCCTTGGCCTTGGAAGCTGAGGCTTTGGGAGGCATTTTGATGAATTGATGTTTTGTATTGAATGAATACGAAGATGGATAAGATTCGAGTGAAGCTGGACTTCAAAGACGAAAAGTAATGGCGGTGGTGGGTGAAAAATCGTTGGTTGTTGTGTTGGGGGGGAAGACAGAAAAGGTCGAAAGTCGTGTCTTGGTGGGCGGGGGTCTCTGTTTATAGTAGCGAGGGGAGGGCGCGGTGATCTGGGAGCATTTGCTGCGCCAAAACCTGACTAGTCCGCTTTGGGCCTTGATTAGCGGCTTTTGCCAAAGGATGATTTTCTGAATCACAAACGAGCGCAACGGTCAGCGAGCGCTGATTGGCTGCAATTCAGTAAGAGACGCAAAAGCGCAACATCCCTGATCACCCGACTCTCGATCTGCCACACCAGCCCATCTGCCTCCTCTGCCCTTCTCCCACACGGCAATGCATGACAACGCATCTGCTCTGGTGCCTTGCGTAGAATGATTCACTCTCTTCCCGCCCATCAAATGATTCTTTCCAATTGATTCCTCCAGCGCTGCTTTGCCTCGAATTTGTTGCACGACATTAACTCGATCCGAACTCGAGATCGCGCTTTTCGAAAAGACACCCAGATGCGATATTGACAGATGCAAATCTCCACGCTCTTTCAATAAGCCCACTTTTATCTAGAATTGAAGTTTTCAATCCCTCCATCAAGTCTACCAAACAAGAAATTCCCATCTCTAAAGTTGCGTGAGCAAGTGCATTGAGAAGTGTTGTGGTCAAATTCTCGCGATTTGAAGCCATCGCGATTCTTGGACAGTCCACAATGAACCATCGAAATCCATCCCCCACGACATTTTATTTTGTTGCCAATAGTTTTCAAAAGCTTTATGCTTGAATCGCTTTGCGTTCGTGTATTCAAAATATTATTATTCTCACGCTGGTGGAAGTTCTCGAGTTTCTCAGAAAAGCCGTGTTCTGAGGTCGCGCGATTTTTTGCGACCGACGGGCGAACCATCAACACCAGGCTCTGGTTTCTCCTTCTCCTGCCTAGAATCACAACTCAAATCATTATTTTCGAGTCATTTTCAATTGCCAACAGCTTGGAATTGATGCTGCAAGAGCAAATTTTCAAGAAAATAGAGACATCTTCGAGCCCGCGATGGAAATGTATGAAGCCAAGACGTGCGACTCGAGCCATCAACTATTCACTAACCCATCCTCTCACTGCATCAAAAGCTGTTGTCCGACATCCTGCTACATTTCTAAGATCGTGAAAACCATTTTGATGGAATTTCAAGTGGTGCCAAGAGCAAGGTTCGAGGTTTTCACTGTCCACGATTCGCATCCAAAACGGTTGTGCGACCGGCAAATTTCGAACTTTGATCTTCAGCCGGAATCCACATTTTGTTGCCTGTAATTTAGCAGGAAATGAGAACTGGATTCTGGTCATTTCTATCTCAAGTTGCAGGGTATTCTTGTTACAAATTCGCAAGCCAGCGCAGTGTCGTTATGTTTGCTGTTTTGCTCGCGACCCGACTTTCGCGACCGGCCGAGTCAACCCTCAGCACACCCATCAACAACACATCATCAATGATACTTCACAGCACCCAAATATCATTTCCGAAACGCAACACTCGATGAATCATCGTAAACTTTGATTTCAGCCTTGCGATTCCACATTCTATTTACATAATAAGCGCCGACGTTGCCACCTCGACGTGGCACGACGCGGGAGGAAGGTTTACCAAATCTATTTTTGGCGACACCAACCTCCTGCTTTCTTGCAACACCCTCGAAAACTAGTTATTGTTCGAAAGCCAGGAAACATCAGAATCTCACAACCGCCTGGTTTTACATTTTAGTTTTTCCTGAACTTGACAATCAATAAGGCTGCTCCTAGGCTTCCGAGGTTGCTGCGAGCCGTCCCATCCGGGCCGCCCTCCTTTCGCGTAGATATTTAGTGATCGCCCTCGAACTCATTTTCGAGACTTTCCACCATCTTTTGCAGCAGCTCACTGCAGATGCATCTCGTAATCAAGCAGATTCAGCCTCAATGTTTTGGAATCTCTAGGGTATTCAAAACAACTTCACTTCACCACTCCAAAAGCTTCGCATCACATTTCAATAATGCTCGAATATCACCTGCAATGTTTCAACGCCTCTAACATACTCATCATTAACATTTCCTCACAACACTCTTCTCAATTATACAATACCTTCCTCCACTGCGACTAAACTACAAAGCCTCTCCCATGCGCATAAATCGGAGAGCACAATCGAGACGCTCTAGCCGCTAATCTTTCCGCCCAACCAAACCCCCACCTCGACACCTATTCAATGAGATCAGTTCACTCAGCATGTTCATAATCTTCCAATCGCATCTATACACAGCCACCAGTTCCTCTGCTGCTGAGCCAGATCAATCTCCCTCACCATCTTTGGATCATGGTTTCGTAAGCCTCAAATACGCACACTTCCCGCCGACCATCTAACCGACCCTCGCCCAACATCACTCCAACCAATCAATCATCGCTCCATGCAGCTCACGTGGCCTATCAAATACTCTCGTCAACTGAAACAAGGAAACACAATTGTATCTCTCCGTACATCATCGAATTATGTTGACCTCAACTACCCGTATGCACGATTCCGCCATCTCAAATCCAGCCATACGTTTTCTCGGATCCCATTTCTTTGCAGGTTACCACTTCCTCGTTGCCGCTCAGCAGCCTTGCATGATATATCCACGAACGACTGCAATGAAACAACCTAACTATTAAAACTTCCACGAATGACAACGCCGATGAATCAGCGAAATCTAGCTTCTACACCAGGCCCTCATAACCTCTGCCTTACCCACCATACCATATCCATCACAAGACTCCTGTTCTCATCAAGTATGGTATCAAACCTAACTCACCATACCGTTTCTGCCATTGCCCGTACGGTGATAATCATAAAGTATCTGCAAAGCCTGCACCCTTACTCCTTCCATCGCTGCCTACCCTCTCGCCCTTGCCGATATAAAGAAATAAATCTGAGCCTATTCGTGACACTAATAACACTCGTGGCAGAGCGCATCCAGACATATCATGAAGTCGAGTTTTCCCTTTGCTATAGCATCGGGATGTGCAAGCTGTATTGTTGTTTTAGGCTGATGGGCAGTAAGACAACATAACGATGAGGCTTTGATGGAGATAATACGGTCCAGCTCGACTTCTTCTCGACCAGAACGACGACTACAACATAGCTGTTTGCGACCCTGGCGCAAAGTAGCTTTGAAGTCACCCGAGGGGGGAAATTTCGAGGAGAGTCAGTGTCGGTCCACCGGTAACGCGCAGCAGTCGTCACGTATTCGTGGGAATGCTAATTGCGTAAAATGGTGGTTGATTGTTGGTTGTGTAGTGAGGAAGAGTGATCGACACCTTTGGTGTTGATACCCATCCCCGGGTGCAGCTAAGCCTAATTGAGACTAGCCACGTGACACGTGTGCGCGGTCACGTGACCAGTAATATTTACAGTATGCAGCCGTTCCAACAGTCAGAGAAGCGAAAACCTGGCATTTAGAAAATGCCAAAGATCATTCATCTCCAAGAATAATACCAATAAATCCGTAGCATAACCGAAATCGGGACCGTAGTGCAAACCCATAAATTTATACTTCCCCGTCACCCTTCCCCTCATCCTTTTCCCATCCACAATCCATAACCACCCTCACCATAGAATCACATCACTTCTCCACCCATATCCAATCCAAAGTTTCCAAACCCCTTCAATTCTATGGTTATATCATCCCTATCCAGGAAATTAGCGACATCCCTCCTCAATCCAGCAAGTTTCAAAATTCCTCATTATTTTTTGTTTTGCAATTCTGTTGCACATCGCACTGAATAAGCACTTACAAATTTCTCGCAGTACTGTATCGCCACCGAACCTCATTTGCCCCACTCGACTTGACGTAAGGGGCTGAATGCTCTGCCGTCTTGGCGGGGCTATCGTCTCCCCTTTAACCCCTACTTCACGTGACCTACATCAACGTCTACTCTTCAAGTCATTTATGGATTTGCAAGACGAGAGCGAGGTTAGTTGTCACATAATTATTTGGGAAAAGCTAGCTTTTCTTTATTCTAAAGTCTAAAAAGAGATAGATCTATTATCTACGGTTAAGAAAATTAAAAAGGCTAAGAATAAATATACCTCCCTAATTATATACTATTCCTTATATAGACTTTATAGTCAACTATAACTGATATCAATTAACAACCCTCCCAACCCCTCCCAATGAATCTCTCCCCGTTAACTTTCACAAATAACTTTCTAAATATTCTCCCTTCCCTCAGCTCTGTACCAGCACCCCTATATCTCTCTTTCCCATCTATCATACATCTCAAACCACACTTTATTCTCACCATCCAGGGTCGTACACCAATAATGCTACCCATCCAGAACCTTGTCGCAAGAAGATTGAAGCCCATAAGCCAGTATGTAGAGTAATTTTGGCGTGAAATGGTCCTGTTGATTCTAGGAAGGGCCAAGTTTTCATTGATCCCTGCGATCCTCGGGTGTATGTTCCCGAGCTGGTGTGTCAGTGGAGTCGGTCTGAGGAAGATCAAGAGGGTAATGGAGAGGAGGACAAAAGGGGCCCGGTTTAAAAGAGAGGCCTTGGACTTGGGAACAATGGGAAGCAAGATTTCGGAGTTGGAAAGAATGCTGATTGCTAAAATACGATATCGCTGATTGCTGTAATCAAGACAACAGGTACCGCTTCAACCGTGAACAATGACATGGAAGCTCACGGCAACCTAAACTGACTATTCCAATCCCTTGCCATTGCTTTCGAAAGGCGCCTATATCATATCCTTCACAAACGAACGCCGAACGAATGTGCTGAACCGTTTGAGTGATATTCTGTATGAGCCTTTGACAACACCTGGGTACCATTCATCAACGCTGGCTTCTGCAGGTGCTTCGGCTGTCCATCCACCCCGACTTCTGATTGTGCCATAGCAAGGAACACAGGTACCGCAGCGGGATTCAGCGCAAGGATAATGCCATCTGACTGCAGGACGATCGTACACTGGATTATGGAAAATTGGAGGCTTCTCCACGGTTTTGCGAGTGGAGCGCTTAGAGCCCCAAGGGTTTCTGTTGTGTCCAAGTGCATTCTCAGGTGCCTCCATGAGAATTTCCGGGAGGTCTGAGACATTTGGAAATGTTAACACTGATGTGACGTGCTCGAGTGGAACTGAACTAGGTGCTGACGAATTGGCGGCATCCGGGTCAGTCAATGTACCGGAATCACCCGATAGACCCGCGCCTGTAGCTGCTTGTTGTGAGTTAGATCCGGGGGCTTGACCAGGAGAAATCCCATCGAGACTTTCAATATGTGCATTCTCTAAGACGTCCAATGAACCGTGGGCGGCTGGTACAGTGTTGGGATTCCTAGAAGTTTGTGCCAAAGTTTTCGGAGAAAGAAAATAATCAGGTTGACGGTTGGAGTCCGGGGCACTGGATACTGCAGTAGTGCCAGAACCAGAAGGACCAGAAAGATCTTGATCAATGTTCTCATCCCGTACCGGTACATTGGGGCCTGGAGTAGCTGCTAGTGCCGCAGGAGAGTAAGCTGGCGACCAATCTTCGCCGGCATCAAGTCCGCGCCGTAGTTTCTGCCAAGCTGAAACCCTCCTTCGATGAAAGACTTCTTCGGAGTGTGTCCTTCCCTCAATATGCTCAATATGCGATGGGGTGCTTCCCTCGTTATCCGCCTGCTCGTTCTCCCCACCTTCCAATTCTCCCTCATTGTGCGACATTGGCTCCAACAATGAGGCCATGCACGCGCCCTTAAGATGAGCCCTGAACGTTGCTGCTTGCCGATATTGAGAAGAATGCCTATCAAGCTTGGTTAGCTTTGTGGTGGCATGTGCTGAGCCTTCTAGGCTGATCTGGAAATTCAAGACGATTGGGGGAGCAATTCTGAACGTACCATTTCGTCCTACAGACACCACAGTATGTCAAAGCTTTCTTGAATGTGCCAGCCGCCTCAAATATCGCCGCCCTTGAGACATTAGGGGTACCGTCAATCCTGTGATACTGACACAGGAGGTTTTCAAATGCCTCGTTGAACCTGTCTCGACTGATATGTTTCAATTTAGTAAGACAGTCCCCTTGGCTGCAGACTGGGATAACATGGCACATCGGCATAAATATCGTCTTCTCGCCAGCGGGGCGAGCTTGATAGTAGACGTAGAAGGCTCTGAAATCGGACCAAAAAGATGTTGTCGGCTTGAGGCAAATGTTACAAGTCCTATCCTTCGTGAGAAAGAACGCCCTGTTATGCTGATCAAGATGATTTGTGAGATCGATTCCATCGCTCTTGAGCGGCCTGGGAAGGTTGTGAAGCAGTGGGTTGCCCAACTTGGTGACCGGGACTTGGTCGGACGCTCTGCATGAATCAGGAGCTCGAATCATTCGCTCGTGGAACTCTGCATGTCGAATAGTGCCTGGAAACCGAGTAATGATCGAGACGTAAAGAGCGCGCACCTTCTTGTTGACACTATACCTGGGTTCTGCTGGCGTGAGACTGGGACTGGGCGTGGCACCAGGGGCATTGACCGATGAAGCCATTTTCAGAGATCTGATTACTCAAGCAGATCCTGGAAGAATGATAACGGCAGTCGATGACAATGTATCAAATGATGCTGGATGAACGATTGTTAATTAAGGAAGAAAAGAGATGGTCGGGGAAGTAAGTAAGTAGTCGCATTCACTAAGTGAAGGAAAGAGCGAGTTTTGGTTCGGATGGGTTGTATGGGGAAGTTGCGACTGGCAACTCCGGTGTAGGAACTCTCCAGTCACAACATACGGCTTCCTTGAGGAACAGTTATCCATATTGTACAAGCAGGTTTCCTACATTCAATTCAGGGTTGCCCGTCAAATTACCAAAAAAGTCTTGTACATTCATTGGAAGAAGGTAGATTCACCTTTAAGTAAAAGGAACCCAAGCTTCCAAGATCCACTAACGCCAAATCCCGCTAAACCCAAGAAAACCCATAACACATCAAATCAAATCTGGTCGGATGGCAGCCGGACGACTCCCAGCCTTCGGCCGATCAGGTATGGTAGGCAAATCTCTCATAGTGTTCGTTCGAGACGGTCCCCATGTCGACGATTTGCGTATATTGATAGGGGGCTTCGGTGGAGGCCCTGGCTCAAAATATTCTCGCTTTCCATGATCAACGATGATCTCGCCGCTCCTCGGAAACTCATGCCTCGTGGACCGTCGATTTTCTCTCCAGCAGAGAAAGCCAAGGATTCCTAGAACTAGTGTTCCCAATGGAATTCCAATCGCTAGTCCCACTGTCGTGGCAATGGGTATAGGGTTCGATGGCATTGCGGTTTCTTTCTTTATCGAGTCTGACGCGTTGCTCGGTGAAGAGTCCGATGAAGACATTTCCTCTGCCCTTTTCAGGTTGAGAACGAGTTGATCCAGACCATGACTGAAAGCATTTCCTGTGGAGCCAAGACCAAAGGTCGCGACTGTGCAGCAATTTCCACCGGCACTGTTGCAGCAGAACTCGTTAGGAATGGCGCCAGGGGCACTACAAGAAATAATAGCCGTTTGAGCACCGAATGGCTGTTTGGTAAATAGATCTACAGATGCATTAGTCAACGGCGAATTGAAGGAGTATTTGAAGCTGACCTAGGAGGCAAGTCTGAGGACAAGCATTTGAGCTCCAAGTGTTATCCGTGCACGATCCTCTGTAGTTGAAATTCGAGGTTCCAAGGCAAAGACCATCAGCTGTGCACGAGTCTTGGGGTAGACAACAGGCAGAGTTCGCAACTGTGGTGTTACACGGTGTATGGTTTGGTTCCACCGTAACTCCATCAGGATAGAAGCATTTTGGAGCAGCAGTAGCAGCAGGCAGAGCGAGAGCCAAAAGTGTAGCAAAAAGTAAATCGTGCCGCATGTTTAGTTCTGATCTACTTCTTGCCAGAGAGACTGAAGAAAGACACACAGAGCAGATCAAAGAAATATATTTCGAAGATCAATAAGTACTGAAGGTTTAATTCCAAGAAATTGATCCAGAATCCCATGTGATGTAGCAATAGAAGACATCGGCATAATAGAAAGACTTCTCTTTCGACCAATGATGTGGAAGGTTGTGCTCGGCTGTTCCCGACGGAATCTACACCGGTTCGAGGTTCAGGTTTCAGGGCTGGTTACAGAAGCGATACCCCTGAGACGGGTCGTGCGTTCCCCGGATCTTATCAAAGTCTATATCATGCAAGAATTAACGGACACCCTGGGTATCCAATAGAGCCGAGAGAAGGTTGGAATTCATCCCAAAGAGAAAAATGATCCGAACATGCATTGTAAAGAGACTGAATCGCACTCAGCAAAACGGCATCTTCCTCTCGCCATTCCCCACTTGGGAGGCTTTTGGAAAATTGGAGAAGGTTGCACACATCGATTCTAGAGATCTTGGATATTAGACTGCGGCTTCCGTCACCAGACACATACACCCCACAGAGATCGTCGCTGTCATCTCTGAACCTGCACTACGCGAAGCTTTGTGATCTTAGCGAGTCTGCAAAGGTTCTGCCGCACTAACCTTTTCATCTCGGTCGTTGTAGGGGTTAAATGAACCTTGCTGCACGTCAGAAACCAAATGCAGCTGTCTGAGACAGTCCCGCTGTCATTCATATCGATAGAAAGTGGCCCTAACCGTTACTGGCTGCGAAATGTACAGCATGTGGTCGAGGATGACCAAAGAAAGCATAACGGTGGCTGTTATTATTGCATAGAGTGGCTTGCTGTAGATCTGGTGGCGTTGAATCACCTTAACTTGACGTATATCGCATGAGATAGAGAGCAATTTCGGCTTGAACATGCTTCCGACGAAGAGCGGACTGCAAAGCCAAGAGAAAGGCCATTATATCCAGTGCCAAATGTACCGGCTTCGCATGGTGACAAGACTACTGAGCAGTGAGAATTCATGTTGCATGCGCCGAATTGAGTAGCGGGAGAGTTAGAAGCACACTTGAGTAAAGGAGGGAACTCGTGCGACCAAGTAAGTGTAATCAAAGACAAATAACGAAAGCAATTCCTTTGGGCCGGGACCTGACAAGGAGTCCGGCTGAATTGACGGAGGATGCGGAAGATGCTGAAACGAATTGCCTCGAATTGCTTCGAATGAGCGGTATAGATTTTATTTCGATGCTCTCGAGCCGGTTCTTGTCATGCATCGAGACACGTTGATGAAAATTGAATGGTGGTCCGCATGGCGCTGATTTGGTTTCATCGCCGTGATGGAACGGTGTGGAGGAGTTGAGGCAATCAAAAGCACATGCAGACGGAGTTGGGGTACCAGTCACGTGCATCTGCAAGGCTACCAGTGGCCTTACCTTATGAGGCAAGCGCGCCCACAAGGTGCCATGGCTGCAGGGGTCTTATCTCTGTCGGCCGTTGCTTCGCCGATGTCGTGCTCCTGGTGCATGTGCCCCACTGCAATGACTCTCTCACCTCTTCTCTCTTTCATACCTCACTCCAAGGTAAGGGCAGCATCTTCACCATGAGTCGTATTATTTCTCTCCTTGCTCTGTCCGCCGTCGCAACAGCTTCCGTGATTCAGCACCCTCTGAACGATGGCTTCGGCTCCCAAGCTCCCGTCAGCAGCAAACCGCTCGTAAGCTCTGAGGCTCTGGAAGGGCACATCACGTCCAAGAACCTCCTCAAGCGTGCGAAGAAGCTCTTCGAGATTGCAGAGTTGGGAGCAGCAGAGTACAACCACCCCACCCGCGTTATCGGCAGCTCTGGTAAACATCAACCTCAGATCATCCTATCTGTGCTGTCTACTAACGGGACTGTGGTACAGGACATGTTGGAACCCTAGACTACATATACTCTACGCTCGCGGAGCTCGGTAACTACTATACACTATCAAACCAATCATTTCCAGCCGTTGCTGGATACGTCTACGAATCCCGCCTCATTCTTGGAGACTCGGAGCCCGAATCAACATACCCCATGTCTCTCACACCTCCGACTAAGAACAAAGAGGCTGTTTTTGGGCCATTGATTCTCATAGCGAATCAAGGATGCGATTCATCTGACTATCCTTCCAATACTAAAGGCGGGATTGCCTTCATTCAGCGTGGCGTCTGTTCTTTTGGAGCAAAATCCGCAGCGGCGGGAAAGGCTGGAGCTATTGCTGCGGTGATTTACAATAACGAGAACGGATTTTTGTCTGGAACTCTTGGCTCACCGTCGAAATTCCACGTTGCGACTTTTGGGTTGTCGAAGCAGGATGCGGAACCATACATCAAGCAATTGGAGGCTGGGAAGGTGATCGAGTCATCTGCATACATTGATGCTGTCGTGGGCGAGGCATTAACAACGAACATCATTGCACAAACGAAGGGCGGAGACCAAGAAAATTGCGTGATGCTCGGAGGTCACAGTGACAGTGTTATAGAAGGGCCTGGGATCAACGATGATGGTACTGGGTCTTTGACCTTACTCGAGATCGCAACCCACCTGGTGAACTACAAGATCAACAACTGTGTTCGATTTGCGTGGTGGGCTGGAGAAGAGGAAGGTCTCTTGGGTTCCGACTACTACGTTTCTCAACTCTCCGAAGAGGAGAACTTGAAGATTCGTCTCTTCATGGATTACGATATGCTTGCATCTCCTAACTACGCGTATCAAGTATACGATGCCACCAACGCAGTAAACCCCGTTGGATCCGAGGAACTTCGAGATCTGTACACGAAGTACTACACAGCGCATGATCAAAACTATACGTACATTCCTTTTGACGGCCGAAGCGATTATGTTGCTTTCATCATGCACGGGATTCCAGGAGGTGGTATTGCAACTGGAGCAGAAGGAGTGAAGACGAAGGAGGAGGCTGCTATGTTTGGTGGAACTCCTGGCCAGTGGTACGATCCTTGCTACCACCAGATTTGTGATACCGTCGAGAACTTGAATCTAGAGGCTTGGGAATTTAACACAAAGGTATGTGTGCATTTTTCGACGTTACACATTTGCTAATTTAGAGCAGCTCGTCGCCCACTCGGTAGCCACATACGCTCGCTCATTCAAGGGTTTCCCCAAAAGAACTGGCATCAAGGCTGCGAGTCGTGTGGAACCTACCTTGTATCATGGATCAAAGCTTGTCATGTAATACTATATATAGATTTCATATGTGTTCTGAGAGATGGGGAGTGCTAGATATAGCTAGATTCGGATAATTGTACGGAAGAGGAGTTCAGATATGCATGATTAACATTTACCTACAAATATAAACATCCAGCATAGACTCATCCCCAAACTTGCTCTCTCCTAAAGCAAATAGTCCTCGGCTGTAAGACCAAGTTTGTTCTTGGCGGTGATGGGTTACTTGGAATCACGTGATAAAGTGCAAAAAGTTTCAGCATTTCGAAATTGATGACTTCCTCTGTCTTTTCTGCGTGTAAAAATTATTTTTATTTCCTTTTCTTTTCTTTTTATAAAGAATCCAATATCTATTCGTTTTATTATTCTCTAAAAGTTATAGAGTCTGCGATTATTGGGTCGGTAGACGAGCTAATAATATGTATTTAAGATTCGAGTGGATACGCGCCGAGATGAAAATAGGGCACGCGATAAAGACCTAGTTCAAGACATCTCCCCCTTTCCCCCTTTTCGGACCACACATTCGATCCTGCGCTCAGTAACGTGATGAATCCTCACCATGAACTTCAAATCTGGATACCGGTACTCCACGCTCGAGGGTTCAGACAGCATCAGACTACTACAGATTGAGACCGTTGGCACAACAGCCCAAGGCCGGGGTCCAATCAGATGTTGGATCCGACACTTCTCACTTTCCAATGCGCCCCCTTATCGAGCTCTCTCCTATGCCTGGGGCCTAGATTCCACCAAGAAGATGTTCATGAATGACAAGATCGTCCAAGTGAAACGGAATCTCTGGGAAGCAATGGCTCATATGCAGTTCGCGTCTTCCGATTTCAGGACAGACGAAAAGGAGGAGATTTCTGCCGATGGGAATACTAAATGGGTCTGGATTGAGGCGCTTTGTATTGATCTGAGTAATGAAGAGGAGAGGAATCTGCAGGTTGGTCGTATGGGGACCATTTATACAAAGGCCGCTGAGGTTCTGGTTTGGCTTGGGTGTGAGAGTGATTTTAGTCACGGGGCCAGGATTTCTGCTGCCATGGAGGGTCTGGAATTGATGAATGACGATAGGTCAGGACAAGATCCTTCTCAAGTTCTGGATCGAAATCTTGAGGGGCTGCTTGCCCTATTCCAACTACCCTACTGGCAATGCCTTTGGATCGTTCAAGAAATCATACTGGCAAAGAAGATCACCCTCCTCTTCGACAAAATCTCCGTGACCTGGGACAGTATCAGCAATTTTCGCAAACTACTCAGCTCACCATACTTTCCCAATAAATACGGACTTCTTCCCGGATCAACCTTCACCACCACTCACAAAACAGACCTTCTTTCTTGTCCAGCGTTCCTACTCGACCGCCACCGAAACGGATCTCATCGCCGCGTCCTCGGGTACTTGATCGAAGACTTCCAAGATTTCATTTGCACAGACCCTCGAGATAAAGTCTACGGCCTCCTCGGTCTGGCCTCCGATTGCCAGCAAGGCCAAGTCACCCCCAACTATTTTAAGACCGTCTACCAAGTCTACGCCGACGTAATTTCCTTCTACACCTCATCACGCCGTTCGCAAGGACCAAGCCAACACACACCCCGCTTCAGCCAAATCCTACAACGAGCTTTCAAGACAGACTTGACGCCAGGAGCAACAGAATACCAGCTTAGACTGCACCCCTCGCTCCGTCACCCAACTCTTCATATCTTCGGCGTGCGATGCGGCTTCATCACAAAATTCATTCGGGCCATTGATCTCACTTCGCCATCTATAATCTCTCCAGCTTGGTATAAAGATACTGCGCCCTCGGATCCCATCACCCCACCCGTTAGCTTTGAGAAATTCAAAACCTCGCTTCCAGAGCAGCAGAAACTCGTTCCATTGCGGACGAGGATTTCATTTGCGGTGCAAGCTAGACATGTGACCAAGACTTTAGTGGAAGAGAATATGGCAGGAGGTTCAAGTGAAGGGGACATCCTCGGCCGGGATCGACAACGAACGCTGCAGTTCTTGCTCGACAAGGGAAAGACCGGCTATGCACCCTACAATGCGCTGGCAGGGGATATGGTATGCCAATTCCTTGGCTGTGATGTTGCTGTTGTGCTGCGTACGGCTGGTCAGAAAGGATCACCAGTTTTTGATATTATTGGGAAAGCACTTGTGGAGAAGGGTAAGACGGAGGAAAGAGATGCAGAGAGCTGGGCGAGGAAATATGCGTTTGCTGTTCCGGACTATGGGCAGAGATTTACCTGGACCCCTGAGGAGGCGATCTATTTCTATCTGGACTTGGTGACGCTGCAGTATCTCACGCAATGATCGAGCAATCGCCAGAATAGACTCTTTCGCAGTTCATCGATCCGATTACTCAGTAAAATATTCATTTGATCCGGGAAAGCAGAAGGAATAAAGTTGGAGCACTGAATGACTCCTGAAATGGCAATGGAATAAGAGGGATTGGGCACCTGATCTTCACAATGGTCGACACCAAGTTCCAGGAAATAAGGGGCGATCTTTCTATCAATTTCTCATGGGAAATGTACACAGAATGCCGGGAGAGGAGTTGCCGCCTTCAAGCCCAAAACCCCAACCGAGGCTCACTGAGCAATTCGCATAGCCCTATCTCGATGCAAATCCACCAATGGGCTTGATGGTTTTAATATCAGGCGTGGCAGTCACCAAACCCTCCTTCTGTATCGCCTCTCCAAGCGTCGTGAACTGTTCAGTCTTAAAGTGTGCATCAAACGCAGCCTGGCTCTCGTCTTCTCGTCATCAGCCAAAATCTAGACACTGCAGCCCAGCCAACTCACAGCATTCTTCAACTACGAAGACATTCCCACCCTGGGCGTTCTGTTCCTCGAATAGCTGGTATCTCGACTATACAACGTCAGTGGAGGCAGAGTTGTGGAGGAGGCGGAACTCACAACTTCTGGCTCTTTGTCCTTGACAATATTCGCAAGGTTCGTGAGAAGATCCCGTAGCTAGCCAATTCGATTAAACACCGCTCTCAATCCTATTCTGCATCCAAGCAGAACTTACTCTTGCCTCCTTCCCCGGCGCAGGGGTAAGAATTGCTACTACGTGAATCTGTGCTGACATCTTGACTCCAGATATTCTTGTCAGATAAATCAACCGGGAATTTTGCAGTTTATCTGAACCGGCTTCAAACGCAAAGACAAGTGTAGACTTGGTGATAATGAACCAGAGAAGGAAATAGGCCTTGCAGAGGGTTTATACTTTTCTCATCCCATGTCTTGGCTCTTCATAATCGGACTTAACATCGCGACGCAACGACTCCACTTCATAAGTCCGACCACTATATCTCCTTCCGGCCTTCCGGCTCAAGAGTCGGTGCAATTCGCAACGTGTGCCCCAAGTCTGCCTTCAGACTTGTGCTCCGCCTCACCGGAAAACACGCAATTATTTTCCGATAATTTTCTCATGTTCCGGACTTTGAATGTACTCTTGGTGGAAGGAACATTCTGGACAACACACTTCAATTGTTCACGCTTTTACTTTCTGGAGAAACCTTCAGTCCCAATGTCGGATTTTCGACAAGATGTCGGAACAGATAGATACAATACAGTACAATTTGGTTTCCAACCCCTTCATTCCAGCACCCGATTTTTCCTGTCTACTATATTTCACTCAACCTCTCCCTCGTTTCCGAACTCCATCTCACCTCTACTCAAGATAAAGGCCCATTCGGATGGATTAAAACCTTTGTGTACCCATCTTCTCTCCTGTCAAATTTCTGGTACGCTTTTGGTGCCTCGTCAATACCGATCTCGTGCGAGACAACAAAGGAGGGTTTAGCGCGGCCAGAGATGATCATGTCGCGCAGGTATCGGTTGTATTGCTTTACATTGCATTGGCCTGTACCGATTGTGAGTCCCTAACCCTGTCGTCAGCATACTTCTTTCCGCTTCATCGCTCACTCTCTGCCTCGATTCACTGGAAATGGAAGCAAAACCGACCTTCTCAAACAATTTCCCGAACGAGATCAAAAGCATTCCTTTCCCAGAATTTTCATCCGGCGCCCCTGGATCACTGGGGACATACAGCCCCGGAACACCGATACCTCCCGTGGGTCGAGTAACCTTGATGCAATTTTCCAGCACAATGGACGGCATTTCTTTCCTGCCGTCCTGAGCTGAAGCCTGATAGCCCACCGCATCCACAGAGCGATCGACCATGCCTCCATTGAGCCTACAAAGCATCAGTCAAGTCAAGCCACCAACAAAATATCACTCGCAACCACCTACTTAATAATCTCCTCCACCGAATCAACCTTCGAAAAATCAACAGCAATACACCCGATCTTTTCCGCAGCCTGCAACCGCTCTTTCACACTATCAACCACGAAAACCTTACTGGCGCCCCTGAGCACGGCACTATATGCAGCCATCAACCCCACAGGTCCCGCCCCAAAAACAGCAATGCTCTCTCCGGGCTTGAAACCAGAGAGAACCACGCCGTGCCAGCCCGTAGGGAAGATATCAGCAAGCAGGATGAAATCCGCTTCGTGCTCTGCGCCGTGGGGGAGCTTGAGGCAATTGAAGTCCGCGTAGGGGACTCGCAGGAACTGCGCTTGACCACCTTGGTAGGGACCCATTGCAACGTAGCCGTAGGCACCGCCTGCGAAGCCGCTGTTGGCTCGCATCAGCATCATCCAAAACTATTATCAAGATCCAGAAGGCAAGAGGAGGGAGGGAAGAGAGAATTACGGATTCACGCCCGTGCAGAAGGCAGTTCGTCCTTCCTCGCAGTTGCGGCAGCGACCATCGGCGACGTTGAATGGCATCACGACTCTGTCTCCTTTCTTCAGAAGAGACACGCCAGTCCCCGTCTCGAGGACGATGCCCATGTTTTCATGGCCTGTTCACCTCAAGTACTCAGTACTCTTACGCTTACTTGAACGAGATTTCAGGGGATGAGAGACAGACGCACCGAAACATAATCCTCCCTGCGCGGCAGTGCGCCCTTGATACATGTGCAGATCGCTGCCGCAGATTGCGGCGGTGGTTACTTTGATGAGTGCATCGTCCGGATGCTCGAGCTTTGGGTAGGGCCGCTCTTCAACCGTGACTTTGAAGGGTTCTGGCACTTGTCAGTTCGCTGATTCTTCCCACGAACCCCCTTCTCAAACTCAATTGAATCCATGGGGAAACAAGAGGCGATCGACCAACCTTGATACACGACCGCTTTCATCGTTTGAGTTTGAGTCATCTTGACTGCAAGTTTACTGATTATTGTTTACTATTTCCGTTCAAATTTTTCAAAAGAAAGAAATCGGAGATACTTGTATTTTCGAAGAGAAACGAGAATCGGAAGCACCGGACGACGATCTTCTTATGAGAGGTTGCTTACATATATCCCTGAAAAGAGGAGACTTCATACTTCCCCTCATTATATCTCGAACCATGATCTCACAAATCCATACCCCGCAGCGGGGTCATCGCCAATCCCTCTCGTACCCCTATTCCCAGAACGGTATCGATCTTCACTTGACGGAACTCCCCCGGAACCCTTTCACGTGACTCTCAAGACCATCTAGATCTCGAATGCTCGTTCATGAGTAAGGTGGTTAAAGTCTGGGTATTGCGCAATCCTGTACTGGACCGAGGAACCGTTCGATTCGGCATTAGGCTTGGGGAAAAACGCGGGGAGAGACACTAAGTGGGGCTGGGGCAAAGGAAGAGTTCCATGTGTGTCTCGAATATACGAGTGGGGTGACGGGTATAATAGACTCGAGCAAGTCCTCCTCTCTCTCCCATTCTCTGATTCGAAATTCCCGAAGTCTGGATTTTCCTTCTTGATCTTAGATTTGAAAGAAAGAATTTCTGTGTATATCCTAGATTGTTTTTGGGGGGAAGTCTTTAGAAAGAAATGTCAGAGATCCACGTCGTAGCCCTCATTACCCCCGCCGAAGGGAAGGAGGCTCGAGTGAAAGAGCTCCTCCTAGACCTAGGGAACAAAGTAAAACAGCACGAGACAGACGTCGTATGTACCCCTCCCACCTTTCCCAAACTCCCACTTACAACTTTAGCACAAATACGAAATCTTCGAGCAATACAACAGCCAAGGACAAAATGTCTTCGTCGTAGAAGAAATCTGTGCGTCTCCACCCAACTCTCCCCCCTTTCTATCCCCATCCAGAGATTAGAAAATAAAGCAGTAAGATAAGTAATGATGGCTGCTAATGATGTACGGAACACAGATGCGAACAAAGCAGCCCACGAATCACATTTCCACACCGAGTACTTCACTGCTCTAGGACAGACGATTCAGAAAGAGGGATTGCTTGCTGCGCCCTTGGATATCAAGACTATCAAGCCCATTGGTGGGTTTGGGTCTCGATCAGATCCACCAGATCTCTGAGGCAAAATGGTGGTGGTGAAAGAAAGAAGAGTGGAAAAGAAAGGGCAGGGAATGAATTCTGTTGTAATCTTACAGAATTGAGGCTTAGAACTTGATTTGTTCCCATCTAAATGCAAATGCAACTGTGAATTGGAATATGCAACAAGTGATCAATGGTGTATAATTGCTTCTCTAAGCCAAAAATGCCAGGTCCTGGTCCTTTTATACGATCCAAAACTGCTGTCAGCCATTTATCCCCTCTCCGCTTGTCGATTCTCATGCGAAGAATCCCCACAACCCATTTTCTCCTTCCACTTGCCACTCCCACCCCATTTCCAATGACCCCTCGCAACCCTCAAGAGTCCCCAAGCCAGCAACCGATAAACCACCGTCACGACACCCAAAATCGCGAGATTCAGTCGCGGGTCCGTATCCAGCTTGTACAGATCCAGAACCTGCTTGCCGGTCTGGATCGGGCATTGGCCGTTCGGGAGGCGTTGGTAGTCAGCGCATGTGAAGATGATATTGGAGAGGGAGTACGGGGCGAGATTCCGGATGGCGTAGCGGAGGGGAGAGAGGTAGTTGACGCCTTTGAGGAAGGCGGGCATGTTGATGGACATGACGCCTGACATGAACTGGGCGACGGAGAGGAACACCGAGGTAAGGTTTACGGCGAAGCCGGTGTGGGAGAAGAGGGTGTTGAACTATTGCGTATTCTTTCTGTTAGCCAGATAGCTAGATTAGGGGGAGGAAAGAGAGGGAGGGGAAAGGGGACGAACCATGATACCCAGACTCTCCCCATAGTTTACGATGCAGAAGCAGTTGAAGAAGCACACGAAGAACATCTGGGGCGTCCTCGGCAAGCCAGCTGCCAGATCCGTCAATACGGCAAACACCAAGCTCGTGCCAATCTCAAATGGAACTTCCAGGGTGATGTACTGCGCCAGGAAAGCCTCAACGCCATACGTCCCATCATCGTTCTCTCTGTAGAAGACGTCTTTCTCCATCGGATAGACGGCGACATTCTGCAGCATACCGACGAAGTTGAAGGCGCAGAATTCTTGGATGAAGCCGATCCGTGTCTGGACGGATTCGTAGTCATTCTTGAGAGGGGCGAAGAAGAGCGCGAGAATGATGGCTAGGCCGATGACCTGCATGATGCGTGCCAGGAGTAGGGGTGGTTGTCGGCGAAAGTTGATGAAGCCGCGATGCACGAGGATGGGGTAGGCGGACCAGAAGGAGGTGGGTTTGCGGATCAGGGCACCGAGTTCTGCGGGGGTGGAGATCCGGGTAGGATTGAGGGCTGCGGCGAAATCGCCGCTGGACCAGGATGAGATGAGGCTGCGGACTTTTTCACGCGTGGCTTCTTCACGGGTTGAGTGTTGGAGGTCGATTGTTATGAGGTCGAGAGCAAAGTCTGCGGGGTTTGTGGTAGTTGGGCATGGGAAGCCGAGGGCGTCGAAATGGGGAAGAAGACCCGCTGCATTGCCCGCATAGACTGGTGAGCCTCCTCGTGCAAGAAGGAGGACGTTTCCAAATTGCTTGAAGAGATCAGAGCGTGATTGATGGATCGTCAAGATCAGAGTGCGGCCTTCCTGGGCCAGACCTTGGAGTACTTCCATGATGGATGAAGCGGTGAATGCATCCAGACCGGATGTTGGCTCATCAAGAAGAAGCACTCTGGGATCTGTCAAGATTTGAATAGCAATCGAAACTCGACGCTTCTCTCCTCCGGAAATGCCCTTGATCTCATTAGAACCGATCAAATTGTCCGCGCAGTCCTTGAGACCCAATTTCATAAGAACTTCCTCCGCACGGTGATTCTTTTGTTCCTTGGTCATGAAAGAAGGCAGTCGAAGACCAGCGGAAAATTGCAACGTCTCACGGACTGTGAGCGATGGAAGAAGTGCATCATCATCTTGGCAAACGTAAGAACAGACTGATCGTACGACTGAATCCGAAGGCACGGCACCATTGAACGTCATGTCCCCGAACTGCCTGTACCGTGTTCCAGCACTGTTGTGCAAGCGAAGAGCCATGGCGTTGAGGAGTGATGTCTTACCACTTCCAGATGGGCCCATAATAACATTGAGGAGCCCTGCTTGGAAAGTCGCCGTGACAGGGTGTAGAATGGTTTTCGTTGGTAGCTTCTTACCCCACATAGTCCTCTTGTCCAGGTCAAGGGCAAACTTATCAAGTCCAATATCCACCGTCCGTGCTTCGGCTGCAGATCTGACTGTCATTTTCTCCTTTCCAGCAGAGAGATCGGTGTCTGATTCCCTTGCTTTGGCAATGCTCATTTCTACTCGCACGAATCTGAAGCCAACCCAGGAAAGGAGGGCAAACATCACAACAAACGCCAACAGGATAATGATCGGTCTAACCACCCAGTTTGAGGGGAAGCCCAGTGCATTCAAGATGAATGTTCCTGTATAAGGTGCGCAGGACGGATTCGACTCCCCACCAGGAAGAGGACAATCGTAGAATTGTCCTGTGAATTCGTTGGCGCAAAGGGCTGAAAAAGCATAGAAGCAATATGCTGTCCATTTCAGCCACCTCATATAGACCGGTATGGTATTGCTTTGAATAAAAAATCCACAGGCAAAGCTTTGAACTGTGTATCCCAAGTTGCCAATAAGGGAGGCAACTGCAAAGCTTCTCGACGCAGCTACGCAGACGGATGCAAATGTGACCGCAATGTACTGATTCAAGAAAACGATGGAGAAGAAGATCAGAAACGTCGATGCCTCCGTTCTGAGTCCTGCCATCCAATAGAAGATTGTCGAGTAAGTCAGTGGAACTGGGAAGTCTTCCATAATGAAACGTGATATTCGCCTGCTTAGCAAAAATGGCAGCACATCCACGACATTCTCGTTGTGCTCTCGATCAAATACCTGCACATCGATTGTAAGGCGGTATGTCTCAAACATCAGAATGAGATATCCCTGCAGCGCGGCAGCGTTGTAAAGAGCACCCTGTCGACTTCGAATGCCAGATTGGTCCCTCGACAATCCGAAAAAGACCCATCCAGTCAGAATGCCCATCAACACCGCTTCTGCTAAGGAACCAGCCATACCCATTGGATCCCGATATGTGGTCACAAAAGCTCGGGATGTCAAGACTCGCGTCTGACGGATGAATGGCGAATGGACTGGTGCAGTTGATGGTGCTGATACAGCCGCTGGTTCGGATGTGGAAATTCCCTTTTCATCTGAAGACCCATATAACCTCCTGTTTTCATCCACCCAAGCCAGCTTTAGTTTTTCAACCCGCTCTGAAGAGGTTGCCTCGAGATCAGGAGAGCGATTGTCAATCGCAGCAATATCGATTAAGAATTCCGCTGGGTTGACAAAAGGTGGCAGTTCCATTCCAACATTTCTAAACCATGAGATACTGTCGTCTGCTTTCCCAGAATAGACTGGGCTCCCTCTTGTAAGAATTACCAGTCCATCAAACATGCCCCAGATTTCAGATCTCGGTTGATGAATCGTCGTGATGATAGTTCTTCCTTTCTTTGCCAGACCGTTCAGCGTTCTCACCAGCTGAAATGCACTGGTAGCATCCAGGCCTGTGGTTGGCTCATCCAAAAACAGAACGCTCGGATTACTCAGAAGTTGGACTCCAATGCTGGTTCTCCTCTTTTCACCTCCCGAACAACCTTTATGCTGGTGATTGCCAATTCTTGTGTCCGCGCATTCCTTCAATCCCAATTCCAATATGACCTCCTCCACAACCCTCCTCCTCTCCTCTTCTGTTGTCGGTGGCGGCAGGCGCAAATCGGCAGAATATCGCAATGTCTCTCGAACAGTCAGTGTTGATATCAGTACATCCTGTTGCATCACATAGGCGCTCCTAACACTATTCACCCCTTTCATGCCATTGAAGGTTGTTGTCCCTGCAAAGGTCAACCGTCCGCTTGTCATGCGCTCTGCCATTGTATTGAGCATCGTTGTCTTGCCAGATCCACTCCCTCCGATGATTGCCGTCAGAGTCCCGGCCGGCATTGACGCAGAAACTGAATGCAGGATCTGCTTCGTATTCGAGGCCGGTGTACCATTTTGGCTTCGTTTTCGAGGGAGGTAGCTGGAGAGCGAGAGGGCGGACGGAGAAATGTCTACCGTTACGGCAAGATTTCGAACTTGCACATCGACAGGATTGACATCTGATAGAGATAGATTGTTCGACTGCGTGCTCAAGAGGGTTTGTAGATGGTGAGTGCGTTCATGGTCTTGCGCCGTAGCTCTCTTCGAAACGGCGGGCTTGGAATCGACTTGTGCAAGGCCTGGTCCAATGTCCTCTGCCTTATCCACCTCCTGCAGACCAAGCTCTATGTCGTCTCCCATTCTGACTGGAGCTCTATGGGGATCTCACTTCCATGTCCATCTCCGAAATCGATATCTTTGTGTGATGCTGGTGGCGCAACAAAATGGCAACCGGTGAACCCTGCTAGATACCGAACGCGCTGTAAAGAAGATGGAGGGGAGAGGAACTTATGGATTGGAGATATAGAAGGAAAAGTGCAAAGGACAAGATGGTAAGAAAACATTGTAGACGAGGTCTGGATAGGGAAGGTGATTCGTAGCCTACCTAATTGCCATCGTGGAAATTCTCTTTTCCAAGCGATCTGGACCCCGCTCCTGCTGGGGAAATCACCACTCAAACTAGAGAATCTATCAGCGAAACCTGTCACCCATCTGGGCCAAAGCGCCGAGGTTGTCTTTGACCTCGCGTGCGAGGCGAACCTTTTTCATCCAAAGAGAAGAGAGGAAAGGAGGGCTCGGCCGCTGGGCAGAAAATCGGAAGAGCTAGCCGAGGGTGGGGCACCTCGCTTGGGCGAAGCGCAACTCTCCCAGACCACAACCGCCATTATTCTAACGACGCAGCATATTTGTAGAGCAACGTACCCTCTTCGCCTCTTGTCACCAAACATCTTTCAAGTGCGAGGTGCAACATGTGTAAAGCGTATTGCATCGCCCATACAGTAGGTTCTGCTGTGCCTTTCTTTCGGGGCCAATTTCCATCTGACCAGCATCTAGCTCCTTCGTCCAATCTCGTTCTGAGCAGACCTGGCAGCATTGACATGAACAACTGAAGGCTGAAACGTAACGTGCCACCTCAACGCCTCCACCGCTGTGCGCATCCCGTCACCATCCTTGGCCGCCATGTGCACGAACAAACCAAACATCTTACCCGAAGCTCTGCTGTCAGCAACCAGGGATGCGGTCAAGATCCTGCAAGGCTGCGCCAAGCGATGAAGTGGCGCGGATGCAAACCGAACCGAATACTACCCTTGCTAGCAGAAAATTATTGGAGGAGGTGGGAATGCAAACAAGTGGCGTCTTAAGCCTGCTTGGGGTGTTGTTCATGTGATCTTGCGGCGCATAAGAAGAGCAACTGGTGCCGGCCTGGAATTACCTCTGCCAATAACTGGAAGGCATTTTGCTGTTATGATCTTCGACACGGCTATTTCGGATTGCCTGATCGGTACCGACTCCGGAGCTGCAAACAACGGTGTGGGGGTCATCAACAACCCCACGACTGTATCTTACTGTACTCACCAACAACCATTTGGATGGGGACGAGCATGATCAGCATGTGCTGTTTGCCCTTGCCAAGCCAGTCTGGAGAGTTCAAACTCCTGTCTCAAGATGTGTGAGCTCGAGTACGTGGTTAAGTTCAACGGGATAGGAGACCTAAATTGGAGCGAAGTGGAGCTCAGAAGGCACATATTCTCTGCTCCAGAGTCGTGGGAAGGAAGAGGAACGGAAGCAGATGCCGTGTATGATCTAGAATCGCCGCCGTCCGTGATTTTCGACGGTTCTTCACAAGTCCACAAGTCCACAATTCCAGGATCAGTGCGGTCTAGAAACATTCTTGAGGAGAATCTCCTTGACCCTCTACTACTTCAAGCAGATTTCATCTTGAGCTTATGACTTTCAGGTCATCAAACAGCGAATATTCATCCAGCTTCACGCCTTGCTGGTATCCATGGAGCCTCTCGACAGAACTGGATAGGAACAATATCCGCCGAACAAGTAACGTCCAGCACTGAGTTTATCCCAGTTAATAGACCACAATCACTCGGTCAAGGCAAGATACAGCCCCCAGGCACAAGGACCAATCTACCATACTATACTTCCAGGATATCCACGTCTTCCATCGTCGAGCGGCGGAGAGTACAGGTTCATGGACAAGTCTTTTTGAATTCGACCGGTGAAGCAAAGTCATCTCGACTACTTCCAGGGCCGATTTGCTGGAGGAAATACGGCAATGCTTTCAAATTCTTCCAACAATCCTCTTTGCCTATCGTTAAATGGCTTCGTGGTTCTTCATCACCACGCTGTTCTTCAACTTTGAAGCACCGGCATTTTTTTCGAGGCACAGGACCACCGAGCTCTCAGTTGTCAAGTTTTGTCACGTATCAGCTCGTTGAAGAACAGGATCCCTGTCTGCCACTGGGCATCATGAGCAGAAAATATATAAAGCAGATTCGCTTTCACGAGCGGGCTCCGCGCCTTCATAACGAACGACATGCCTGAGCACGGATGAAAGAGGCACCTTTATCGCAGAGTATCGAGTGCTCTCCATCACCCCTGCGAACATCGATTTTCTACAATGCCACAAACCAACTATCGGCCGCAAAACCGACTTGGACTTTCCGGTCTGACTTGATTACGGTTCGATGCGTGCATCTCTGCTTGCGATTTCAAAATATGCGCCTGCCGGCATATCATCCAACTATATTGCCGTACTCAAGTTTGGAATTGCGGAACTTCCCCCACGTTGCACAGAAGCCCAACATCTGCGAACCGGCCCAGAACCATGCCTGAACTTTGTCCAAGACACCAAATCGGAAGTACGCCTGAGAGTCTGCGCATACTGCATCTGTACACGCAAGAGCGCATTGCATCGGATTCTTCCGCGTTTTCAGAGCCCAAGCAAGTATCCTGCCTCGGGCCTCGAGGAAAGATTATCCGGAAGTTTCTCCTCCCTGCACTGCATGTTGTCTTACGTTACACATTATTGCAATTAGCAAAGTTGACCGCTGGCTTCGAAATATTCAAATTTTCACTGGCTCATGATGCAATCTCTTTTCTCGAAGACTACCTCCTTTTTCCACAGTGTCACCTGCATCAGCTCGCCAGCCTATCAGAGAATCATCTGGATCGGCCAACAACCGCGAAATTCGCATTTCACGATGTGGCTTCATGTACCTCCCGACGCTGTCGGCACCTGCAACAATGATGGCCACAGCAAACAGGGGCGCATGCGGCCGACAAGGGTCGTTCCCGAAGCCTTGGGTCTGATGAAAGCGACTCAAGGGGAATTATCTCTCCTCTGGGGCAGGCTTCTGCAAAACTGTCAAATACTGTTTCCGGGCGTTGGAACAAGATGTTTATCTGCTATCTATGTCACCAGTCGGAAAAATTTCCCTGAATATGCAAGTGCATTGGCTCACCTGCGTACACTCCAGCGTTCGAAGCTTGTATTTTTGATATCCCACAAGCTGTGGTTCAACTGAATATGCGGTAATTGATACACCCCCAACACAGTTATTACTCCAGAACGTACATGCTGTATTGCACATCCCCATCAAGGACCTGATGATCTTAATGCCAGATTTTTGCGAAGAGCATGGCGACCATGTACAGGATGTAAGCTGTCGGCCACTAAAGTTGTCCGACAACATGTTTTCCGGGATAGTTTCCGGCCGTGTTGCCTTGTCGTCAGAGAAAATTATTCCATTCGCATACGCGGAACATCTCGCGGGTTTATACATTATCCAGGACCACGGGAGATCGGTCCAAGAAAGGTTTATTGTCAACGTGAGACTAACAAGAGTATCTGCTTGCAAGGCTTAGCTCGCAGTACTTCTGTCGATTGGTGGCAAAACAAAAGCCGTCCTCCAACATTCCTCTTCTTCCCATGCCCTTTCCTTGAATCCGATATTGTAGGAGAAGAAGATCGCACGTTGGATTTAACCCTGACGTCCCAAATTGCATCTTTGATTTGTTTCTTTTTGCCAGGATCTTGGCGATCGATCCACAACGCCATGAGTGCTACTATTTTGGTATAGCTTTTTGTGTAACCCTCGCGAATCTCGGTTCCCCCACGCTGCTAAAATATTCTCCGACCTCACAAAAGCAGGACATGTTATGTGACATCGGGAGACATTGCGTGGTCTTTCCAGAATACCGGAAGGTTTTGGCCTTGGCTTTCCTTTTCGCTTCGTATTCTCGTTTCTGTTGCATTCCCTTAGTAGACACATCTCCTAGTGTTGTGGAAATGATTTCACACGTAAGCCGGGGAGTCCAGTATTGTTCTTCGTGCAGTGTGTTCTTAGCAATGAGAAGGTTGTTGGATGTGTGCTGGATAAGCCAGAAACAGTCAGACGAAGGATATTGAGCTCAAAAAGAAGGGGGAGAGGCGGCATTCTTGTCCGAGAGGACCTCGGTGTTGTGAGAGCCCATTGCTCAACCCCAGCAAGTAATACAATACTTAAACGTTACTGGGGAAAGGTGTTATTGCATTCATTTTGAGATTAAACTCATTGGCTTACGTACTTTGACACAATGCTTCAACGAATTGTCAATATTATATTTTGCAAATTTGCAACATTACTGCTTAGCCAAAAGCTCAAGTCAAGAACTACCTACTATGCTCTCTATTCTGCAATGTCAAATTCTCTTCTAGTTCATTCAGCGCCATCAAGACTAGGTACATAGGAAGTTTCTGCTTAAGAAAAGGGTTAAAGTGCGTCTCCACTTTTTCTACGTAGCCGATTACCTCGTTGAGTATCCAGGAAGGTTGTGATCTGGAGGATGGAGGATGTGGAGGGGAAGAGAACGGTCACGGCGAGGGATACGTCGTATAGGAGGTAGGTGTAGATGGGGCTCGGTGAGTGTCGACATCTTGAAGGAGGTAAGTATTTCCCTTCAAGGTTTCGACTTTTGCAAGGAGTTGCAGAATTGATTATTGACTCGGGGGATTCTTGAAGCAAAGAAAGATGAAGCAGATCAAATAAGAGGATTCAAAACTTGGGCGGCAAGGGGGGCCACCTCGCGGTACCCACGTTGTAGCCTGAACGAATGTAAATATCAGGAGTTTCTTCGACGCCTGGGACCGCATTTAATCACCTAAAAGTCAGAGCAGCAGCAGCCGCGATATCGGAATGACTTTGCAGTACAGAGAAAATCTGGTTACCGGAGTATTTGAGGCATTGCAGTGGTGGCTGCGCGAATGAGGTTATTGTGAAGTACAGAATGGTCACTCTACTTCCACCCCACTATGACAAGCCTCTTCGCTCGCAACACGAGATCAAGAGCACCACGACTATCATCCGTTCTGCAGTGACTGCATCTGAAAAACAAAATTTCAAGACATTTCTCGAGCGGCAGTCACTTCACCCGCAGTTACAGTTACACAACCCTCTCAACCCAGCAACCTGTACAACCTCCGTCTTTACGACGCAACCAACGAACCGGCTCAACTCCAACATCTCCCGGACCCGCACTAAGTTTTCCCACTAATTAGACCCAGGCCTCCTATCCCTCCTATCCTTTCCATCCCGCCTCTCATCAATGTACCATGCAAGCCGACACCACAATCACAAACAGCTACCATCCGCCTCTCGGCCTCTTGCTTTCTTACTTGTAGGCTTTTACGATCCCGTCTAACCCGTCTTTCTACGGGTCGTATCGGCGCCGAACCAGGCCCTGCCGACCTGCCGAGAGGCGGCAAGAAACGAAACAGTGCCGCACGCCAGCCATGTAACCTGACTCCGTCCCCTCGAACCAATAACATCCTTTAGCGCCACGAGACTGGCTGTACCGTACCAGTCAGACTAGTCCTGGAAAATGTGAAATTCTCCGAAAGAGCGGGGGGATGGGGACTGGGGGGAGGATGCGGTGCGGATGCGGGTGGTGTGACATGCAGCTCCCTCACGGCTCACGCTGATCTCAGCCTTTTCTTCCCGTGTCCACTGGACTGATCCATCCCGCGCGATGTAGGAAAGTACGGAACATGTGCGTCCTGCCCGTGCCGAATGGAAACGAAAACGCAAACGCAAACGAAACGAAACGGAACTGGCTCGGCACACATACGAAGTACAGCTTGGACTGTAGAATTCAAATGGGTTAGGTTCTGGGAGTCAAGCGAAGGGGTGGATCATGGATAAGGGAGGCTGGTGCTTGAGCGGCTGCACTAAGTAAGGGCTTGTGCTTGATAGTTGTAAAATGTCGCGGAGACTTTTGGGAGGTTCGGGATGACTTTCTGCCGCTCACCTATTTTTAATGGTTCGGGTTCGGGAACTGAGGCACGGATAGTGGAGTGAATACGGACTGTGCGGCACGGTTGCTTGTGTAGCCGGGGGTCTTTGCCTCTTTGAGACATTATCAAGATTCTGAGCCAACATTCTGAATCATAATCTTCTTGAGCTATTGTGCGAGAACTTTGGGGAAAGTGGAGGTCAATTTGAATCAAAGTGAACAGACGATGGATGGAGGTGAAAAACACAGGGTAGAGGCTAGCTACTACTCTACTCCCTCGTGAGAAAGAGTAACTAACTGTATCATTCATGGTATCTTGATCTCTCTTAGTGGTCTTCATCACCGTTTCCATGAACTCCATCCATAAATAAATACAAGATCCGTCATCAGATACCTTCCTTCCATCCAGCCCTCGCCATTCGACAAATGTACAAAAACCAACAAACAGAAGATTCTTTAAACAAGAGTTGCAGCCCACCGAACCCAACCAAACCCCAAGTCCAAACCCAGACCCAAACTCAGACCAGAGCACCCACCCACCATTTTGATGAGCGCCGTGAATATTGTAGGTAGATACGTACAAAGGGAACACGAACACCTCTCAGTCCAGTCCAGTCCAGTACAAAAAAAAGAAGTTTAGAGTAGAGTAGACCACCCATGTTTCGCGTGAAGTGCAAAGCAAAGCATCAGACCCGTAGGCCAGCCACCCAAATTCATTCGAAAGAGCCACTCACTCCAGGGGCAAGCTGGCATCGTATCATAATAAACACAAGAGATGCAAGCGCAAATGCGAGCCAGAAAGTCACCAGCCAGTCCCCTCTTTCCCCTTCCCAATGAATAAATGCAAGCCTAGAGGGAGGCGAGAAATACAAAGGCACAAATCGCAGCAATCTTGCAAGCATGCGTGAACGTATAAGTCGTAAGGAGGTCGAGGTTTCGTTACACGTGAAAGGGCGTCAGGCGTCTAAATAAGTGCAGCCGTGGGGAACTCCTTGGTCTCATCATCTCTCTTCGTCAACAGATCCAAGATCGCATCACAAGCAAAGCAAACCAGAGGAGCGGAGCGAAGTTCGTGTCGTGGCCATGTTCGTGTTCATGTGGCGAGGAAGTCCATGCCCATCCGGTGCGCGATGGCCTGCCAGTCCCAGCTCTGCTCATCCCTCGCGTCCATCAGCCGCCACACCTCTTCCAGCACCGCGAGCGCCGTATCCGTATTCTTATACTCCATATAGCTCTTCACGACCCCGATCGCCTTGCGGATTGGTTCGCGCTGGTATTCCTCGAACGCAGCGCAACCAATGACGAACGCCGGAGCGAGGATCAGAGTCTGGCTCGGATCACGGGCGCCGAAGCGAGAGAGGATCTCGAGACCGTCGTCCACGGCTTTCTTGATCAGGTTCTTCGGGTCCGGCTTCCAGTTCGTGACGTGAGGAGGGTACATGGTGCGCCAGAGGTAGATCCACATCATTTGTCTGTAGAGCGTGCCGGCTGCGTCCCGTGGGTCGCCGGCGGGCCACGCGGGTGTCCATTCACGGAGCCCAGCGTCGATTTCGGCGGCAGCGTGTAAGGCGCCGAAGCCGACGACGGGGTCGATGCCGTGTTCCATGTTATGACGGATTTTGTTTCTGAGGTTGGTGATCTTGGACATGTAGAGGAAGAGGCCGTCGAAGACCCCGAGGAGACGAACTGCTGAGGGTTGAAGAACGGTGGTTGGGAGGTTCCACTCGTCTTGTGTTGAGACGAGGTGAACATCTCCTTGAGGCAGATGAATCAGCTGATCGGCACATATATGATATTGGAAGAACTCGTGGATGAATTTCGTGAACTCGGTTTCCTCATCCGGAGGACTTTCCCGGATCAACTTTTGGTAGTACTGGAGATGAAAGCGATGTTGACCTTTCGGATTCTTGTCTGACAGAGTTTGAAGAACGAAACAGATCATTTGAGCGTAAGTAGCTGGGGTAACTTCCCCAGTCTCCCTGCATGTCAATTCCTTGACCGCCTCGTCGTGGTGAAATTGTGACCGTTCTTCAAGCATTTTGACATCGACGTTTGGATGCTCTTGTAAAATTTGAAGTCCATACGGGGAACTGTAGTCGATGTGTTTGCTGGACAGCGCCAGTATCGAATGCATCAGTCCAGAATGTTGCTGGGCCATTGGAAGCAAGATGTTCCTGAAAGCGCAATCATTCTCACCCTCCAGCGTGAAAATCATGCTCAGTCGAGAAATATAGTGATAAAGGAACATCCTGTCACCCTCCGTCTCCACACCGTGGATTAGATAGGGCAATTGTATGCTGGAAATTGTGATGCTTGTTGCCCTGCGTTGCAGGGCTGTTGTTTCGATCAGCCCATCCACTCTCTGCTGGCATGTCATTATGACCCTACCTTCTTCCCCCCTCTCCTTCCCACTCTTCCACGTCGTCTTCTCTGGATAACCTTCACAAATGACAGAGTTCTTCTCACAATTGAGGCCTGTGGTAGTTAGTGCTGACCAGCGGCTCCAAACAACCAAACTTACACCCAGGCTTCGTCTCGTCACATTTCTTTTTCCGTCTCCTGCAAGTGATGCACCCAGTCTTCGATCTCCCCTTCGCAACTTTGGCTAGGGCCTCTGGCGATGGTTTGGGGTGTTTCCTAGGGCGGCCGCGAGGTCTCTTAACTTGAGCCGGCTTTGATATCGAAGATGATGTTTCAGGCGTCTCAGGGACAATGCTTTCCTTCATGTCTGAAAGATCCGCCATATCTATGTCATCGATCGGCTCGAGTTTCGGCTCCAGCATCCTGTCCTCGTTCCTTTGTCCCTCGTCTTCACAATCCCCCCAATCATAATCGGGCTCATCTTCTTCTTCCTCCACCCAGCCAGTACCCGATGAGCTCCACGGGTCTGTGCATGTTGATGTCGCTGAAGTAACCATCGTCACAGCGGACGACGAGGTATCTGACCCGTCCATACTCCTCCTCGACTCCATCGTTGATATTTGGAACATCTGGTAGGTTTTCTCGCCCTTGTCCACTACTCGCATTCGGGGCGTTCGCAGTGAACGGGGTCGATTTTTCGAGGCAGATAGAGATAGTATAGGCGGATGCTGTCGCACAATCTCTTCGACCTCCTCCTCTACTTGTAGGCCGTCGGCGACCGCTTTCGACATATGCGAGCCGTCAACTTCGATTGGTTTGCTACTCAATGCGTAAAAGTCCATGATCATTGTCACTTCAGGGCAATGTACGGAACTTTCCACCGAGCATCCAACAACCACTTCTGCCAACCGCAGCCCGGGGAGTTTTCAAAGGAGCGAACGGGCACTGCGGGCGTGAGGTGCAAAGATGAGGAGGTTCACGATACTAATATTGCCCACTCAGCGCAGGGGGCGAATGGGTGAGAGTTTGGGGTTCAGTTCGCTTGGAAGCTTTGGACTGGGCAGGGTTGGTGGGGTAAGGGTTGCGGGTGTTGTTTTTCTGGACGTGCACTGCACGTCAACCTTGTCGCAGCGGAAATGCCCCTCTTGCGGTTAGAGGCTGGTGAGCAGGCACCTTCAGGGTACAGTTGGCCAGGATCGCACTGCCTTTTGCTCCGAAATGCAGCTGTCCCGTTCAGGGGAAGCTGCAGAGATATAACTTTGGAGGATGCAGAGTCGTCATTCTGGCTGGTAATGGTCGGGCAGTTAGTGTCCCTGAGTCGTGACTTGACATTTAGTTCAATAGTTCCAGCTCTTCTAATGCAGAGGCACAGTTTAGGCCGGGAAAAGAAGGGCTACTGGCGGGTGATACTTTCACTAGTACTGCGTAGGTTTGTACCATCTTCTCTCTTGACAAGTTGACTAGGATGCTTCTAGTAGTCGTTCTGCTTTCGATCCAACAGACTTTGCGGGCACGATCTCGATGAGAAGCCCCACAAGCCGCACCTCCACTTCTTACACTTTTTATAGGCTGTCAGCGGGACTCGGGAGCCATGTGCGGAAGACGGCCCAAGAATCAGAGGCCGTGCGAAGTCTCGTAAAGCGAGGGCTGGTACTCGACTTATGCTTACCCAACTCTTGCATGAGTGGACGTTGCTTGGGAGAGCGAGCAGCTCTTTCTACCACAATGCTCTCTCGCCCAAGGCAAGCGTTCAGGCCTGAACTATGTTTCCACGAATGGCTGTCGAGGCGCATTATCGAGGGCGTTCCGCTAAAATCCCCAGGAAGTTCTTGGGTCGCAGCTGCATTCAGAAACATGATAGTTTGGAACTTTGGGCACGGCAGAGCCAAGAGCCCTCTTGTCCTCCCAAGGGCCGCTTGCTAGGGTCAAGAGCTAGAATGGTGCGGTAGTCTCCGTTATTTCTCTTAACCCCACGCCCAGAGATTGGAACAGATTTTCGACGTCCATCAAAATGCGGGACTGATGATGTACGTTGTCACCGGCAGATGAACCGAAGAAGTTAGCAGCCAGGAGACCTCAAGGGTGCTCATGGGAGGAAGAGCATGGCTAAGAGACGGCCATGAAGATCACCCGAATTTAGGGTTGCCGCTATCGTGGTCTCCAGACCGGCATAGCGTGTAACGGCACAAAAGATACTGAAGTAGTCTGACTGCTTTGCCTGCTGTGGTGAAGGGTAGAGGCTGTCCGCATCGGCAATCATAGAATGTTATTGGCTCTCGCACTGTCAGGACTCAGGCTGACCTCTAGAATGCCTCGCGCTTCTCGGATAGCCGGAGGGCAGTGGGCATGGGACTCGATGCCCTCTCCTCGCGTCCTTGCAAAGGTGCCAATGACCAGGTGTGCCTCAACAATCATCAGGCCTGTGTGGGGAAATGAATGCCACCTCCGCCTGAATCTAAGACAGCTAATCTTCCTTCAGCACAGCGCACGCGGCAGCCACGCCTCATCCTGCCATCAAGCGTCGAATAGTTTCATTGTGTGTTTCCTCTTCCACTGAGAAACTCCCCCAGCTTTCCCCACCGAATTTCTCCCGAGGAGAATTGTCGTGGGTCTTGGCCGCGCGACCCTGCTCTCCGCTGCGGGCAACATCACGCCTTGACCATTGCCGTCTGGTCTTGTACAGGGAGCGTTTGATATCCTGGAAATACCCCGAGATGTATTTATACTATCTCTAGGGTTGTCGCAAACCTTTCTGCATGCGGTAGGCCGAAAACCAGTTTTTCCCTATAACAAGGGTTTTACTGATAGGATTTTGGGAGTGAGAAAAGGCTATGAGACTTCCTCTGTCGCAGGAGTTCGAAGCAGTTCTATTCGTTCAGCCGTCACATGCAGCAATTGTGTGCATGAGACGCTCTGAGTTCTCCTTGGAGAGCATAAAAAACTCATCAGTCAACAGGCGGGTGAGTCCGTGACACCATTTCGGTCCAAGCTCGACCGTCGCAAACCGGGCCTCTGGTAACTGGCAGGTCTGGACGATGTGGCGGTCCATGCTCTGCATGAATTCCGCTTTCTTGCACTTGACCGTGAACAAGAGGGCTCTTGCATGAAAGTCGCTACCGCTCCTTAGGCACGTCCACTACTGCATCTGGGAACGCCAAACAAAGACTCTAAATCCAGGAAACCGTTGAGGATAGCCCTAGTTTTGGATACTAGTTGAAGGACCTAACCGCCGGGTTTAACTCCCTAACCAAGAAACCCATTCAGACAACTTTCACATCTCGAATTCCTCCTCTACGTTAAATGGTTCAGAGGAGGACTTTGGAGGGAAGTATTTGGCTCTACTGTTGTGCCGCAGATCGACTCTTCCACTGTTGCATTTGACTGCAAGGTTGGTCCTGGGACGTTAGGAAAGACAGTGTGCGGCCGACGTGGTGCCGCTCTTTCATTGAAGACTTGGAGAAAGTGATCGCCCAGTAGTCTCGCGTCCTCCCGCCTCTTACAGGCAAGCCCATCCTCACACGTTACAGTACGAAGGCCCTGCAATTTTGTCTGTGCACATGTCAATTGACGAGTTTTGTCAGCATTTCATCGACCCCCAAAATTGTGAGATCGGTGATGCAAACCAAACCTTATTATGCGCTGTTTCTTTAGTTTCCTGCATCACCAGCCTCATTATCTCCAATGACATGAAACGCATTAGCAATATGGGCCAACTCATAGTTCCCTCTGCTTTCCCTTGCCTCATTGGGTATCCCGAGTCTTCATGCTCATTTAGCAACTCGTGGGGGTCCTCCGGGAATAGTGCCATTCCTTCCTACCCCACACATTTCTGCCTCCAGAAATCCGTACACTCGGAAATGTGGACGGACACTTGTACCAGCAGAGTCACTTGGCACCGGAGCATGCCGCCCCCTCCGGCTAGCCTAACAAGGGAAGACGAGTATGTACCCCGTATCTCCTGTAACCCGCTTGTACAAGTTGTTTGCCCCAAGCTCTTTCAGCACTGCATCATCACTAGCATGTTTCTTCAACGGTATAATCTGTTAGGTACACTGTTTCCCACTTTCCTGTATATAAGTACATTAGCCAATACGGCGACAGGCGTCGACATGAGGCTATAAAAGTAACTTTCCACCAATAAGTACGAGTTAGTACAGTATCCAGAACCAGTAGACGAGGAGCTGAAGGTTTCGAAACGGTTGTGCCTCGCATACGGGGACGCTGTCCACTTCTGGGAACTTCCGAATAAGCAAAAATCAAGCGTCTGCGCCGAACTCTGTCATAAGTGACTGATCTTCCACGCACGCTGAACATGCTCGTTATGCTGACTCCGGGGAGGCGGCTCCCAGCTCCATGAAGCCCCATCTGCTCCAGCCGCGAAACGAAAGTGCAAATACAGTGCATGCGCTTGCTCGCTAAGACTGTAGCCTCTTAGAGACTGTGCCTTCCAAGAATCAGTGAAATCTGCACCCCAAACCATTGCGTGAGTCGTCTAACTCGCTAGCTCACACTTACCATGCACCTCTCGCCCATTTCCAGATAGTTTCCATGCCCTTACAGTAATAATAGCATCGAAGGCGCAAGCCAAACCGTGACAAAAGTCACGAAGTCGCAGAAGTAGGCGCACAGCTGCAGGGATACACAGTGCCATGGATCAGTGGAACCAGCGATCTGCAGCACACCCGAGATCTGGGTTCGGCACGATTGAAGCCCATCCCGGGTCAACCAAAGGTCGTGTGCTGGAGGTACCACTGTACAGTACGTCCTGCAGTATCTTGTCTCACGACCCGAACAATCCAACGTCCTTCCCAATGTTGTGTTGACATCGTATTCGGTAATCTTACCAGATCGTCAGAGCTCTCCAGCCGCATTACCCTCGACTTCGACCAAGCGTTCATCCCACCGCTACACCTCTCCTTATCTTAATAATCTCTCGACGGGCCAGCGTTACATCCCGTGCACGGGAGCAAAACATCCAGTATTGACCCTAGGAGAAGCCAATCCATCAATAAACTCCTCCAAAAGTTTGGAAGTTCCACCCCTCACTTCCCTCTCGCAAGCCACGTCCATTTAGCCACCTGCATCTCAATCTAAACCAAAACGCCACGAAGGATTCGACGGTGTCAAGTTTCCAAGTTCCCAAGTCTCAAGGCCTACGTTTCACAGCAGCAGCAGCAGCAGCAGCAGCAGCAGCAGCTGTCTGCCAGAAATGTGCCGTGTCTCGCACGCTGCATCTGGCGTCGAGCTAGGAAACACTGCGCGCTGAGTGGACGGACATTTCGGATCTAACCGGAATGTGGACGTCTACATAATCGAGGGATCGAGAACTGAGCTACTTACAGTTAGAGACTTGGAGTCAAGGTGGGGATGACCCCTCCATCCTGTCACACAAGCCAAAGCCCCACACCTCTGTATTGTCAGGACTAGTTTAGCTGTGTCTTGGATCGGTAGGTTTTCGTGACACGGAGAGATAGATACACTTGACACTGGCGTCCACACTCAAGTCGCTATCGAAAATGGCTGCTGAGGTGTGGTCTGGTTTAGTGCTTTTGTGCTGATGTGAAGGTCTCACTAAGCACGCCACCAACTGCTCTGTGGAGGGAGCTCCTTGACTTGCAGACTTGGTGGGCTTGGGGGCTTGTGAGGCCTGGGATCAATTATGTATTGGTTGTAGTTGAAGGTGTAATGAATCATGATTGTTGGTATTTTGAGTCAAGGTCTTCCTAGGGTTAGTCTAGATCCTTCATGTATGGATTTCTAGTTCATCTTGTGAATGCCACAACTTTGGAAACTTCGGTAAGATAACTTGTCATGCGACCCTGGCATGGGGATCTGGGGATCTGACATGCTACAAATAGATCAAGTTCTGGCTTTCGATTGGGGATGAGCTGAGGAAAGGAAGATTGCAGAGCGTTGGGATCAACGACGACCCAAGTCGATATCATAGTTTGACTTGATATACATTTGATGATGTGCATCATAATCCGTGATGGAGAAATGCAGTTCAACAAACCGAACGCCTCTAACGCCAATGCTCTCGTCTCCAGGGATCCTTCCCTCAGCCGAGAAACACCCGTTCCGCCATTTGTATGCCTCTCTGCCATATTCCGAAATCTATGGATGATTCCTTGGCCATAAACGTGATCCGCTATCCTGACTCTAGCATTCAGTCGACGTGTGCTCGAGTTCCGGTCGATGAGCAGGGGGCGGCTCGTCTCGAGCGTTTAGCAACCTTGATCACTTCAAATCTATTTAATCGTAATCCATGCAACCTGTGTAGCTCTATTCCGAAGTCACGGTATATCGTGGAGAAGCGGTGAGCAGGGTAATGCACAGAAACACTGGCTTCAAGAATCATGTGACCCTTTCTTTCTCAGATTGAATTCGGAGAGCATCGATTTCTCGTTGCAAAGCACTCAAGTCTGCCATGATGTCAGGCCTGCCTACATTACTTCCAAGACTCTCGTCCTCTCGTATCGATGACGATGCAGAGCCTCGCCGGGCGCTTTCGATGCTTCTCCGCGGCTGTTCACCGCTTGTCCGCCTCGATTGTCCTGGTGACTGAGCATCTGTGCTAATCCTTCGCCCATGGCGGGGAGGAGGTGGAGGTGGTGCCATTGACGCTCGTTTCTCATTCGACAGATCCATACTGAGGACTGAAGGTGGTCGGCCTGCTCTAGATGTTCCTCGAGATGGTGGTGGAGCGGGTAATGATACGGTAGAAGGAGAGGTCAATTGTCCATGATGAGAGAATCCCCGAACTGTTGGTCTCCTGACCGGAGGGGGAGGAGGAGCTCGAGCACTATCAGATCTTGGTCTGTTCTCCTTCTTCGTTGGCGTGTTCGTCTCCTCCTCAACCTTTGGTGACAGTCTCCCGGCATCATTGTGAATCTGGTTTGATTTGTGAACAAGCTGACTGTGCCGTCTTGTGATCGGGGGCGCCGGTGCTGTCTTCTTGCGTATTGATGAAGATGGAGAAGGAGGTTCTGGTGTCTTTCCAGCCGCCTCTCTATCAAAGATAGATTCAGGGTCCTCCGAGTCGTGGCTTGCCCGTCTAGGGGCAGGAGGTAAAGGTTTGTTAAGGTCGGTCTGAGAGCGATTGGGGTCGGTCATGGAGCGAGGGCTGGAGTTAAAATAAGTCGGTGAAGTGATAGAACCAGGTGTTGGAGGTGATTGCACGATTTGAGGATCATCTCTCAGCTCGACTTTGATGAGCTTTCCATGTCTCGAACTCGGCGGCGGAGGTGCTTTCCTCCCAAGTGTTGAGGAGTAGAACTCTGTGGTCAACCTCCTTCTCTCATCTTCTGGCTCTGATATTTCATGTGATGTGCGTGGTGATTCCGGATGTGGTTCTTGGACCGGTTCGAAGATTGACTGTCGAGATACAGATGATGTATCTGTGCTGCTCCCATCACCACCCAGGGCATGTGTTACTTGCGTATGAGGTGCTGAATGTCCCGTGGGTGTCCCAAGTCCAGAATCTCCCGTCATTAGTAACCTTTTGAATGCCTCCACATCCATCGATGCCCGGCCCGAACTCGTAGTATTTGTTGGGCCTGCTGCCTGTCCTCCTCGTTCCGGATGCTCCATCATCTCCAATGTTTTTGAGAACGGATTTGCCGGGGCTTTGCTAGGTCTCTGGACTACTTCATCTTCAGACGTGTCCGAAGTTGTACTGTCGAAAGGGTCGTCATCTCGCGGGACTGGCGTAGGTGGCTTCGCAGATATCGAATATGTTTCCTCGCCTATTGTCGAGGTAGAGTCTGGGATTGACGGGGACAGTGGAGGAGGAGACTGAACGCGCACTTTCTTCGTAATCTTCTTCGGAGCATCGATATTCTCGAGATCTGTAGAGTCAGGCTGAACATCTGCCTGCAGATACGCGATGTGATTAACTGTTGGGGTAGGACTCTCTGGAGCAGTGGAAGTAGTTATTGGGGGCCCTTTCCTCCTGAAAGGGTTGGAGGAGGGAAGATCTGCCGACATTTTCGAGGACCGTATATGTGCAGTGCCGCATTAAAAGTGATTGCTGTCATACCGCGGGCATGGGTAGAATCATGATCGTCGAATTCGTGGTTGTCGTAATACGGAGCGCTCGGGTCGAGTTTGCATTGTTTCACTTGATCGTTATCGAGGTGGTCTGTGCACGAGCCGCTGAGCTTATTTCGAGGTTCGTGTGGGGAACGGGGAAGGTTCGTCACAAGATCCACCTTCCCCGTTGTCTCACAACACCACCTGCTTGAAGAAGCCAGATTCTCCAATAGGGGCAGAGTTGCATGGAGCGACGAAAAACTTGTGGACCACGAGATCCCGATCTTGCTCTCTTCTGAACGATCCCACAAGTTGTAGTACATTTGGTTTTTCTAGCTTTGAAGCCTCTCTAGCTAGCTTCCCCAGGAGATGATCGGCTTAATTTGCATTTTGAATATTGACTTCAGAAGTTTAAAAATTCCAGAAGGTTGGAATTCCAGAAGGTTTGGAATCCAGAAGTTTGATAATGCAGAAGTACCGCAACTTGCGAGATTATTCAGATAGTACAGGACTTGATTATTAGAAACTCGGAGGAACATTGATAATTTGGGAATTCCGAGGAATTTTGGAGCCTAGATATAACACACGCTCCGCAATCCGTGAAGGCGTTCACGAACTGGGGTTTAAATAACGGGAGACATATATTATACCCTGCTCCTTCGAGCTTTTCCACTGAATTTTGTCCTTTAAAACTACGACGAGAACGAGTCCTTACTAACAAGTTTCCGTCGATATCCTCTTCAAAAGGGTTAGTTATTCGTTAAAGTAATGGACCATCACAGAGACACCAATACGGCTAGATCAAATTCATTTCTTCTTTTGTTCCTATAACAAACGCCTTTTATGCTGTGCTGGGTATCATCAATTCACAACCGCCCAAACTCCCTTTAAAACACTAACACTAAGCAAAAACAAGTTTACCATCCTTCACCGTCTGTTCTGCCTCATCAAAGTCCGTCAAATATCCTCCATCACTGCCCCAACCCGTATAGCCTTCAGCGAAAGTTCGTCCCATCGCGGTCGGACGAGAGAAAGCGAAGTGAGTTTCACCAAGACACATACCAGGGATGAAAGATCGGCGAGCGATGTTCACAAGCTCGGTGGCATATCCCTTGCGGCGCATATCCTTCCGAACCCAAATCCGATCAATGCACATATAGGTCTTGTAGATATGGTCCTCGTAAACAAACTCTTGCTTCTCGCGGGAATCTTCTATTGCCTCGTCCGGGATTTCGCCATCGTCATCGTACTTCAAGTCTCCATAGTAGTAGTATCCTCCACGTGCAATACGATGAGCCAAAAGCACGCCAACAACTTTGAGATTGATGAGATACAGGTAGACCTTATATGCAGGAACGAGATTCGGATCATGCTGGTCTTGAGGGTTGGGTATCTTTTTCCAGACCCAGGAGGAGGGCTCTCCGACACCGCCGAGATCCGGCTCCGTAGCCTTAAGCGCTTGCTCGGCGTGCTCCTTCAGTGCAGCTGATGCTCGGTGATCAATGACTCGAATGAGATGATGAGCCTCGTCGACGTACTTGTCCATTACGTTGACGCCGTCCGGGACGATACTAGGCTGCCTATGGGCTGTGAAACCGCTATGGTATCTATCGTGACGACGTTTGTCCTCGGCGTTAGTGGGGTTGTACATCATCATGCATTCTTTGCAACGAGTATATGGGGCGTGTGCCCGGCCGCCTATATCAAGTTGTGTTTGATGGAGTGTTTTGGTATTGGAACCGGCAGCAGTAGAGCTGGAGCTTGAAATGGTTGGCTGACTGGTTTGTTTGGCAGACTCTGCAGGACTGATGGACGAGGAGGGAGACGAATGCAGATCAGCGCTCCAATCAAAACCCTCGCCTCCACCTTTGCAATAATCAGGCGCGTCTTGGGAAGACATATTGATGATTGGGGGTAGTATCGGTCGAGTTGTTAGACGTCTCTTGGGCCTCATTAGAGCTTTTTGCGCCAATGCAATTATCGGTTCCGACTGCGGTGGAGGAGAAGATGGAGGCGTAGATGTAGGTTCAGAAAAATCTGACGAGAGCTGAGACGAACGTGTTGTCGCAAAGGATGTCCCATGAAAAGGCTCGGAGGAGAGGTGAGGGGTCCGCGAGTTCGCGCGACTCGAGGAAGGTTGTAGAGGTTTGAAAAAGCTTTGAATTGTACCACCTTTAGGTAGAGGAGGAGGTTTGAGAACTCGAGGCTTTTCAGAGCGTTGTTTCTTGCTTGGAGGCTCTTCTGTGCTGTGGCTGACGCGCTTGGAGTAAGTCTTGAGGGACGATGCCCTACGCGAAGTTGTGGTCAGCTTTGAGTATGTAATAGCTATATGAATGAGTGAATCAAACCTTCCGGTACCTGAGGATGGTGCCATAATGGCTAGCCGACGAACCACGTTGCTCGGATTAGTCGTTGTCGATGATGTCGTGGCTGTTGAGAGTCGGTAGGAAAATAAGCGTGGTGTTGTTAGGGTACGCGACTGAATGACACTAACAATGCGCTAGCACGTGATACCCCCAACCCACCTATTCCCCTTTACCTCACAAAAGATACATAAACTGAGAGTCTTTGGATAGATCAAGTATGTCAGGAAGCACTTTACATAGACTGTGAATTTTTAATGTAATCAAAAGTCCTTGTTCTAGAGGCATCATAGTGTTTGGTTTCAATTTTCCTCAAGCAGCCATCCGTCCCCCTCAATTTCTGCTCACTTGTTAACCATCCTTATTTACACAAAAAGCTATCACTGAGTAGGCCACTAAAACAAAATATTTGTAGCTTTATTATTTCGTTGTTCTGCAATGGTTTGAGATTATTCCCACCAGTTTCCATTGTCTCCCCTCTTGCTACAGCTGATGGGGAAAGAGACGATGGGTTACTGAGCTTTAGGGCAGCTGCAAGCCAGAGGAATTAGATGATTGATTTTTGTTGAATATTGCGTGCACATAAGGTGTGGTTACTCCCTTCATGCTGTAGAGACAAGAGAAGATAGGAAGCAATAGTGACACAGAGCAAAGTCAGTGCGCTACACAATACCCTGTTCTTTATAAGAGGCAGTCCCAAACTCGCACCTGCCACAAATGGCCCTCAATCGAAGAAATCTTTTAGTTCGTGAGCTATGGGAAAATCAAGGAGAGGGTTATCCGTTTCAATGGCCTGTTTTTGCTGCTATCAGACGAGAACTCGCCTCGAAGATAGGCAATTTAGTAGTGAAAGCAGTGAGCAGCACTTTCTGCTTCCAAGGCGTCTAGTGGACAGACCAAATTACGAGATCTCTTGTATGCGATACGGAGTTTTCAGTAAAAATCCATAATTTCTTTTTAGTTTTGCAGTCAGTCAGCCAATCTGCCTGGAGCCATCTAGTGAACCTGACGAAGTAGCAAAAGAAGCTTGCCAGTAACCACGAAGCCCTTGGTCCTTCCTCCTGACATACCAAAAACAGGAAGGTATGGCGCATTGTGTCGGGGGGAACAAGATGATGGTGAGATGGGGGAGCACTAGCTAGCGTGTTGGCGAAGAGGAGTGGAAGGGGTCAGGGAGAATATTGGAATAAGCAGAAGCTCTGCAAACTAAGGACGATAGAAATTGTGAGCTGCAAAAGGGAGGGAGCATTCAAGGCCAGGAGGAGGGCTTCAACAATCGACATTAGACGTCTATTTTAAGCTATTACTAGCCAATGCTGATATAAACGTTTTTATGGTACATACGTCTATGCTCATATCCCCGTGAGCTTCATTGTACAGATGGCAGGAAGCTGCCGATATAAGAGGAGGGTTTCAAAAGCGCAGGAGCTTTAAATAGCTACTTCCTCCGTTTCAAGGTCTTGATAGCCATCTCTACCAAGCCGTCTTTTGCTTCGCTATCCGGGAAGCTATCGATGGCGGCGATTGCTCGGTTTGCATATTCTTCTGCGAGAGCACGGGTCTGTTCTAGACCATCGCTCTGGGAAACTAACTCTCGAGCCTGTATTGATGTTAGGGATATTGCTGAAATGATTTCAGAGAACGACCTACCCTCGCCACATCACCATCCAGAGCAAACTTCCTACCAACTAAAGAACCTAGCTCCTTGTTGTTCTTCCACGCAAACAATAGAGGAGCCGTTGCGAGACCCAATTCCAAATCTGCACCGGCTGGCTTCCCAAGTTCTTCCCCACTGATCGTATAATCCAACATGTCATCTACCAGCTGAAATGCAAGTCCGAGGTTTTTTCCAAAGGAGTATGCTGCTTCGACCGTCTCTGAATTCGAGCTTCCAAGAAGTGCTGCCGCTCTGCATGACTTTGATATCAAACTTGCAGATTTCAAATATGTCTTTTGAAGGTAATACGTGATCACATCCTCGGTCCAGATAGGGTTCTTCTCGTCCCGTGCAGTATTTTTCAATTGCATGAATTCTCCCTCTACCAGGTTTGCAATAACAGTTGCCAAAAGCTCTGTAACTTCTGCATCACGCAGACGTGCAAGAGCCACTGAAGCACGGCTCAGTAGAAAATCTCCAGCTAAAACTGCCATCTTGTTTCCAAACTCGAGGTTTGCAGAAGGACTCCCTCGCCTTGAAACAGAATGATCAATAACATCATCATGGAGCAAGGATGCAGTATGTATAAGTTCGGTGATCTCGGCGAGACGTCTTTGTGAAGGTAGGATATCGCTGTCAGTTGGTGAATATGAGGTTTGAGTAAGGGTAAGTGGATTGGCCGGTGGTATAGATGGATTCACATCAGAAAGGATGGACATTGGCGATATTGCGTGGTCTATATCTGCGGCGCTTTGCTGCCCATTATATCTGGGAGACTTTGGTGCCAATGCTGTAGCTCGAGACATCAATAACACAAGGAGAGGGCGGACGTGTTTCCCTTCGGCTTGAGTGTAGTATTTCGCAACGGTATCGAGAGCTGGATGTCCGGAACCAAGTAGTTGCCGTACATTGCCAGTCAGAAACTTCATTTCTTTGGCAACCATCCGCAAGGGATCCACGCTAACATCTCCATGGCTTGCGGCGCGTGCTGTCGCATTGGAGAAAACATTGGACGCAACTGACACGGCCTGAGCCCATGCAGACTGTCTCCTTCGAGCAGGGTGACGGTATATCGAAGTTGGGAGAAGCCGCAATGATGGTCGTGCAGCCAATTGACACCCAGAACATGTCGAATATAACTTAATGTTTGTGGTTGGGGAGCTGTGGAGGAGCAATGAAGCCCTACTCGTCCGGAACTTCATATCCTCAGCCTCTCCTCTGCAACAAGGAAATCCTTCCAAAATATAGCTTGCAGACCATCCGTCGCCCCAATTGCAATTCGAGTCCGAAACGAGTGTTACTAGAAAAGTTCTGTACAAAAAGGCTTGAAGGAAGTGAGGAAGATATGAGCCGTACCTTCCCGATATATTTTTCTCGGGTCCACTAGACCATTATCGGGAAAACCGAACCTGAGGCGCCGCCACAGCAACTCTAGCCGAACAGCTCCAAAGATGCAACCTAGGATTCGAATAGCTTCAATCATACAACAACAATAGATCAACGTCAACATGGTGTTGCTTACAATGACTCCCTACATGGTGAAAGCTCTGGAAGAACTCCAGGTGCTGGAAGGGGAGTTGCCTAAGGAAGAGGACATTCCAGAGAAGAACACCGAGGTACAACAGAGAGGTAGACAAATCCAAGACGGTTGCGGTATATCGACAGATAAGAATCAATATCCGTCTGCGAAAGCCGAGAAATCGTCTGCAGAGCCATCATTGTCGAATCCAATGGTTGGGAACCCAATATCACACGGCCAAGTGGTAGATATTTCTCGGGACCTGAAAAGCCGTGGAGTTCAGCCGCTGAGCCTCGAGGCTCTCCTTAGAGGGTCAAAAGTTTATGCGCCTCCTCCTCTCCCCAGAGTAGAACCGGTGAGCTATATCTTGCAAGTTAGTGAAAAAAAGCTAACATCTTGGTGGCAGACCTCAGAATACAAGGCTCTTATGGCTCGTCTCCGTCGAGAGGAAGAGGAAAGATCCTACGAAAGAATGACCAATCCCCCTCCCCCCATGGAGACATTTGCCCAGCGTTTCCCTGCAGCCTCCGCCGCGCACGCATTCTCGTCGAGCTACCAAAATATCAATACCTCGGATCCCGAGGATGACGGTCTCACATTTGCGGATGTTGACAGGCAAATGGCCCTCATACTCAATGTTCTTCTCAGCATTGTGGCTTGTGCAGGAGCGATCTGGGTTGCTGCACGATGGTGGGATACGCCTGCAAGATTGGCGCTTAGTATGAGCGGGAGCATCTTGGTAGGAATCGCCGAGGTGGTTGTGTATTCTGGCTATATCCGGAGAGTTGGTGAGGCAAAAGGGAAAGAGAGAGGTGTCAAAGAAGTGAAAGAGATCGTGAACACTTGGGTCGTGGGTGCGGGAACTGAATCTCAGGTCGATGCGAACTCGACAAGGATTGAACGGATGCAGCCTCCAGACGAAGTAATAGCACGGAGACGGAAGCGGAATACATCATGAATCCATCAACTCCAACGGCCCTTTCCGTGTAGATCAATGGGATTTCAGCACCTTGCAAGTTATTCCACTTCACCCTACCATACCTCTGGGTATATCGCGTTGTCTCGGTTCTGCCTGTCCTGAATGCCGAGAACTCGAACGAAAATGACCATAAACAGAATCCAATTTACCTCAAGGACCCCCAGACTTGCAGTGCGGTAAGCATAAGGTTTAGAACTCCGAGTGCCACAGCAATGGTAACTCCTAGAAAGGCGAGCCACTTTTCATACGACTTGACATTCCTCCGATCATCGTGCCGCCACTGAAAAAAAGAGACTGGTTCAGATTCTTCATAAGCAGTTTGGACGATATCCAGCCTCTCCCCCCAGTACTTGTAGTGTGATACAAGATTCACTCCAAGAGGGATTGGTTGTTGAGACGCCCTTTGATCTAGCAATTTCGTTCCTTGTTGTCATTAGAGCTATCTGGGTTCGAAGCATTTTATGAGGTACCTTGATCGCCAGAGAGTGTACCATTTTCTCTCTTGAACCAAAACCTATCAAATAATCTCCTTCCTGATGATTCATTAGAACCCGGAATATTAAGTTGTTTTGACGACTCACCTTCGACATCAGTGGAGGAGTTTGTTTCTTTATTGAACCATGAAGTACTGCGCGAGTCCAGAAAAGGTAGCAGCAGCGCCAAAGTGTCTTTGGTCTCTTGAAGAAGTCCTATTGGAAACAGTTGGAAATCTGGATTCTGTGGATTGGAGAATTCCTCCAAAAATGTTGCCCAATGAAAGATCCACAGTTCAGGAGGCTCCTGGTAGGGATCGAGGAAGAGGTGGTCTTCCAGCCTGTTTGTCCAGCGCACCCGAAAATACTGACACTTGGTGAGACTCCACGCTCTGAGGTACCGAGTCCAATTAGGCTTTCGAGTTGTATAATCTGCAACTGGACATTTCGGAAATTGGCGTTCGATGATAGTCTCTAGGCTGGCCTCGTCGTCCCACACTTGTTTGGCGCAAGGTCCTTGTCCGGGATGTCGTTCTTTGGTAACATCTACCCTTAGCCAGAGGAGGACGACAAGATCTATCATATCATGCTTATCTTGCACGGTGCATTCCGCGTACTCATCCTTGTCGAAGTAAGCCAAGCACTCCTTTCTGTTCTTTCTCAGGTTCTTTCGAAGGAACCCTAGGAGATCGAACAACTGCTCATACGTCTTACAGGCCCATCTACCTTCACGTTGATCAATTAGGTCCTGACACTCCTTTTCGAAATTCCTGAGAACACCTGGATTAGCTAAAGGCCCCCTTCAAGCTTGCCTGGTTGGTGCACCTAAAGAATGGGTCGTATCTATGAGCATAGTCAGGCTCGTTTCTCTGATGTATTACATCGTGACGGCCTTCGATATTGATGTTCCAAAAGCTTTTCAATATGCGTTCTGCAACGGGTGGTGTCCATTGGTTCAAACGATCTCGCCCACAATATAAATTCCGCTCCCACATCAATGTTTGCTCCATATCTTCATCAACCTTCATCTTCAAAGTGGATTGAAACATGTGAACTATTAGAGAAGCCGAGTCTCCTTACTTATGCACATTCCATCATGTATTTGATGTAACCGGAACACAAGGCTATCAACAAAGATCCCGAAGGTCAATGACAGCTTATTGAGTCTTACGCATCTCGTTGCAGGTTGACTTGCTGGTCTCAACGGGTTAGCACCATCGGCTCTCATCAGGCAACTCTGCATGGATTCTGCACCATTGTTCGCTGCCGTCAGGGGTTCACGAGGCTGAGTCTTTTGATGGGGGCGGGGTCGATTGGCAATTGGTTGGCTGCAGCGGTGTCTGTGAAGCTGCAGCTTGAGTTGCTTGCTGGCTCCAATCCTCGACTGCAAATGGCTCGGGGTAAGTTTTTGGCCGCTCCAAAAAGGCAATTGGACCGCCGGTCTGCTTGGAGGTTCTCTTCGCTTGGCAGCTAAAGATGAGGTTCGCATTTGACATGTGGCTGTGCTAACCCATGTTAGACAAACTGCAGGTAGCCTTTCAGAGAGCCCCGGGACTCAGCCTCATAGACTTGTCATGCTCACCGAATTGCTGGGAAGGGACAGGCGCAATGAATGGGGCTATTGGGGGCCGCAGTTGCCGCACTTTATACCTGACTTTGCTTTAGGCAGGTTTCTTCTCCCCACATTTTAAAACCTCCAATGAATACTTCAAGCCAATCTACATTTCATGTCGCCAACATAAGCCTCCCACGCAAGCCTGCCCAAGGACGGTTCGGAGATTGAGACACTGGACATCCACGCGAGGCCGGATTGCAGGTCTGTCCATAATCGCTGGAAGATTCCCACGCCCAATCTGACGGGCTGTCTCTGCAATCAGAATAGACTCAAAGGGCTCCACTTCACTCCCATGTACCGCTTGTCTACTGGAATTACGATGCAGCCGCTTTCCCAAGCCCTTTCAAGAGTTGGGGCCTCGCAACGTCACCACAAGAGCAAAGCAGTTGACACCCCACAACAATGTCAGACCAAAGAGGTTGACACTTCACAACAGTGGACTTCACCTATTTCTGGGCCTTCAAATGATACACCAATATCAAATGAACCCCAAGCTTCAGATAACGGACCGAGTGGGGAACGCAAACTATCAGTTCATAAGTCGGCGCGGAAGGTTGACGACTCTGTACCTGATACACGACAGAGCTTGGGACGAGGAAATGAGCCGGATGGTCAGCAGCCCCAATTACCTGCTAAACTTGGCCATGACACGACACCCGTTGTATCGACAGACTTACAGGACGAATTGTCCGCTGGGGTTGTGGATGAAACCACCACTGTAGCGCGAAGTAGTATAGCAAGCAACGCTGGTGGGGGAGAAGCTCGCTCTGAATCAACTGCTTCTGAAGTTTTCTCCCATCAGTCGTCGCGGCCGAGCACAAACAATACCTCTCGAAGCTCTGCGAACCCCTCAGCATCAAACCAAAAGACGAGCAGTAGTCAAGCGTCTTCAGCTGCATCTTCTTCACAAAACTCAGGCACCTTGAGTGCAAAATCCGAAGCTGGGACAGTAACCTCTACGCTGATCTCCCAAATCGACAGGGACCTCGCGACAGCGTCGAGTTTCGCGGTGCCAGCGCCCATCGCTGTACGTTCACAAAGTTCCGGCTTAAGTCGAGTGTCCTATCTAACAGATGCTGGAAACACCAAAGAAAGTCTCACCACGAGATTGAAATGGAAACTGTTCCACTGTAAGACCGATGCTCGCTATGCCGATTCTTTCGGCGACAGCTTGCCGCAACTAGATGGTATTAAGCAATGGCAGCTATCTACAATTGCGAAGGAGAAATGGGTTAAAATTGTGAAGCCTGCCATAGAATTGACGATGCAGAGTAATCACACAGCTATCTATGGCAATCAATTGGAGGTACGGCGACCACGTTTGGAGTGCACGATGATTGGAAAGTCAGCCTATCAAGCAAACCCTCTCATACGGATTACCCACAGACAAAAAAGTGTTGCATTGGGCTTGGCGAAATTGGTTGAGAAATTGGATCCGGTAAAACAGGCATGCTTTTCTGATCTTCTTCTCAAGCCACAGCTGTGTTAATGTTTGTGTACAGTCCGGTTTCTGGGTGACGCACCGTCAAACCCAGTACTTCAGAACTAGTTGGATCATTTCCGGGCTTTCGACGGACCCCATTCAGTCGAAGATAGCCCTATTTCCAGTTTGCGGCGTCCAACTTGTGGTCGCTGCAAATGAGAAATGTTCCACAATTGCCGCTGTAGTTGACGCTGATGGGAGACGCTATGCTCTGACTGTCTCTCACGTTTTTGAAAATGTGGAAACTGATCGTACAAAGGAAGAAGAAATCGATAATTATCCAAATTCTGACACCGACGGATCCGAAGCATCGGCTTTGGAGTACGATGAAGAAGAGTTTCAAGCATGGTTGGGGAGTGAGGACTCATTCGAATTAGGGGACGATCAGTCCCCTACTTCTGCATTCATCATGGCCTCGGATTTCTCCCAGCCCCCAATGCCAGGCAAAGAAGCTAGCAAGGCATTGATGAACCGCCACTTGACAACCGACACGGGTCCAAAATGGTCATCTCTGGACCCGCAACTTGACTGGGCACTTGTGGAACTTGGCGAGTACGAATATCAAGCAACGAATGAGAGTCTTACACCCTTAAGAACGTCAAAATCCGGCGGCATTCTTACTAGAGTATCTTTACGTCCTCCGATCCCAAATCGTGACTTTGTTGTAGTGACTAGAAGAGGGAATCTGCCTGCCGTGGGTTGCGAGTCAGCGTCAACAAATGAGTGGGCAATTCAACTGAAGCACGGCGAATTTGGTGAGCACCTTCATCTCGTGAGCGGGCAAGTAGAACTAATTACGCGTTCAGAACTCGGCGACTCTGGATCATTAATTGTTGATGCAGAGGATGATTGTGTCTACGGGGTTCTAATTTCTGGGGATCCTCTTTTTGGAAATGGCTACATTGCTCCTGCGATCTCAATACAAGATGACCTGCAGCGCACCCTTCGAGCCGACCTTCAATATGGGCAAGAAGTTCGTCACTTATGGCCAAATCGTCAATTCGATGTGCCTATTCTATCAGAGCAATACAAGATGCTTCCTTCAAAGTTCAAGGCTCTTCTCGATGCTGCCAGGGTTGGGGATTTCCGAGCAATATCAAGAATAAGTGATTCAGGCGCAACCCAACCAGATCAGGAGATGGATCAAAAGAAGCCCTTGGTGGAAGCTGCAAAGCGCTACATGGCTCTGACGCCTATTGCTGATGTTGTCCACGCAAATTCGAGCACTGACGAAGATAAAGCAGATAAGCCAGTTTTCCAACTTGCCGAATTTTATCGCCAGGCTGCTTGGAACGGATTCAGGGGCGAAGAGGCAAATCTTGATGCAAAACTATCGTCTTTGAGGACACTACTGGCTCGTGGAGCCGACCCAAAAGACTCTGCAAACATTGAAGGGACAGCACTACACCAAGCTGCAGAGGATGGAAACTTGGAAATCGTGAAGGTTCTGGTAGCACATCTTGACGACACGGCATTTATCAATTTGAAAAGGCACAACTGTTGGTCCCCGCTTCAGCTCGCTGTTCGAGAAGGCCATGAGGATGTTGTATATTTCCTGATCGCCACTGGCGCGGACACTAAGGCTTTAAACGGGTGTGAAGATGGCAGGCAAGACGCCCTGCTTCAACTTGCAGCTAGCCAGGGAAAATCTTCGGTTGTACAAATTCTCCTTGATTATGATATTGTTTCCACGACCAGTAACGGACGGTTTGGCGGCCCGCTGAGAGCAGCTGCGGTATCGGCTAGTCGATTATACAATAAAGAGATATCTCGAATTGAGCAGAACGGACAAATCGATATCCTTGGGACAGAATCCGTTGGTGAGCTGCTCGCTCAACAGGAAGCCAAGGATGAATTGAGAGCCATTATGAAGAGACGACATCGAATTATTATGCAGAGATTCTATCAACCCGGCGCGGATGCTTCTCTTGCGGGGGTGGAGCAGGGGCTGGGAGCAGCATCAGTGGTTTTGCGGTCTGTCGCGGATTTCCTGACCGAATACGGATTTTCGGGGTTCTCGCACAATGTGACTATACCATACACGACCATACAGTCTTGGGGATTGACAGTCTTCGAGCTCCTATTTGCAAACGAGGCAAGCCAAACATTTAAAACATTTTTAGCTTCTAATGAAGACCTCGAACAGGCTTTCTTCGTTGCAGCGCAAGAAGGCCCTTCGTTGCTGGTAGAGGTGCTCGATAATGTCCTCAAGAGCAGGCTTGCTCCTGCCCCGATGCGGGAGAAGCGATCCAAGGCATTGTGTATAGCATCCAGCGCAAGCGAAAAATCGACGATCATGCTCCTACTGCGGAACGGGGTGGATGTCGGCTTCAAAGACACAGATGGCTGGACAGCTCTTCGTAAGTATAATCAAGTCCTATCCATGATTTTGTCCCCCTCTTTAAATATGCCTTTTTAGCGCATATTATCCCACTATGTACCATACTTTTTCCCGCGATAAGATGTGTTATAAGCTGAAATCGAGACCGCTGACTCTGTGCTCTAGAATTGGCAGCAGATTCAGGCCGTCTTGAAATTGTTGTGAGATTATGCAATAATGGCGCTGATTTGAATAGAAGAGGGCGTGGGCAGCAAACGGCAATAACTTGTGCAGCAGGGAGTTCCAAATTTACTGCCGGATCGATTGTGGAATATCTGTTGGAGAAAGGTGCGGATGCTAAAGCGAAGACTAAGCGCCATGGTAATGCCGTTAACCTGGCAGCCAAATCCGGAAATATTTCAGCAGTGGAATTACTGCTGAATGCGGGTGTCAATGCAGAGACGAGAACTCCTCGTGATGGGACCCCATTGGAAATTTCGGCAAGCAAAGGTTATACCAACATTGTTCAAATCTTGCTTGAACACCTGAATGCTAAAAATCACGAGGAGTACCTTAGAGAAGCGCTTAGCTCGGCGGCAGTCCATGGAAGGTCCGCCACGGTCAAGGCTCTATTGGATGGACACGAAAATGTTGAAGTTAAGGAGAAGCTTATGGCAAAAGTTGTGGGAAGCAACTGGGTTACTAGTCGCGTTATTGATCTTCTTCGAAAGCACCTGTCTTCCAATGACATTGGGCCTCGTCTCCGGATGCTTCTGAAAGCCGCAAAGAACCAGAGACACCATACGTTTCCTATTCCACTTCATCCGAGTTCCGAGGCTGAGAATCAGCCGTCGTCTATCGCAGCTTGTTTACTGCAGTATGAAGAGGATCAATCCTTGAACATTCCAGAAGAACTCGCCATTGCAATTGCCGAGAGATCTGACGCAGCAACAATCTCTCTCCTGATCAAGAAGTGCCGAAACTTCCAGGTGACAGCGAAAGTACTGGAAGCAGCAGCCTCAAATACTTTTCATGGGGATACGGTGCTTCCTGTCTTGCTTAAAATATGTCCGAGATTGAGCCTTCACCAAAGCACCTCGCTGCTGAACGGCGCGGTTAGAAATCAAGAGCTCGGTGTCAGCATCCTAGAGGTAGGACTTGAATTCATGCCTTGTGGCGTGCCAGATATCGACGTTAGCATTTTTGCGGAAGCAGCAGGAAATTCCTTCCAGGGAAAAGAGATCATCCAGCGGCTTCTCCTTTTACTCCCGCCAGATTCAAAACTCAATGTCACAGCAGATATCGTGCACAGCGCGGCCGAAAATTGGTAAGATTTAATACTTTTTTATTTCATTCCTTCCTGTGATTGAGAATTTCAGGTTTGTCAGCATGTCGAAAAGCCCTACGTTTCTGAATATCTTGGATTAGGGTTCGTCGATTCATTCAATGAACCAATTTCTGACATCAACCAGGTCTTCTGGTGATCTAGTTATTCAAGCGCTGCTGGAATCCAAGTCCACGACCTTCACAAACGAGACTGCTATTGAAATTGTCTTAGGCTTCACTGGAACGATGAAGGATATTGGCCTGAATCGGTATGAAGTTGACGTTATGAACCTTTTGCTCAAACGAGAAGACTTCAGTATTACACCCGAAATCCGGACTATAGTGATGAAACGAGCGGACCGAAAGACCGTAGAAATGTTCGAAAACAAGGTATCGACGTCGACTGAAGCCGCGGGCATGGACATGGAAGAACAGCTTGTCGCCGCAGCGAGCAATATGGATCACGCGCCTGAAATAGTGAATTATCTTCTGGAGAAGGCAAAAAGCATCACGTTAACCGCAAGATTACTCGATATTGCTATCCAGAGGGAGGAAGAGAACGAGCCGAATATCAGAGGCAACTTGATCATGACTGCGCTCCTCAAATCCAATGTCATAATTCATTTGGAGAATTTTGAGAATTTTCTTGATACTGTCGTGCGGGATTTCGACTTTGCAACTGCCAAAGCACTTCTCCGCATGCCGGAATTAGCCCTCAAAGTAACAGAATTTACTCTGGAGGCTGCTGTACAGAATCCACAAGCTACTCCGGAGCTCTTGACGATGCTTTTGGAATACCAAGGGGAATCCGTATCAAAACGAAACATTGAAAAAGACTATTCTCTTGAAACCACCTCGAAAGTTACTGCGCCCTCATTGACTGCGCTATCTGAAGTTGACACGGTGGAATTCACCACACCCTCAATATCCGAAGGTAGCGAACCCATGCTTCAGAAAAGTCCGGAGCTTCGCGAGGCCGGAGATAGGAATTCGAGTTCAAATGGTGAGATCGTCGTAGACGAAGGACCCTGCCATGAAGTAGTACCTCTCGAGGTACAGACTGCATCGGAGAACAGTACGCTAGGGAACTTTGCCCTTGCCTCCCTTGATTCTACCAAACCCCAGCAACATGTGGACTCAAGAGTGAATGAGTATGTCATGATTAGTGCTGTAAGCAATGTCGAAGTAGGGGAGGACCTTGTTGGCGTGCTTCTACGGTATTGCGATACAAGTATCATTACGGAAGGAGTTCTCAGATCAGCTGTCAGAAACCGCAAAAAAGCATGGAAAATTGTTGAATTGCTTATAGGCCATGCAGAGCCCGACACGTCTTCAGTCAAGTCTCCAGATACAAGTTCCCTCATTGAGAAATTCGAGGTTTTCGAGAAGGCTAGCATTGAAGCAAACAAGAGGTTCTGGAGATTGCGGATTACGCGCCGGATATTCGAATCTGCGATGAGAAACTGGACCGATACGGGCAACCTTGTGCTTCTTCAGCTTCTCAAGAACGACCTCGAGGCCGTTCTCACTCGGGATATGTTCCTGGAGATAATTAGACAACACAAACTGAATGTTGTGAAGGATTTATTCGCCAACCATGGATCTACATTCCCGGTGACGGAAGACATAGCGGAAGACGTCTTTGCTGCTGCTGCTGCAAATTGGATTGCTGGTGTCAGGGTGTTCCGCTTCATAACAGAGGAGAACAAAGATCTGGCTGCCAAGATTGTTCCACAGTCCGAAAAGATTGCAGAAGCTCTTTGCAGGAATTGGAAGTCCGGAAAATCGGTCCTAGACCTCTTGCTTCGACGGTTCAAATTGTGTGTCACCGAAAGAGTCCTGCTTGCTTGCGCTAGGAATCCCTATGCAGGAGCCGAGATCATGAAGACTCTCCTTCGAAGCTATCCCGGACAAGTATCTATTGACGTTCTCAGAGCTTCCGCAGAGAATTTCGCGTGCGGTGTACCACTTCTGAAGCTTCTCTTGCAGCGTGGGGAGTACACCCGCGTACCTGCCGAAGTCTTCCAAGCAGCTTGTGCTAACGGAAGCTGTGGGCATGAGATTCTGGATTTCCTGGCTGATGGAAACTACTCCTTCACTATATCCGAGGCAGCACTCTTATCATGTTCCAGAAATGGGTCATCGACTCGAGTTTTTATGGTATCACCTGTGACTGAGGGAAGAGAAGTTCCAATATCTCAGGATCTACTCCAACGACAAAGAGAGAAAATAAAGAACGGAAACCAACTTCTAAAACCGCCTCTACAATATGGCGGAATCGTATGCTTAATAAACATGTATGCAAGTCGTTGGCAAGAATGTAATATCGCTTGGGGCTTGCAGAATGGCGTATCGGAGGATGAAACGTGGGTTCGAAGGGGAGCGGACTGGGTTTGGGGCACTGGTCGAGGTATTCTGCTCGATCTTCTTGAAAACCACTGGATTGAAGGCGACTCCGTTCCAAACTCAGTATTGGACGCTGCGGTAAGGAACTTCGACTCGGAAATCATTCATGCTTTACTCAAAAAGCAAGACAAAGTAGTATCGCAAAGCTTGTTATTGAGTGCGACAACAAACGAACTTTATGCTCATGAGGTACTCGTGGCTTTGCTCAGCGAGAAGCGATTGCTACCGCTTGACAGCATTACGCCAGCAGTTCTTGCATCTGCTGCGAGGAATAAAGCATGTGGGAGACAGCTGCTGGAAGAGTTGTGGACGGAGGAGAGCGAGCTTACCGACGATCTTTGGGATGCAGCCCTTGATAACCCGTCTCAAGAGAAGCAAATCATAGCCTTCCTGCTTGAGAAAGGTTACAAAGCCACGGAGGGACTTGTCGACGATGCTTTTGTCCGAGCGAGCGAAGTTTCGACGATCAAATTGCTTCTCGACAACTTTGATGACAAGACATCAGTTATCACCGATGATACCATTAGGAATGCCGCAGGTAATGCAATAATGGGAAGCGACTTGGTCGATGAGATTCTCAAAATACACCCAACGATTCAAATCCCCGACGATGCCCTGGAGGCTGCCGCAGGTAATCAAAGATGTGGTGCGAAGGTCATGGAACTTCTCTTGACTCGAAAGCCCCTGAGTGAGGTCAAAGAAATCAACGAAGTTCTTGTTCCTGCTGCTGAAAATCCAGAACAAGTAAGCAACCCTCTCTTCAATTACCGTCCGTGTCTTGAAAGTCCTCAATTTACTTCAATTCGGAGGCACCAGTGTCCAAGTCCCTGCAAGCTCTTGGCTTTCCAAAATAGTCTGGGAATTGGAATTCGGGCTCCCATTTTACTTTGTGATTTTTTCCTGCTTGATATGCTTGAAATGCTTATTTAGATTCTTCTAGGCATTACGACTTCTCTCAATGTTGCTTGATGCAGATTCAACTATCCAGATCGCTCCTCAGGTGATGAAAGCTGCAGTGGAGAATGGTTCAATAGCACCTCAAGTTGTTGCGTTCCTTGTGAACAGAGCAACTGATGTTGCCATTGATGTCGAAGTATTATTGGCTGCCGTTGCAAACCCTGACCGAGCGGTGCAACTGCTTACAGTCTTGCATATGAAACGTGGGAAATTCAGGAATATTGACACATTGTTCAATGCTGCGATAATGAATTGGAAATCAGGTCTCCAGATCCTGCACTGGATGATAGACAAGGACCCTTTCTTTCATCCTGACATCATGACTTCCATGGAGCTGGCTGTCCAGAACGTTGGTTGTGGAGTTGAAATACTGGACTATCTTCTGCTCGAACACCAGGCACCTCAAGTCTTGCCAATGTCTATTTGGACAGGAGCCGCCGCGAATCTGGGTTGTGGAAACGTTTTGAACGATCACCTTCTCCGTCACTGCGACTACCAGGTTGATATTACGGAGCAGTCGTTGCTCAAAGCAGCTGCCAAAAATTTGAACTGGAGCACGCAAATCTTTAAGGCATTTTCGAACATCTCGATCCTTTCTGACTCGCCAGCAAAGATAGGAGAAGAAGTCCTCGTATGTCTGGTAGGTAACTGGAAGAGCGGAGAGGACACGATCCGATTCTTGAAGAGTTCACCTAGATGGTCTCTCGCGATTACAGATGTGCTGTTGCAGATGATCGTCCAGAACACGCCAGATACAGATGGCGCCTTGGCGGTTCTGTTGGATGGAGTCGAAGAGTTCGACTTCCCGGAATTGCCCGATGCTGTCTCTCCATTTTGGCTGGTGCGATCTCTGAAAGCAATCGAAGTTCTCGTCGCCAAATGTAAACGATCGTCGATTCCCCAGGAACTAGTTAGGAAGATTGTAGGAGGTTGGAGAGCGGAGGCAGTAGCGAAAATCATTGAGGGAATTGAGATTACTCAGGAAGCATTCCTTGCCTCGGCTACCAATATCCTGAATAACGGGGACATCACCAAGTTGCTGGGCAAATGGAACCCAGACCTCGTTGTTACAGAAGAGATGCTGCAGAAGGCAGTGGGAAATAACTTTGATCTTACCAAAACGATTCTCGACATGGGCCAGGCAGTCAGCAAGAAATCCTTGGAAGTCGCCGTCAAGCAGGACCAAACCAGGATTCTTTCATTGTTCCTGGAAATCATGGGAAAAGCAAAGATTGGGGACTCGGTTTTAGCCGCTGCCCTCGATAACGGGAGTCCCAGGATGATTCAGCTACTCTTGAAGCATGGGTTAGAAAACCCAATATCGGAGGGGCAAATGTGCAAAGCAGCATCGAACGACGCCAACCTGGAAATAATGCGCATGCTGTTGGTTCACCGCCATGGTGAAAGCGCCTCCGAGGTTGATATTCCCCAGTCCATTATGGACGAGGCGATCAAGCAATCGTCTGTACTAATACTGAAGTTGCTTCTGGAGCACAATGTTGCGAAATCCTTTACCGAAAACACCTGGGCTAAGGCGGTGGGGCAGAAAAATATGGAGATCGTTCAAATGTTGATCCAACATGATCCGGATTTCGAAGTAACTGACCATATCCTGAAGTCCGCTGTCAAGTCATCGAGAGTCGAAGCACTGAAGCTGCTACTAGCACACGAATCTAAAATCAAGATAACCCAAAGAATGATGGAGCGAGCGGCCAAGTGCAAAACTGTTGAGATACTCAAGCTGTTGGCAGGTCACCTAGAGAATGCAGAAAGCTTCACCATTACTGAACGATTCTTGAAGCGGGCGGCTGGCAATAAGTCGGAAGTTGTCACCTTTGTTCTCGAGCAGTGGCCTAACATCAAGATCACTGAGGGTGTATTCGAGTGTGTAGTGGAGAATCACGACTCAAAAGTCCTGGATCTATTCTATGGGAAATTCTCCCAAATACCTTTCACTACACGCCATCTTGTTGCTGCTGCAGACCACCGTTCTCCTGAAAGGTTTAGGGCAGTGTACCAGCGCGCCAAAGAACACTCTATTCTGCCTTCGGAAGAGGTACTAAACGTTCTTCTTGCACAACCAACCCCATGTCTTGACAACGTCAAACTAGTACTAGACGCAAAGGCGGGCTGCCTAACAGAAGCAACTTTGCAAACCGCTTTTCGGGCAGACAATATCGATATCCAAGCCTTCAAATACATATTCCAGCAGCGGTCATGGGCCCCCGGCCTCATCCAAACAGAGTTCAGAAATCTCATGCGGCAACGGTCGCCTTCGCTCGGAAAGATCAAGTTCTTGCTCAAGCAAGACCTCCACAAGCTCAAGGTCTCACTCGCAATTTTGGTCTATGCTACGGAACATTTTAGCGCGTCTGTATTCCAAGCGTTGTTTGAGAGTCCGCAGACCAAGGATTGTGCGATCGGTCCTGATCTTCTCGACACGATTCTTAGGGGCACAATTAGGTGGTGTTCGAACCCATCCGCTGAGAATGATCGCTCGGCTTGGTTATATACTAAATTGGATACCAATGTTTACCAGAAGGTGAAATTGCTTCTTGAATATCGAGAGGTTGGCGTAACCCTGAAGAACATTTTCCAGGCTCAAAGCTTGAAAGAGGTGGGTCGAAAGATCATTCAGCTCTTTTTGGATACTCCTGAAAAGGCCAAGATGACAGAAGAGGTCAAGAAATATGCGGCAAGCCTCGTGATCGTGAAGGAGCTCACTTTCACCATCAAGCCGAAGGCTCCATCGGCATCTGATTTCGCACAACGCAAGGACACGCAAGAAGAGCATACACACAGGCCCGCCTCCCCAAAGTCCGTCTACTCAGGTTATGGCTCGGAATCGGTCGATTCCTACTCCAGTTCCTCGGATGGAGACTTTTTTGAAAGCTCATCGGACTCTGAGAACCGCAGCAGGGACAATGATCACCCTGTCACGTACTCGCTTCCGTTTGAGCCGCTGAAGAGCCGGGTTGGTGCTGCTGGGGTAGGGCCTGCATGGACGACACATTTTGAACCGCGATTCGTTGCTCACGGTGTATAAAATTGAGTAATAAGTGCTATATTTGGCGTTTGGGTTATGGTGCGAATGTTTGCCGGAAGTTGCAAGCCATTTGGAGTTATCGATTTGAGTACGGGGTAAATCTTTTGATCATATCAACGCCTTTCATGACATAAATGAATTATGATAAGGTATACAAAGCACTGATCTGTCTTGTGTACTACATTGAGTTTTGTATCTGAAAATAGATTCAATAATTCTGCATCCAGAATAAATATCAAACCTCAGCTTGAGAATTACATACATCGAAGCCAGTCTATGGAAGTGCTGCAGTGTGAAATGATGTCCTTTCTTAGCGCAGCAAAGATCTCTGGTACTCCCAACACAATGCCGCTTAAAATGCAAACAGACCTAAGAAGACCATCAAAGTCGTCGACAGTCCGATAGCACCAGCTCCTGCGTTCCTCAACACATTAGCAGCAGAATTCTTCGCACTGGTGCTTTTAATGCCATCCGAGGATGATGTGCCCGCAGTTCCCTTGCCCTGAAGCGCCGTACAAGCGGCCACGAACGTTGCATTCCCCTCCATAGCCGTCAATTTCGTCTGCGCTGTCGCAGCCTTTGCCTTGATTTCTGCCTCTTTGGTCGTATTGCCCTTCGTAACCTGAGCCAACTTCGTTGCATTGTTCGCAACGTCCACAAATTTCTGCAGTTTTTTCATCGTGTTGCACTCATCCTTCTGCATGACAACTGAGCAAGCAGCTTGCAAGGTCGAGTTACTGGTCAGCGTCTGTAGCTTGGTGGCAGCTTTTGACGACTCGGTGGCGATCTTGGCAATCTTGGTGGCGTTGTTTTTGGTTGCTGATGCGACTGCGGTGCTGTTTGCTGCGAACTTGACGAAGCGTTGGAGTGCGAAGGTTTCTTGGCATTGGTCGTCTTCGGCTTCTTGAGCGTCGATCACGGCGCAGGCTGCCATGAGTGTGCTGTTTGACTCCAAGGTTTTGAGTGAGGTAGATGCCTTGGACGCCTTTGATTGGATCTCTGCAATCTTTGTGGCGTTGTTCTTGGTGATCTCGTCCAGTTTGGTTGTGTTTGATGCAAGCTCAACCAGCTTGCTCATACTGGCGATCTCTTTGCATTCCTTGTTCTCGGAGACGGGCTTAGCGGAATGGGTCCCATTGTGTGATTTGGCGGCCACCGACGCTGCCAGAAGGAGGGAAACGATGAGAGATTGAAATTGCATGATGAAATCTATTTGATGAAGAATGTATGTGTTTTGAGCTTCAATGAAGCGGACCAGCCGGCTTTGTTAAATTAGATGCAGAAATCGAAAGAAACAGAAGAAAAGGCACAGATCTATGCGGAAGGTGAAGGCCTAAGTGGCATGGCGAGGCTATATACGTGCGAGCTGTCAAGAGCAGTTTCAGATGCCAAGACTTTGCCACCTGCTAGACTTCGCCGTCCACTGCGGCTGGTGCTCGAGTGTCGAGAGCAGCTTGTTCCGACACAGTCACGTACAAGCTCTGCCTCCGCATGACGCGGCTTGGCATCTTACCTAAGGGCATGATCCGAAGCCTGCGCAGGCATCTGCGCTATGGTGATATGTGCACGGTTTGTTGCGAGCAGGTGCTCCGACGAGCGTTGCGTGTCTGTCTTCGGAGCGTGCAGAAGCCATATGGCCATGACCAGAGCAGAGATTCAGATGCCAAGATCTGATACAGCGGATGTTCAAGGTTGGGATCTTCTGCTAGCGGGCGATCTGGTTCGTGGGAAAGCGTGAAACATTGCGTGTTCAGTGTTTGGACCACATCGCTTTGACGAGAATGATTGGCTCTTGCAGGGATTTGAAGAGCGATGAGCAGATAAAACTCAACATGTTTAACCTTGTCCTTATTTCGATGTCAAAAATGCATGGTGGCTTTGCGGCCAAGAGAGGGGGATATACTGGCGCACGGTGATGGCAGGAAGAGGTTGACAAGGGGAGGTTGAAGTTTGACGCGCCGCAGGTCCCCGGGTCTTGGCGTTCCGGACCAGTCACGTGATACATTCCACAAAAACAACTATGAGACAGCTTTCTCTAGTTTGGGAAGTCTAGATGAGTGTTCTTGGATAGTTGTAGCGGTAAGAGCGTGAAAGTACCTGGCTTCGGTAGGTGGAGTCGTTTCAGTGAAGCCGGTGATCGAGTTCAAGGTTCAGGGGTTAAGCGAGATATCATCTGGTGCCTTTTCGCGGATGGGAGACGAGGACGCCGGAGATGTGTAGTCTGGTCCATAAAGCAGGGAATTCAATCATGAATATGAGAGTTCTAACTTTAGAATACAGGGACTCAATCCTCTAGGTACAATATGTGGGCCTGAATATGGGACAGTGAGCACAATGAGCTGCATCTTCTGCGAGAAGTTTGCATGGCTCCCATTTCCACAGAAGCGCTGCTCGATCCTATGTCATACATTTTCAGAGCTTACTGCACGTAAATGACTACATTTCAAGGTTACTTTCCCCTCCATGATTGTTCCTCGGTACCTCAATATCTGACCCCTTGCGCTGACTCTCTCGAGTCACTCCTTGCAGCAACAGTATGGGCTTCTGAGCATACTGCCCGTACCGAGGATCCGAGACATAGCGCTTTCAAAGACATGGTGAATGCATTCAGTAATGACAACGTTTTCCCCAAGGACAGCTTAGATCCCAGGCAGTGCTTTCAACGACGGCTCAGACTTCACATCCCTCTTCGCCGCCACGGCCATACAACTAAATAACTTGTAATAGTTAGCACCCCATGTAGCGCTACTCCATGTAGCAGTGATAAGAATCGGAGTGGCTGGCGGAATGAACAGTTTACTGTATGCAGAGTGTAAGATATTTGGGAATCTCTTAGTGGGGTTAAGTCTCTTGGGGTGAACCATTCCTCTTCTGACATTAGCAACAATCAAGACAATCATAAACATACACGCGTACTACATCTAACAACAAATCAACAGCTTTACACCAATACCAAGAAGTGAAAGGGCAGTCAAGGATAAGAACAATCTCCAAGATTACGGCTTTCTCCCGGACCTTGGGCAGTGTTGTCTTGTAAGCCAATTCTTTTATTCTCTTGATATATCTGACAAAGCATAGTGTGGACCGGCTCCGAATTCAACCATGTCCATGAAACGGCTTAATTGAAGTGCTTGCCAGCACTCCCGCTATTCCTACTGTAGGCAGCCAGGAAGAGAAGAATTCCAAGGGTGGTAAATACCGCTATCTCCGTGAAATGCGGTAGATGGCAATGATGGTAGCGGACAGGGTGTGAGGTGGTGAAGAATCAACTCTTATTGTTAGATAGGAAATCGTTGGTTTTATTCAAAGTAGACACTCTTTCATTGCTGTGAATCCTGTGATTTGGTAAATGCTTCAAGAATTCGCCTAAAACTAGCCTTTCTGCAACGTTCACTACGGCATGGTCAAACACACTCCACCTGGACTTTGATCAGGCTCATAGTTCTAATATCCTTTTTTTATTATTGAAATCTTATGTGGCGGAAACTGTGGTATTAGAGCCTTTAACCTCAAATACAGATATCAGGCAAACCCCAAGGCCTTCCCCTTGCCAAGGAAAGACAACTATTTTCCCGCTTGCACAGGCTCTATCTAAAGCCCCCTTGATGTCCGAACTGTCTAAGCATGTCGTTCGCATAGTACAAATCAAGCTAATACATTGTTCTCTGATCCAAAAGTCCAGGTATTATTCATTCAGCCCTCTTTTTTATATCATAAATCAAATTACTTTAAATAGCATTTTAGAGTAGACTCGTCACCTTCAAAGCACGGCAAGTATTTCATAGTAACTCAACGTTTTTGTATTTAAAAAATCAGGCAATAAATAACACCGCTCCAAACACCTCCAAACACCCCAAGTCTAAGCCATCATTCTCATCAACCACCCAGGTAATAGCAACGCTTTTGCTTGCAAAAAAATCTGGCAAAAAACAGCCCTAACCTAAACTTGCCGCACCTTGTTGTCTATAACTCTAATATCTATTGTGCATCGCCGCAAATCTCAAACTCCCAAAATCGTCAAGTACTCTCACAATCCTCAACCAAAAACCTACAACTTCCTTACTTGATCATCGAGGGATCCTTTTTACCATAGCGTTTGCCACTGCGAGTCTTGGACTCGATGGCAGCCACGCAATCCGGACAGGATGCCCCAAGTTTTCGAGGATTGTCTGCATGACTATAGTCTTTGCTGTTGTCAGAGCACAACTGACCGCCTTTCATGGTGGCGCAATAATGGTTTGGGTGTACCTCCCAACCCTGGCCACCGTGTCTGTACGCGGCTTCAAGGCATGCGTGTCCGCAGCTGTAGACGATTCGTCGCATGCGGCACATTTTTAGATGTGTTGTGGTGTTGGTGTTTTAAGGTTCTGGATGCTTTTTGGTATGAGTTTGAAGGATGTATAGTGTCTTTGCGTTTTGTGTCTTGGTATGGCCTAAGAGGTGGTGTAGGCTATGAAGGAAAATTTCTTGAAGCCGTATTGGTGACCTTGTGATTTGGTAGTGACAAGAAAAGATTGTGTACTCCTGTCTTGAGTTGATGGTTGAGGTGGAATATGGAAAGACCGCTAGAGAAGAGGATGTGGATTTTGTGAAGATTGGAGAATGTGAGGCGTAGTTGGAAGTTTTCCTTCTTTGGTATGGGGGTAAGGTTATTTGATATCTTTGCTTCGTCTTGTAGAGTTCTCTTAAGTAGAAGGATTTATGTTGTGTTGTTGGAAAGGAGAAAGAGGGACTCCAAAGAAGGGGGCAATATTATTTATATTCGATTTCTGGCCCCCCTGAATAATATTCCAACATGAATTGAATCATGTTTGATAGTTTTTCTGGTTCGAATAGGTTCCAATTCGTTGTGAATGGGATTGCAAAGCTTCTGAGCGGGGTGCATCCTCTGCGTTATTCACAATATTTAAGTACAGTTAGACAGTTCATGACTATTATACTGTGTTTGTAGTAATAAGCAACGGGCTTTGGATGTCGGAGCAGAATGTTCACTGAAGTGGCGAAAGAGCAACGAAGTCTTGATCAAAATGGGAGTACACGCATCTTAGAGTAACGTCAACGATTTGCTATCCAGCATGGCTCAGAGGCTTAATCTAATGACTCTAGTCATAGTGTCTGAGTATCTTCCAAAAAAGCTTAGCCTTCGTTCTCCTGGCTCCCCACCAGCCACTCAACTCCTTGCTACTACCATATGTTGTAGTGCTTCAGCTACAGAGGTCGCAGCTGGGATGTCCACAGCTGGCGCACCTTGCATTAGTTTTATTTGGCTCTTGGCACTGTACTGTGTCAGTTACGTTGCGTTGTATTAGATAGCGAAGGAACTAGAGACAAGTACGAGTTCTGGGCGTGCTGGTGTGGTGGGTATGCTACAGGTTATATTACAGGGAGCAGGGCCTGTAGGTTATTACCCTAAAGTGCTAAAGGGCGTTGTGCTTCCTGTTTGTTCCTGGGTTCTCGCTCCTGGCGTTCTTGTTCCTGGCGTTCTTGTCCCTGGGCGTTGTGCTTCCTGGAGCCCTGACCAGTGACCACTGGATTTTTAACAGTCTCGGCAGTCGTCGGCTGCTACGCAGCCTCCGACTGCCTCGCCTCGTGGCTTGTTTGCGAGTTGTGGCTGGGTGTTTTAAGGGTGTTTCGTGGGAGGGTCTGTGCAGGAGGTTAAGGAATGAGGATATACTTTTAAGCGAGTGAGACGGCAGGGGTACGGGCAAGGGTAAGGGCCGTGCTTCTTGTACGTAACGAGCAGACTTGGGCGTGGGTACGGGTTAACCCACGGATTACCCAGCGAAAACTCCACGGGTACGACCCGTGGAGTTTTCGCTGGGTAATCGGGTTTCGGGCGGGTTTTCGGGTATTATAGGTGAGGATATAAATTTTAAAAGGTGTGGAGGGAGGGTTAATGATACGATATCTAATATAATTTCTGATATAATTATAGTACGATTTCTCTTGGGGGAAGTCTCTGTACGAGCTAAAAGTGATACACGCCTTGGGGGAGTTTCGAATGGAGTAAGTATTTGATTAGATATCGTTTTTTGGTCACGTTGCTGATGATTTTAAGTTATGGTATCGTGTGGATTATACTGAAAAGTTAGGCTGCAAAAAGTTATAGTGGGGTGGTCAAAGCTTTAAGAAATACAGCGATTTGATTGGCTCCCGGAGCTGATTTATATTATTCCAGGTCACGTGTACGGGTACCGAAACCCAACCCGTCGACCCTTCAAAACCTGGGTATCCGACCATCCGAATATTTACGGGTTGGGTACCCGACCATTAGGGTCGCTGGGTATGACCCGGATTACCCATGCCCAAGTCTGGTAACGAGCCTGGCACAGGAAGGGTCGCGAAATGGCACACAAGAAAGTGCGGGGTTTAATAAAAATGTTAAGAAATCGGGCCCCATAATAATGGGGGATAGGGGGCTAGTATAATAATAACTTCTAGTTTGCTAGTTTACTAGTCTGCTAGTTACTAGCCCCCCATCTAAAAATGAGTTAATATAGAATTAGATCCGGACCTTCCTTCTTAAGGATACTTGACGCTTTGGAATGGTTTCCCGGATCGACGCAGGGATATTGTGGTCATCTCTCATATGGTATTCATTTTGTAGCAGTGCATGAATTGGAACAAGACATAAAAAGCACTTTCCAACTGGGGATGAATGTCAGAGACTAAATGGATACCTGCTGAGATGTGGGGCGTTGAGAGAGTACTCATCCGCTTAGGCTTGCAAGTTCCCTTCCATAACCGTTACTGCAGCGCCACTCAAAACCACCCTTTCAACGCCCTCCCCACCCTCACTCCTTGTGACATCAACCTCAATCTCGTTACTTCTCCCCATCTCAACCCCTTGCTCAAATCTGAATTTCACCACTCCCTTCTCCTTCCCCTCCAAACCCGCTAAATGACATCCTAACGCCGAACTCGCGCTTCCGGTCCCCGGGTCCTCCCTTGACCCAAACATTCTCGTCCTGTACTTCTTCCTCCCAGATTCATCCTCCCCTTGAGCAACAAAGTACATAGTCCCAATCAATCCCTCTTTCCATCCATCATCAAGAGAAGAAGGATCATACGTATCTTCTTGCAAATTCTTAACTTCTTCTGCGCTGGAGAGAGCTTCAAGAGTTTCTAGCTTGACGAAGATGAAACTCATGCCTTTGACAATACTACAGGCCGGGTTTTCCTTGCCATTTAGAGAGCACATATAAGTCACCCTGTGGACATGGAAGGCGTGCGGGACTTGAGCTTTTACGTTCCCTGTCTCTTTATAGATGGAGATTGGGATGGGACCGGCTTTTGTGATGAGCGTGTCGACTTTCTCGCCGAGGACTTTTAGGAGGTAGTGTGCGGTGCCGATGGTTGGGTGGCCGGCAAAGGGAACCTCGGCTGCAGTGGTGAAGATATCGATCTTTCGCTCTGTGGGCGCAGTTCTAGTCTCTGGGAGGTGGAGAAAAACGGTCTCTGAGAGGTTGAATTCTGAGGAAATGGCTTGCTTTTGTGACTGCGTAAGAGATTCAGATAGTGATGCTGGAACGTGGACTATGGCGACTGGATTTCCGGCGTACCGGGTGCTGGTAAACACATCGAGGGTTGTGAAGGAGAGCTGCATTTTGACCTGTTGGCTAGGATAGGCTGGATGAGGCGGTGATTGCAATTGAAGTGCATAAATTTGAAGATTAATGCGTTGAATTTATAGACAGAGATATGTCCGTAATCTTGGCGGTTGCACAAATCTCTGAGTCACACGCGTAGAATTTAACAAAGCACGCCCTGCGCACTGATATTACGCCCACTTTCGGATTCCTGTTCGGGCCACTTATTCGCGATAAGAAAAGTATATTCGATGTAGTATTTCTTGATATCTGTGTCAGTGGAGGTGAAGGAGTGAAGCTCAAGATTCTGACTAGAAGTGGGATGAGATCATATCACGTGAAAGAACTCAAATTTCTCCGGCTCCGAAAATCTTACTTGGTCAACAACTATAGTCACTCCAAATGAGATAAAAATATAATCCTACTACAGTATATCTCATACTTCTTTGGGGGCTTTATTCTACATGTTTTCTGTATTGCGAAGTCACTAGTTCCCCTCGCTTAAAATAGGGGCAAAGGAGTTCGTGTGACGTCGCTATGACTCCTGCGAAAGACCCTTAAAAAATTAGGAGGGCTTCTATTCTACAGGAGCTCTTTAGGAAAAAGACGACGGAAGAACAGGGCGAAGAGATTACAATAATTTACCAAGAGATGGCCGACACTGAATAAAGACTCCCGCCATTTGAAGCGTCGATATTGTTACTTCTGAACCATGGAATGAATTCAATATCTTGCATTTGACTATGATCTCCATTAATTCTAAGCTGAAATTATAGCTGACAATAGACCCTATTCTAAACCGAAACAGATCTATCTGCGGCTGGACATAATAAAATTATATCTCTCTTCAAGACACCCAGGCCCAGAACCTCCCCCAAAGCGTAGTTGGCACCTCAATGCTCCAATTCGTATCATCATTAACAATACATCCCGAATCTATATCGGCCTCCAGTGCATCCACAAATTTCGTGCGCATGATAATCTTATGCCCCACATACATAACCACAAACAAGATGACACTAATATAAGCCGTGAAGAAATTTGCCGTATTCCAAGGAATGAAAGCCGTGAATCCATTTGTAAGAATAATCAACACATTGAAGAAGAGGCCGTACCATGCGAAGAACGGTTGCCAAGCTGCATTATACGGAAGTGTCTTCCTTGAAATGTTGCGAGCAGCAAGGGCGCGCATGAAGGCGAGGTGGCAACCGTTTATACAAGCCCATGTTATGAAGCCTGCGACGGCGCTGATGTTCAACAGCCAGGTGAAGACTGTTCCTCCGTTTGTAGAGAGGTTCAAGAATGCGAGGAGGCCGAAGGCAGATGTGAAGGCCACGGCGACGTACGGGACGCCTTTGCTGCTTGTTCGCTTCATGACTGCTGGTGCAGAGCCGTCATTGGCAAGGCCAAGAAGGATACGGCTTCCAGAGTACACGTTTGAGTTTGCGGCTGATAGAACGACGAATAGGAGGACGGCGTTAATGAGACTGGGGAGAACGGGGACACCAGCAAGTTTTGCGGCAATAACGAAGGGGGATGCGGTGGCGTTTGAAGCTGTAGAGAGGAGATCTGGATTATCGTAAGGGACAAGCAAACCGATGAAGAAAATGGTTCCGATAAAGAAGAAGAGAATTCGCCAAAAGGTCTTTCTAATGGCTCCTGGGACGTTCTTGCGAGGGTTCTCGGTCTCGCCGGCTGCTATACCTACCAGTTCGGTCCCTTGGTAGGAGAACCCAGCTTGGATGAGGACAGACCAGAAGCCGACGAATTTGGCGAGAGCTCCATTGGATTGGAGAAGATAAGGAGCGAATGCACCAGGGCTTCCCCATGTATGGAATCCCAAGTAGCCGTGCTGGCCGGCTCCGGCGTCAATGCAAATGGCGAAAATCATGAAGCCAATGATAGTGATGACCTTGATGCTTGATAGCCAGAACTCAAACTCGCCATAGAAACTGACAGGCAGGAAGTTGGCAGCGGTGATGAGCACCCAGAAAACCCCAATGAAGATCCCGATAGAGAGGTTGGAGTTCCAGTACTGAATGATCAACCCCGTGACAGTGAGTTCCAATGAGTACGTCATTGCCCATGAAAACCAGTAGATCCACCCCATCGCAAAACCTAAGCTCGGATCGATGAAGCGTGTGGCATACGCAGTGAAAGCTCCGGAGATAGGGATATAAGTTGCCATTTCGCCAAGGGACTGCATGACTGAGTAGATGATTGTACCGACGAACGCATAGCCGATTAGGGCCCCAGCAGGTCCTGATTTAGAGAGAGCCTGTCCGGATCCAATAAACAGACCAGTTCCAATTGTACCACCTGGATTCACTCAGCAAGAGTGGCCAAAATCAAACCGCGACAAGCATACCGATGGCGATCATTTGCAAATGTCGACTCTTGAGCTTCCTCTTGAGCTCTGGTGCCCTCGTGACACCATATTTTTCAGCATCTTGACTTGACTGATCACTCACGTCCTCCGTAGAAGCATTCTTCTCTACAGCAGCAGTACTCTTCTCCGCGACCGGCGCCACTGGTAAAATGGAATCTGAATGGCTCATCCTGAAAGGGAATCAAATTGTGGAACAAGAAAATAGACCAAACGAAAAGTTGAAGAACCGATTGGAGTTACTCTATATAAGAGATTGTGATACAACGTATCTGCCCGATTAAATGTAGCGAAATTAAATTAGTAGGGGGGATTAGCCACCGTGGCTTGGCCTAAACTAGCTATACTTTCATGCCGCTTTTCCTGTAGTTTTCTATATTGTATTGCTTCAATTTGATAATCCACGCGTTTCCACGCGTGGATAATGGATTTGAATCTTATTTTGAATGTCCCTACGCCTAAGCAAAGGAAGCAGACTACTCAAGACGACCGCCTTCGCATCCAGACCCTATATTATAATGCAGGCTTTACCCCTGATCAGATTGTCCTTCAACTTCACCACCTCACACTCCGTCAAGTCGAGTACGCGCTCTCTCACTCTCTTACACCAAAGAAGAAGGCATGCGGACGAAAGCCCTTCTTAAGTACGCCCCGGCGGAAGCTCTTAATCGACTGGGTCTGCGCGTTAAAGGTTCATAGGCGAATACTATGGGATGAGATACCTGAAATCTTTGGATGGGACTGTGGGTTTAAGGCTATTCAAGCTGCCTTTAAAAAGGAGGGCTTTGCACGACGAAACGCACGAACAAGACCTCCTATTTCTGAGAAGAATCGAATCCTTCGACTCGAATTCGCAAAAGAACACGTCAATTGGACAGACGAACAGTGGGCTGGGGTTCTATGGAGTGATGAGACATGGGCAAAGCCTGGAAAATACAAGAAGACAAAGATTACACGGCGAATTGGCCCGTCAGAGCTCTTTCACCCTGATTGTGTAGAACCATATTGGCAAAGGAAGATTGGGTGGATGTTTTGGGGGTGTATAAGTGGGCGATACGGCAAGGGAATCCACTTGTTTTGGGAGAAGAGCTGGGGCAATATCAATTCAGTGTCTTATTGTGAGCATGTCCTTCCTTTACTTAAGGAGTATATGCAATCACATCCTGGACTTGTTTTTCAACAAGATAATACAGGGGCACACGCAGTAGCCGCGACAACACTACGATTTCTATATCATGGGATCCATCCGATTAAGTGGTCTCCTTACTCTCCTGATCTTAATCCTATTGAGACAGTGTGGGACTGGCTCAAGGACTATATAGAGGTGATTAATCCTTCTATTTATAGGTTATATCAAAAGCTACGGGCAGTAATCTTACAAGCTTGGGATGCTATTGATAATTAGAGGGTTCTAGAGCTTGTCTCTGGTGCTAGTATGAGAGCAAGATGCCAGGCAGTGATTGATGCAAATGGGATGAATACAAAATATTAAGAGAATAATTTAAAAGCAGCATTGTGGCGTATCTTTTGGCTGTGCTAAGACCCCCCTGCCACCCCCCTGCCTCGCTATATTTAATCGGCCTGATACGTTGTATTTAACTTGTTGAAGGAAAAATAATTTTCACCAAATTCTTACCGTTTGTGGGTCCGGCCGGGTTCCTCACTTGAAAGCGGGTGGCCAATCCTAAAAAAAAAGCGGAGTGAAAAAATAGGCCTGGACAGACCGCGGCCTCAAAAACCCGGACTAGGGACCGCACTACGGTTATTCGAGGGCCAAAGTTTTTCAGCCATATGGTATCCCGCTGGATTATCTGAAGAATCTCCACAATAACTCTGGCAACCTGGGGGGAACATGATCGGATTTCGGCGATGATATTCATGTTCTTAATGCACGGATTTTCAGAGCTTGGATCGCGGGGACTGTGCTGTTAAGGCCCTTCTATATCCTTGCAGAGGCTAGCTTGCCGCTACAAGAATAGGGGCACGCCACACGTTAGAGGTTGTCAATGTTTCAAAACTTGAATTGTTTGCATTGAGAGGTCTTCAGCGAAGATAGGTTGCGAACACGACGACAGCCTCTGTTTTATCCACGCAAGTGCTGTTCTAAGTCGAGGGGGCTGGCGCTTCCTTTGGGATGCCTTGTGGCTACAGAGAGTATAAATTCATCCGCTACTTCTATTTACATGACTTCATGCTGAGGTCAGGCAATAAAAATGGATCGAGACACGCAGGAGTTTGCTTAGTTTGATTTTTCATTATGGCGCCATTTCATTCTCCTTTCCACGGTCCTTACATGCCTTTACTCCGAGCTGATATTTGTTCATACCTCGAGAAAGTATTTCGAACAGTTCACGAAAAACGTATAACGGCTTTCTGATGTTCAAACATACTCTACTATGCCCCCTTCAGGTTCTTCCCTTTGACACTCTTCCACTCCACTAATAACGCCCCGAGCAGAGAAAGGGCTGCAAGGATAGTAGCGACCATGAAAACATCATCAATTGCATGGTTGTAAACTCGCAAAACCTCCCCAAGGAGTTCAGGTCCCACATAATTTCTTAGTTCGGTGGCACCAAGACTGACAATGACCTGCGCATCAAGGTTTGGGAGACCAGCCAGTCCAGCGATAAGTTTTGTGCTGAGAGCATTCTGTGCAACCGACACAAAGATTGCTCCTCCCCAACATCTGTCCGAAGAATTTGAGCGAGACACCGGTTGGAACATCCACGGCGGGAAGAACTGTCTGGGCAGCTAGTCCAGCCTGCTGTTGACTAAAACCAACTCCGAAACCAAAAATGACTTGATACCCAATCCATATCGCCTTGCCAGCGTCGACTCTAAATGTTGTCATGAGCCCAGCTCCTACAGACATGATGACAGAACAAGCTATTAACATTGGTGTATAATAACCCATCGCGCTGACAGTGCCCCCAGCAATGATGCTTGAGAGCAATAGAGCGAGGATTAGAGGGAGTAGTCTAATCCCAGATTCAATTGCATCGACTCCTTCGATGGCCTGGAACCATAGAGGCAGGAAATAGACAACCACAGTCATTGACCCGCTGATGCAGAACGCGAAGAATGTACTGGCAGTTACGCTCCGATATCTCAGGATGCGAGGAGGGATAGTCGCGTTCTCTTGCTTCCACATCTGTACTGCCGCAAAAGTAATTATGAGAATTCCGAACATAATCCAGACCAAGATGATCCGCCAGTTATTCCAAGCATAGGTCGAACCACCTAGCTGTAACGCAAGCAATAGACACACGATGCCGGGGAGGAAACAGAGCGTGCCAATGGGATCTACTCTCTCAATTTTCTCTCTTGTCGAAAGTTTTGTTGCCTCAATTTCTTCCTTCGTCTTATTGTTGTTAGAAGGTAGTAGCCAGAACGCCAGAAGCAATGTCGCACCTCCAATCGGCAGATTGAGATAAAAGCACCACCTCCAGGTCAGGTGGGTAGTGAACGCACCCCCAATAATTGGACCAGTCACACTTGAGATCATGAATACAATGCCCATGAGACTCTGATATAGTGGCCTCTTCCGCAATGGTATAGTGTGCACCGTCAAGACAATCATCCCAGACATGATGCCTGCAGAGCCGAGGCTAGCGATCGCACGACCAACGATGAATGTAGGGGAATTTCGGGAGACTCCGCAAACTAAAGAACCGAGTTCGAAGATTGTGACGCTGGCTAGGAAGACCCATTTTGGGGCGTAAAAGGTAAAAAGGCGGCTGTAGAGGAGTTGGAATGCGCAGCCTGTTATCATGTAGGCGCTGGCGTACTAGCTAATGTCGTTGATGGAGTGAAATACGTTGGTTATTTGCGGAACGGCTGTGGAGAGGATTGTGCGGTCTTGATGATGGAGTTAGTACTGAGTAAGTGCTAGAGGAGAGTGGAAGTAAATGTACCAGAGAGACGAGGAACAAGGAGAGGTAGATCGCGATCATAACCACGACGACTTTTCGTCCTGGTGGATAAACTTTACCTGCGTCGTCTTCTTCTTTTGCTGATAGCCCTTCCAGCGTCTTCGGATGTTCCTCCTCATTTGGGATCGTGAGCTTCTCATCTCGATTTGGCTCTTGAACTGAAGTTTCCTTTTCTGTGGAGCTCTTTCCAGTAATTTCTTGCGACATGTCGTTGTGTATTTGACGACGTGCAGGCAGAAATTCGAAGAGCATTTTCTCAGCATGGTCTGTCATTAATATGAAGTCTGACTTCTTTGGCGGTTGTCCATCAACGGACTTCATTAAAGCCCGTTGGCGGATTGATCCTTGCAATAATCCTGGCTTCGGGACGCCAGAACAGGGCAGTTCGGGACCGAAGTCTGGGTGCCTTGCTGGAGCGCGTATTCCCGTGCATGCTTTTCCCGGTCTCGCAGATTCGGCGGCAACACTTCAAGGTTGTCGAACAAAATCCTGTTCAATAGCTGGAATAGCTTGAAGGTTGTGATCATTAGACGTTTCAGTAAATATAGAACGCGATTTAAAGAAATTTAATTAGATCAAATAGCCGAAATTTTGAAGTGCACAAGGTGAGATTCTATGCCGTCTAGGCATCCGCATGCGGAATGTAGTAACCTCATTACTCGTAACCTTCCTAGTCTCCGAGGCTGAACCCCAACCCATGATGAGGAACCTAGAAAGTGAGCTTAAGCTAATTCTTATGAATGAGGTGAAGGAGCAGAAAGTGACAAGTTTTGTTTCACGAGGGGCCGCAAATACGCTCACTGCCGTAGGGATTGGAGGAATTGGAGACGCAAAAGTGGCTGCCTCAGTGGATAGCAAGACGCGGGCCGTGTCATCCTTTATTGCTCCTGGAGAACGTGTTATCGGGGTACAATACCGTAAAATCAAGTTCCGGTTATTCTCAAGCAACAAGGTTGATACGTCTTTTCTCGAGGATAATCCCAACAGGTGGGTAATGCTGTTTGGTGGCGACCGAGCAGGCGTCGGCACATACTTGCGGCCGAGCTGGAGGAGACTACCGACATAGATGATCTGGAGCTGGGAGAGAACGTTAAAGTGGAAGCACTAGAAGAAGGCATAGCATTAATTGACGAGTAATTCCTTGTTTTTCGCTCGCGGGAAGAGAATTTCAGGACTTTGATCTACACTGGGGAAGAGAATCAGGAAAATAGTCTTGGCCTAGCTTAATGATACCTTTCAAACTTTCGGCTTCCATCGCGAATTATTGTACATGATATGAATGGATACACTTCATTCGGAGTAAACGACCGAAAAAACAATTTCGAATCCTTGTTCAGGTCGTCCTACTTTTGCTTGGACTCAGATTTTCCTCTTTCCACTCCAGATCCTGACCTCGAACACTTCCAAACTTTGATCTGATCTGAAATTATGAATGGTTTCACTTTAGATGCCTATATCTATTAATCACAATCCATCTCTATATATTCATTCTTTATGATTATAAATTTAGTTTTGACCTCAAAATCTTTGAAGTGTTCTGAGGAGATTTGGCAAAATTAAGCCATAACGGGTCGAATATTTTAAGAAGGGATATATAAATAATGTTACAATGTGGTTTCAAAGGCGTGACCAGGTTATCGGGAAAGTGCTTGAATTATTTGGAGGAGCTCCAGCGATCTTAAATACAGCTTGGCTAAACGTACGCGGGATCACGTGCAGGCCACGAGGCAACCCAGTAACACGTAACTCTAGGGAAGGTTGGGAAGATCACTTGAAAAGGCGAGCGTCTCACGGCAAGATCGTGATAAACTTCCTATAAGAGTATGTTGCATATTTCAATCCAGATAATCCTAATGTCGATACTTATTATCCTGGATAACTTGTCATGTGATACATCGGCGCGCGACCTACCAACCTAGCACTGCTTTTTCACCACTGAATTGTAAAAGCTTCTAGATTTTGATTCGCTACTGTATTTCTAATCGTTCAGGCTCTGATCGGAAACTTCCATGTGGCCTGTGGAAATCTGGTGATCTGATTCGCCTCAACCCCTCACCGTGGTGGCGAAGCAAAGCAGGGCGTTCAGGCGTTCTCGATAGGCTTTTGGACGCCTTTCCAGCGCACATCACTGCTTCGCAGCATGCCTACATTTCATGCCTTGAATTCTCCCAAAACTATTGGCCAAAAGGGATAACTTACGATAAGAGTTCACGTGTACCAGCACGCGATGAAGTTCAAGTTTCTCTGCAGCCTGACTTTGGCTGTCAAGACTGCCCACTTCATAAACGCTCTGTGCCACTGCTGCTCCTGGCTTCTGTCAAGTTTTATTTCTGTAACAATTGTTTCATGCGTTCGGACCTCCTCAGGTAAGGCTGTATGGACAGTATGGCAACCACTAGACCATCCTCCAGGCGGTCCTCCTCCTCGAATCGCTGGTCGGCACAGTTCTCTGACGTCCCATCTCCTCCACCATCTTATAACAGCGGGGCCTCCAGAGCCCCCTCGTTTCGAAGCAGCATCCACAGTTCTGATAACGATAGCATTTTGCCTGTATCGCAGCCTCCAACAGTGTTGAAAAAGCCAAAGCCGAGCGGAGAAAAATGGCCCCTCAAACCTATACTGGAGGATGAGAAGCCGGATGTTCCCCCTCCACCATACACTTCCCCTAAGAGGAAGCGACGTCCACTGTTTATTTGGCTTTGCTGTTTCTTGGCCGTCATGATTCTTGCCGTTTCAATCGTGCCACCCATTTTGGTTATCATCACCAAGTAAGCCTGATCTTGCCCTATATATCTGGGGCTATATCATTGTTTCTAACCTGAAAATTCAAGATCGCACCATGGGGCTGATGCTGGAAATTCAACAACATCTACGGTTACATCTGTGGTACGAACAACATTGATCTTCGAATCTACAACCATTATCAGCTCAACTGCAATCGTACTGGTTACGTCAACTTCAAAGATTCCTCCGATTGTCATAGTAGCAACTACATCGTCTTCAGCACCAACGCCAACACCGACGCCGTTCTACCTTGGTGGATTTGATGCCATCCACGCAGAATCTGGTGGAACGACCAACCAATTCTTATTCTACACCGATCAGCTGGGAAATATTAAACAGATCAATGGTAGTGGATACTACTATGACGATGGCTACGGCTATGGTCAAGCTTACGACTCCAATTGGACCCCAGGTAGTCCAGCTGTGATAGCATCCAACGCATCGCCGGGGAGTCCTGTTCAAGCTGTGCTTTTGGGTTCAGGCGAAGTACGCATACTCCGACTGCAATAGATATCTGCCGGGAAATTTTATTGATATCTTCTTAGGTCCTAGTCTTCTACGTGAACAATCAAAGCGTAGTACAAAATGTTGTTGGTACACTTAGCACTGTATACTCAGAAGCTCTGTGGGCAGACTTCTCCAGCTATTCCTGGACAGCAGGCTCCATCGCATCTCTTGGTTTGATAACGTCAAAGGATCCTTTCATACGCATCTGCACGCCAGACCAGTTTACCTATGGAGACCCAACCCCTACTCTCTATCTGTACTATCGGACAAGTGGAGGAGGAATAGCCAAGTATTCATGGTCGAATGTCAGCACACCAGCTTGGCAAGAGGTGCCAGGTAACGAGCTCCCGAATATACCGGCGTACTTAAATTTGGACTGCCAGTTTGATTCTGGCATCGAATCGATCTGGAGCTTTGGCTCTGAAGGCACGCCTCAGCAATGGTGGCGGAGCTATGTCAACAAGACCGGCTGGACTTTAGGTCAGTCAAACCCATAGACCTGCCCATGTTACATTGTTCCATTTATGGCGTGAATGCTCACAAGAAAAGGTGCCTCGGGAGAAAACACAGCAGGGTTTGCAGCATTGAATAGTTCAATCCTTTCCATAACTGCCGGGAGCAGCAACGCCTTCGGCCGCTCTCACATATTCTTCCAAGACACGAACAATCAACTAGTGCGCTACGACATCAATGGCCGCGGTGCCAACTCCACTTTAGCAAATGTCACAAAATACGATAGTACGGTGACTCCCGGGACACGCCTCGCTACTTGGGCCAACGGCCATAACTGCGAGCAAGACGTCGACGTGTACTTCCAGCGGGACAATACTTCTCAGCTACACTATCTCGTCTTCAAAGATCTTGGGTATTATACCAACGGTTATGATCTGAGCGATGGGGAGTATTACATTGTTACTACAACTTCTGGCGAGTCAGTCGTTGATCCTGTTGTGACGTGGGGAAATCCACCGCCGAAGGGGTCTGTTCACATCCATCTCAGCCACTGGGCGATCATTATTATCGTCGTTCTTGCTATCATTGCCCTTATTTGGGTATGTTATTGCTGTTGCGGCCGTTCTTAGGCTGATAGATATCGTGGACGTGCTCTCAACTATGGTGTCTGAGAAAGGATCTATTTCATTAGTGCTATGGAAAACAGCAGCGAAGTTGTATTTCTTTCCAGATGTGAATCTTTTGAATGACAGGTATAATGAATTATGAGTGCCAAGAGAATCACTATCTTTTCAATATCAAAATCACTGCCACGCCATTGAACCGGCGCAGTGCATCCAGGCTTGTAGCAACTCTCGTACCATCAAAGCTCTAAATGAGCACCTCAATTGCAGGATAAGTTCCAAGCTCAACAGCCACCAGATCTGCATCTGAAATTAAATCATGTAAAGTTTCTTTCTGTAATATTGGTTCACAACCATTAGCATCCTCCCCGCAACGGCTAGGTACTTCACGATATACTGGAAATAGAAGCCAAAATAAATAACAGATTGACCTTTGACATATGATAGGTCCTGAAAACTACTTCTCATTCCTCACTACCCTCACTGTTTTCATTGTCATAACATACAGGCTCAGTTTCTCTCTTGCCTTGTCTCTCTTGAATCGGGACAGGACCCCTCTTTTGATACACAGGTATCCGGATTGACTGCACAGTATTCATTTGAATGATAGCAAAGTCTTCCCATCCTCGTTCGACGGCGGCATTCTGCACGCAACATGAAATACACTCATCCCTTACAACGATGCTGTCAACACGACTTCCGGCCACCAACATGGAGATTGGCACATCTGGGATAGTAAGATAGACCTTTGATCCAGAATATTCAAAGAGTGAATACGCTTTTCCAGAGGCCAGATTCGCTTGAGCTGCCCGAATTAGCGAATCAAGATCCTCTTTTAGTGGGTAGGAATGCGAGTCGTTGTTGCAATGTGTAAGGCCCATCGATTGAGCAAACCCGTCGAGGCAAGCACATGGCCCAATTGCCTGATGATTCTGGTTGCGGCTCCTGCCAATCTTGACCCCGTATTCGGCCACGATCCCTCTTTTCGTCGAGCCTGAGGTTCCTTCTTGTGCGATCAACTCCAATTTTCCACCAGAGGAGCTCTCAATAGCACGTATTAACTTGTTGTTGACATTCTCTATCTGAACTTTGTCGCGGGCATTAAGTCTGGGTCGGCCTATGAATTTGTGATTGGGTCCATCGCACACATACTCGTACCTCTCTTTATTCAGGCGGATTATACCTTGAATGACGTGAACGCGTGCTAAGCTGCAGAAGTCTTGATGTGGATCTTTCAGAACTCCTAAAAAGTAGCACAGGCCCTGATCTTCGACTGCAGAGATCCGCTGCCCTTCAACAATTCGCGGCCTTTGTCTGCCTTCCATGATTTGCCGATCGTTTTTGTAGCGTCCTCCTCCGAAAATGACTTCAGCGATCGCAAGTGTTGTTGGTTCCCCATCTTCAGTAAATATGTGCTCGACGATACGATTTGCTGTGAGCCTCTTCCCCCAGTCGCTACCCCATGTTGCTTTGCCAGATCTCATCCCTCTCATTCGTTTCATATGGTCCAGGTACATGAGCTCCAAACCGCCTCGAGAAGGTAGAATATCCGAGTGGATTCCTGCTAATGATCGAATCATCCTTACAATTGTTTCCGTCAATCCCACAAGGCAAAACACTCTTGTTTGGTTCACATTGTCGTCTGTTCCGCAATCTCGACATCGACAAATTGTCGAAAGCGCGTCCAATGCCGAGTTCCACCTTTCCGATGCTTCTTCAAAGGAAGATAATCGAGCGAAAGATGTTATATCCCCCTCAAGCGTTTGTAATTCGGGGAATCTTTGTCCAGCAAATCGAGCATACTCGATACCTGAACTTTGCTCAAAGTATAGCCGGCAGTACCCAAGCCACTCCACGGGGACGCTCCTATCTGCTTCCACGATTGCAGCGTATATTCGTGCTGCACAGCCAATAGCTTGGCCCAGGCGGTTTCCACCGCCATGCGTACAGTTCATCAATGCAATGAAATCGGCGCCAAATGTGTCCTGAAGAGCCTTCTCCCAATTCACTCTTCCGCTGACCATAGCCGTAGAAGCGGGGTTGAATTCCTTTCTGATCAAATCTGTCTCATCCTTGAGATAATACACTTCCTTGATCATTTCTACAGCCTTTGTAGTCTTGTGCTCGTCGGTTGCACCTTTTCGGGCTCTAGTTTCCATCCTCACCTCTAAGTGAGGGATTTTATCCTGTGGACATATCCTTAAAAGCACTTCGCTTTCCTGATCCGCACGCCTGATGATGACCCACAGGTCTAGAAAGAAATGAGCAAAAGCCGCAAGAAAAGCGGCATCAGCTCCTCCAATGAGAGTTATGTGTTGAATATCCTGCTTTGAAACCTTACAGAGTCCAACAAGCGCAGTAGCCAGATCTTGTGGTTTCGTTATCCCACGAGATGGTTTGCGTCTCGCATTCTTTTCTGGTCTCGAGGCACGTGCTCCAACATTGCCAGCGATTCTCGTGTGCTCATCAAGCCGCATGAATCTCTCGACGAGGGTAGCGAATTCGGATCTTGAAAGAATATTCGCACAGCATTTAGCGACTGCGAGCCATTGTTGGTAAGAAGGAGTAGAGGTTTCATTCCGCGATACGAGCTTCCCAACCCATTCCACCATGACTTTCGCGACATATTCGACCTCGTAGCATTGCGCCAGACTGGCACAGACGGCCATTGTCTTGCAGCCTTCTTCAGTGCGGGACATGATATATGTTGCATGCTCAACATAAAACCCGATAGACAGCATCTGATTGCTGAATATCCCCGCATGTCGTAAGGAGTCGAGTGCTTCATTGAATCGATCTTGGCCTTCCGCGCCCCATGTAATGGTGGTTCCAAGTGCCTCCGTAACCACCACTGTTGCCGGATCAATACCAGCTTGAGAGAGGCGCTGGAAAATACCAAGTGGAGCAGTCACCATCACCTTGACAAGGTCCACCCAGTTGTAGGAACCCGTCTGCGGGAAGTTTGAACCCCTACTCGAATTCGAACAATCACGCCTTGCTACTACTCCATCACTTCGCTCACCAAGCAAGAAAGGTGTAGGGGCCATATCGAGAGAAAGGGGTTTTCTTAAAAGGGTCATTCAATATGGGCGAGAATTTCATAAGATTTACTAGAAGAAGCATATGAGACTTGATGAAATACTCGGATTGGAATTTGGGTCTTGGGAGCCTGATCGAGCCTACTCGGCGCTAATGATAGTCACGAGTTATTAAAAAACAGCCTCTCACGTCTCTCAGCTCAGCTAAGCCTCAGAAGTCTTCAAACTCCACACGATCATGTTAATAAATTGTGGAATTGATGCGCATTATTAAAAAAGCTGAATTGTATTGTTTTCTATCGGCGCTTCAATTGCAGGTTGATCGGACAAGCGGTTGTATCATTATCATCAGCATAACCAAAGACCGATAAATCGGAATCGATTAAAATGGCGATAGGCCACAAGGCATCAACACACACAACTCATTGAGTTTTCAGGCACTCACGCTATTTTAAGGAAGCGATATACCCCAACCCCGCTTGTAGTACTCAGGCTGTGTAATAAGTCAGTCAGTCAGTCATCAGTTGAGGATATATTTGAACTGACTGACTAAAAAAAATATTCAACTAACTGACTGACTGATATTGACTAATTAGTCACTGATTAGCTATAAGATTATATTAAAAAAATCATGAATTTTATTCTGAATTATCTGACCTCCAGTCAATTACTACCGTATTATAGACTCGTGATATCTGAATTGCCCCCCTCCTCTACTAGTTTTTTAGGTATTCCTAATACTATAATATATCTCCTATTAGCCGTGAACTTTCAGGAATAGTCTATTTTGTATATAATAAAAATACTCATTTATATTCCGAGTTTATAGCCGGAACGGCTAGGAAATCGAATACTATTAATACTAATTAAGGCCATTTATATTCTTTCAATTACTAGTATTCTATAATAGGTATCTTACTATATAATTCTTCTAGATATTAGATATACTAATCTTTCTATAATAATATTCTAGTTAATATAATCAGTTAAGGAATAACCTAACTGAATATACTTATAAGATAATTAATAAATAGAATAGATAAAGGAAATAATTAAAGTTATATAATAATATTTTTACTTTTATATATATTATTCCAAAGTTTCTTTACTTTCACTTTAATAATATATAGAAATTGACTCTTATTCCCAGTCTATTTATTCTCGAAATATTTTATCTTAAATATAGAATTTATAATAATTAAGGCCATTCAAGTCACTAATTAGTCTATCTTACTATAATAATCCTTGGCCTTATTCTATACCTTATTAATTAAATATATAATATCCGAGTAATTATTAAATTTACTATTTTTAACTTGATTTATAAGATTTTAAAGTGAGTAAGAATATACTCGAAAACAGGAAGTAATTCTCCTAAATAATTATAAGATACTTTATAATTACTGTTTTTAAAGTCCGTATTACTCTCTAGTACTTTTATTATACGAAAAAGAGATTCCAATTAATCCTTAATTAATTCCAGGTTCTTCTATTTAGATTCTATTAAAAAATCCTTTTTATATATTTTAGTATTAAGAGTATTAAAAGAATTCCGAAATTATAATATATATATAATAAGGATTTATTTTAGTTCTAAAGTATATCGAATTATAGAATATATTATATTCTAGTATATATTCCTATTCAAGATAAGCTTTTATCTTTTATTTATTACTTTTCTAATATTTTTAATTAATTATAGAATTATAAATAATTCTATATATTTCCCGAATACTATAATATATATTACTAAATTATAAAACTTTCTAAACTTATCTTAATCTCTTTATATCTTCTAATAACCTTAAAGTCCTTATTCTTTGAATTTAGTCTCAAAATCAGATATATCTTATTCAAATAAATAGACTTTAGTAATTAGATTTAATATATATTCTATATAATATAATCTTTTGACTTTTAAATCGAATTTTAAGGTTTTTGAGAATTTAATAAATATAATATTATTATTTAATATATTATTAAGTATAAAATATCTAATAATAGTTTTAGTAATATTAAAATATTAAAATAGAGATAATATAACTATTATTTAATCTATAGAATGAGATTAGTTATATAATATCAGAAAGTAATTAAGATTTGATTAATATTCTCTTATTGACTAAAAAGTTTAGTAAAGTCACGAGTTATACTAAACTATATTTGTAAAATAATAATATTATTATAAAATCGAGACTCGATATATAATAAGGAATTTAATAATATATAGTGAAGAAATAAAAAGAGAAGAAAAAATAAAAAAAGTGAATAATTGTATTTAACTTCGATTTTATAATAATATTATTATTTTACAAATATAGTCTAGTATAACTTATAATCCCACCGAGCTTTGTAATTGACTAAAAGACTTTTCGAAATCACGAGTAATATTAGACTATATTCGTAAAATAATAATATTACTATAAAATCGAAGTCTAATAAAATCAGAGAATAAAACAAAAATGAAATTATATACTAATACTAGTCTTTCTATAATCTGGAAGTTCTAATAGACTAATTAAATATATTATATTCTTATAATATTTATTAATAAAATATATAATAATTCTAATAATTAATATTTTCTTATATTTCAATCTCTAGTTATTAAAGGTAATTAAGATTTTAGAATAAGTATTCGCGATTTCACAAATAATAATAAATTCAAAATACTCAAATAATTTATATATCTATATAGAAACTGTTTTGTAATTTGGAATTAAGTTTAAAGTTTAAATATTAGTAATTTTGAATACTTATTTTAATTATTTTAATATTACTTTATAGTATTTAATATTATCTAATATAATCTATTCTATAAAAGCATTTTTGAATTCTTATTAATAGAAAGGGATAATATATTTATAGTTTCTATTAATAATACTAGAGACTTATATACTATTTTCTTTATATTAAATTCTTTATATATCTTTTCCTTTATCTAAAAAATAACACTTTTATAAATATTATTCAGTATTTTTAAAGATATTTATATTAAATATATATTCCTTTCCTTTTCTAAATTTAGGATTATAATAGTCTATTTTCAATTAATTATTAATATATAATAAGTTTTATACTTATAGAATTTATAATATTATATTAATACAAGTTTTCGAATTATAAATAAATTAGTAATTATATATTCAAGATACTATACTTATATCCAATATGTCTTTTTCGCTAGAGGAGTAATAATACAGTTTTTGGATAATTTATTAATAATTACAAATCGATTATTATATAAGAGTTCATTAAAGATATAAGAACTATATCTAGTAAATAGGTCCTTCTTTGGAATAGTATATAGATTATAATTTGTATTATATTATAATATAGAATATATATAAATATTACAAAAAATAGAATTATAATCTTTTATATAATTAAAAGTATTCGGAATCAATAATTAAAATATTATAATAATAGAGATTAATTATATAGATTATGAAGACAATTCAGGGGAATTCAAATCCATATTAGAAAGTATTATATTAATAGTATTAATAATTTAAGATTAGAATAAAGAGTTTTTATAATAATTATAATCTAGAATATCTAAAATATAAGACTATTTAGGTTCAAATTAAGACTATTAAGACTTAACTTATATAATAAGGTATATATTAAGTATAAAACCTTATATAATAACGGGGAAAAGACCCTCTGAAGGTATTTCGAAATCACAAAATTCCAATACCTTAACTGATTAGTTACTGATTAGTTAAATATATTATAAACTGATTGACTTATATTATTTTATATTCTCAACTGATTGACTGATAACTGATTTTCAAAAATTTAATCAGCACTGACTTAAGTCGACTGACTTATTATACAGCCTGGTAGTACTTAATTGAACCTTTTTGCGACAACTAACCACGCAATAGACTCAATTGTTTTATAGACTAATAATTGATGCCTAATTAATGCGATGCGAATGCAGTTCTTAAAATTATAAAGAGTTATAAATTAGCTACGTAACAGAGCCCTTGGCCGTGGTGAATGCAATTACATATAAACCAATAGAAATTGAGCTTGGCATTGCTAAGCCTATTCGAGATGTGAATGCAAATCACCTCAATGAATGTTCTAGCTGCCTAAATTTCTCGCTTGCGGAACAAAATTCTCGCGGCCTTCAGCTGTACATACCTACCCACGTACGAAGGTACATCCACTTTTTCAAGACCTCAAGGAACTCCATACCATATAAGTTAAGCCTTCTATCAGAAAGATATTGTAATTTCGTTCATATTGGAATTATACTCTCTCAAAAATCATCGTCCAAAGGGCACGTCGAACACTGGCTCCATCGTCGATTTTGACATCTCCCTAGAATACTCCCCAACTCTGGTTGACGTCCACGGCAATCAGAGCCCTTATAACCAACATGGTACCTCAACCCAGTACACTTCTTTCCTTCACTCACTCTCCATCACTTGCACCGTTCGCAATCTCCGTCGAGGAGTACCTCACCCAGCATCCCGAATACGATGGCCTCGCCGGCGGCGCCATGGTCTTCGACAGCGAAGATCGCCTTCTAATCGTGCAACGAGCCGCTCATGATTCAATGCCAAACCTTTGGGAGGTTCCAGGTGGAGCATGCGACTCCACAGACGAGAGTATCCTCCACGGCGTCGCACGTGAGTTATTTGAAGAGACCGGCCTAAGAGTCAGGGAGCTGAGGCATCTGGTTGGGCCTGGAGATGGCCATGTGGTTTTCAAGACTGGCAGAAAAGGGTTGATAATTTGTAAGTTCACCTTTGAGGTTGACGTGGAGAGCACGGGGGTTGTGGCGCTGGATCCGAACGAGCACCAGAATTATCTTTGGGTTACGGAGGAGGACTGTAAGGAGTATCAAGTGGAGAGGGAGGGAAACGTGGTGAGGTTTCAGTTTACTACCGCCGCGCAGCAGGCGACGGTCTTGGAGGGATTCCGGCTAAGGAAGAAAGCAAACCCTATTGGAAGATAAATTATGGGAGTTAGTTAACGACTGCACGTGGATGCATGGAGCTAGATGACAATTAGCAATAGATAAGCGTGACATTGGATCCTTTCTTCACCTGACTTAATGAACCTCGGCTTTGGCACCATCATGTAGCTGCTAATCCTATTCGTACTTTGGCGCATCATCTCCCATATTCAAGAATACCCCATCATTCATCCTGGTGGTCGACACACCTCGCATATCCCCTCTAGCGTCCTCCCAACATTTTCGCTTAATGCTAAAATTACTCTCAAGAACTTCAAAAAATAACTGCCTTTTTACGAATAAATACTTCTAATTCTAGTAATATAGAATCTTGGATATCTTATTATTTCAACTATTTCTCTCATTTTTTATTTAAATATACTTGTTCCTTAGAGTTTTAAAAGTGTTTTTTTGCCGATAAGCGAAAGTGTTGGGAGGACGCTGCGTCGCTGGAGGGGATAGGGGAAGTACCTGAAAACTTAATAACTTGGAGGGCCTGCGAAGACACTTGATCCAGATCGTTATGATGTCAAATGGGGAAAGTTGCACTTATATCACTGCATTGATCGTATTAGACAGTGGATCATGTGTTCTGGTGAATTCACGCCTATATCAACGAGATAGCACCCGGAGAAAGGTACTGACTACATTGATACAGATCAAGTGCATACTTGCCACAATTTTGATGCGCTATGAAATGAGGTTAGAAAGAGGGAGCCAGTGGGATAAATAATATGGCGGATTGATGAGCCATCTTTACCAATTTAGAGTAGAGGCTCGAAGCTGTACCGTGATTATCTGTATTATAGTATCTAGGCAATATCCCAATTAATACGTTCTGTTGACTAACTAACTACATAACGCCATGTCCGGTTCAGAGATTTGCTCTGCCACAGATAACCATCAGAACAGGCCGCAAGGCCGAGTATTGATTGCAACGGACTCTTTGGCAATTTTATTTTACACCTCTCGAACTTTTTATATTCCTTATCCTGTTTTCTTCTTGACGTTAGGTAGCGACTTTTGGCAAAAAAAATTGCAGGTGTAAGTTTTCTTTTTGGAGGCCAACACAGCCCTGAACCATCTGTGGACCTTTGAATACATCCATTCATTAAACTCATCCCATATACTTGAACTTCTGGGCAAACTCCCTAGAACCGATACAAATATATCGAATTTGACAAGCGATATTAATAAAGTTTGGGTTCTCTTCTTCTTGTTCATTCTGATGAAAAGAAAATGGTATTTCCGTGCATTTGGAAAATCTATATGGATGATTAATTAACAGGGCAAACAGTGAATTACAAGGTAATTCAAAGAAAATCTTGCAGGTCAACTTGCACTATTATAACCTGCTTGAACCATACACAAAAATATTGTGTTACATAGGGACCTACCTAGGTACCATTGGGAGCTCAAGTGGGGGCATGCACGTGACCTTGTCTAGCCGCGGAACGATCGCTGCACGGGCCATGTCGCCAGCCACTACAATACCCATCTCGCATCTTCAATCGATTTACCTCATCTCCCTCTCATTCTCTCTGCCTCCTACTCCTCTCAAAAGCATGGATCAAGCGCATCCTGGCGCTTCAACAAACCGTAAAGCGAGACGTGTTCAGCAGGGACGGGTCTCCCAGTCCAGCTCAGGGCGTGCCGCACAATCCGAGCACTCAGCCCAATGGCGCCAGCCACCAACGGTGCGCTACGGCGAAGACCAGTCGGGTGCTTCTTGGCACCATCAGGTCTCATTTCAAGAGCCACTCTCTTATGGAAATAGTCCGAGTAGCATTTCTTCGCGATCAACCAGCTCAATCGAGCAGTCCGCTATTGGAGAACCGTTGCAGGAGTCAGCAGCTCACCCCTCACTCTTTCACCCTCCACGATTCTTACCCGTGACATAAGCCCGAAGCTAACTGTTTCAGGTTTGCGCCTCAAAATTCATTCAACCCTCAAGTTTTGCAAGATAACTCAGTCACAAGTGCTTATATATGGCCTCAAAACGATGGTGACGATGTTTCGCATTCATTTGTGGGCCAAACAGTGGTACCGTACCTTTCAGCGGCAGCACCGCCTATCTTGAAACGAAAACGGGAGTTAGATTCTCCCACTCAAGTCCTGCTTCCATATTTCCACAGAGACTGGCATCCAGTACCACAGAATTTGAGTGCAGAGTACGGCCAAGCAGGGACAGTTCTATGCTCGCGATGTAACATATACGAAAGCCTTGTAAGTCTCGCCATGAAATGCGTCCGGGAGATTCATGAAAGTTCAGAAACTAACGTTGACGATGATGCAGTTCGGGGTCCCTGGATTCTGCTCTTCTTGCTTGCAAGTTTCATTCAATCCTCAGCCCAGTGCTGTCGGAACACGTAATGAGAATTTAGAAAGCTTGGTTTTATTTCTAATCCCTGGTGAGCTCTGCGAGCCCTAAGAAGGAGCCTTTGCTGACCTAGCAGCGCATATGGAGGACGTTTTGAGCTCAGCTCCAACCAATATGCCTCGAAGCCGATCCTGGCGTATGCTCCCTCACAAAAATCAAGTCATTAAATACGATTCCGGCGAAGAAGGATTTCATTACCGCTGGAACTATTTGAAGCGGCTCGTGATGTCAACTCAACTGTTCTCGGATGATTTTGCAGAGCTCGCGAATATTGCCCAGATGTATCAAGTGTCGATACCGGTAAAGGTATGTCCTCAGCTCAGTTAAAACCATTCAATAAATTCTGCATAAAATGCGCTAACGCACTTTCGGAACTCATAGTCTAAATCGCTAGAAACATGCTGTACAGCTTTAATCTCTGTCTGCGAGCTCTATAACACCGTCATCGGAGTTCCCGAAACCACTCGGACTCCACAAATAATATCCATTCCGAAGCTAATCAGCAACATTCGAGCCACACGCATCACCGTACGACACGCCTTCCAACAATATCAAAAGCTCGCAGCAGCACCCTCCGACTCTCGAGATCGCCAAGATTGGATCCCTGCCTTTCTTAGTGCGAGTCTCTTGACGGTCGCTGCAATCTTCTTCCTTGATATTATGGTTGCGTGTCCTTCTCCGTACAAGGAGCAGATATGGGGCGAAGCCTGGAATGAGAGGATTGTGGACATGAGGAATGGAGGATATGGCATGCTTATCAGCTTGCTCAGGGTGAATAGTGGAGGAATCAATCCAATGAAGATGGACTGCTGGGTTGAAAAGTCTCCTCCCGTCTCTCCGCCATTCGATCCTTTCATCAACGCCACAGCTAAGTCTTACTCCCCAGCCCATCACCCACCCCCTAAGAAGAGAAATAAAAGCAATACCACCACCAATGCCAACACCACCTCTCACGCGCCAGCGACCATATCTTCAGCAAGGCCGAACATGCAACAAGAACGCAACATCCTCCTCGGACGCAGTTCACCGGCTGCGCTTCAGGGCATGCTTGCGCTGCAGGAGTGGAACCAAAAATACGGCGATATCTTGGAGCAGGGCAAGGATGTGTTTAAGCAGCCTCTGTTCCGCCTGGCAACAGCTTCTCCACTTGCTGGTCTCTGGAGGATCTTTGAACTCCAATGATCGTGTTCTGTATGTTACAAAACTAGGCGTTCTACATTGTGCCGTTCTTGATAAGGGAGCGCCCAGAAGGTTGAAACTGGATATGCCTGCACACATTCGTCTTGTGCCTCTTTCCTATCGGATTGGCGTTTGCAAAAACAAAAGTATTTTGAGGGATTTCACTACATGTTCTGGTCAAGGCGGACATACTTAATCAGGTCAGTGGCCGAAGGCGCTATGGGTAGGGAAAAAAAATAAAACGCAATCTATCTGGGATTGCAATTAGATCGTGTGGTACTTTAGCAGGTCGATACAACTATTCTATGACCCCAGTTGTCGTGGATTACAATCTTGCACTTTATCCTCATCCACAAAGATCTCGGCTCGTTTAAGCCCCTTGTTCCTTGCTGATGAAGAAATAAAGTCACGGCCGCTGAGTTAAGATGCTGACCTAGAAGATGTTGTGCGAGGAAGTATGATCCATTTGATATCTTAACAATTCTCGCTGCCACGAGAGCACTATCTCTGAAAAGCTCAGTTCATCATCCACGAAGAACCGGCATCCCTGGGGTCCACTGCCTATCCTTCGCGCAAAACTAACCGTTACTGATGAGCATCACCCCACTCTGTACGGGAACATGCAGTGTTGCATTCGTGTATAATCTCCATCCATGCATGTCCAACAACTCAACAATTCTCAGCAGCAGCGGAATCCCCATGTCCATCTCCTCACCCCAGCCCGACCACGGACGTCCCTTAATCTTGAACTCCCAAGCATTATTCTCCTCTTCCTTCCAATACTCATCCTGCAAGACTCCCTGAGCCCTCAAATCATCTCGAAACAACGCTATGCACTCCGTACTAGCACCAATCAAACGCAGCCGATCTTGCCCATGCCTGATAATACTCATCTATTCACACTCAGGAGGCGCTGCTGCCTGATGGCGAAAAATGAAGAAATCATTGCTCCGCGCATGCAACATCCAGCCTACGGAAAAGAGGTAGGCGAGCATCTCTCGTATGAGGATCCGTGACGATATCGATTCCATGCCGGTCAAGGACGAGGTATTCCAGGGGTTGCCGCGAAGCTTAAATTCATGGCAGGATGATTGAAGGACGCGCTCTTTCTGTATACCTTTCTCACTGCACTGCTCTATGATCTTCCGTAGGCCATCGATTTCTTTTTGTGGCAGTTGAAAGATGTGGAGAGAATCGCTTTTGTGAAGAGTTATTGATGCGAATGTCGTTTGGGAGGCTGAATACGCAGGGAGTAGAGGTTCTGCCTCGTTTCCGGGCTCTGCTAATACTTCTTTCTCGGGCTTCTCTAACGGAGGTCCAGAGGCTTTGTGGTGAAACATCCTGCTTGGTAATATAATTGGCGGGGTAATCGCCAAGAGTGGAAAGAGATGGATGTCGGAAGCTGGGAGATGGAGGATGGAACCTCTCAAGATTTAGATTTAAAAAGTTTTGAGAGCCAAGAAGGTTTCAAAGGCTTAGATCAGATCATATGATACTGAACTGGAGCGGGGAAGCTGCGCCACGCTTGGAGTTGCCTAAACCTGTGGCTGTGCATGACGGGCGATAATGTGTTTGAGGTGGAAATAATATTGGCATTATTTGTGCTAAGTGCAAGTGAGACATTGTAACAACTATCCTTCTCATCGTTCGTTCGAATGATCATATATTTTGATGGAGCGAAATTTGTATCAAAACTTCCCTGTAGCCCAGCATATGCAATATCAATCCTTACACTTCTCTTATAAGTATAGAATTAGTATTGTCCTATGTCTGAGTAGTAGAACATGGACGTTTTATGCGAGTTTTTTTAATACTCTAGCCAATGAATTCCTAGTGATTTACGGATAGCGCATGAAGATTCTTACGTCAGACGGCTATTTGCACATGTTGTAGATTAGATAATAACAAACAGCAAAGAATTTCTTACTTGAAATACAATTTTTTTTTTTTTTTACAAGTTAAGACCACCAAGACCAATCGCGAGACCCGTCAGAAGCGTATCCAGCAAAGCAGTAACAGTCAAAAGCAAGAAATCAACCAGCATTTCCACCGCTAAGATCAACAAACCAAGCCCGCCAGTAAGTGGATGGAGGGAAGGAAGTAAGCGCGCTTCCAGAAAGTAAACATTAGCAAAAACTCTAATAATTGGCACGAAGGTGCAAAGAAAAGTTGTATTTTTTAGGGAAAGGGGAGGGATGACATACTGCGTCCGAGCAAAGAAACAGCAGAGCCAATCGTTACAAACACCTCCAACAGGTTTAGAGAGATTCCTGCAGCGATGAATTCTAGCTCTGCCAGATTGATTTGGCTGGGCTGGATCTCAGTGGAGTTGTCTGGGCGCTGGGAGATGGATGTGAGTGCATTGATGGATGTTGTGGCTCCGTTGATGGCGCTAGTGAGCCAAGTGAGTTCAGTGCCGACTGAGGCTAAAGCTGCTTCAGCGTCAAGAGCTGAGGAGTTACTGGACAGGGTGGCTAGTGTAGCATCTAAGGTACAAGGTCAGTAAGTGAGATGAGGTGAGGTGAGGCAGTAAGGCTGTGTTTACGTACTTATAGCTCCGGTATATGTTTGCACAGTGGTGAAAAGGTTCTTGAGAATGGCGATTGCCAAAGATTCTTGACAGATTGCAATCGAATTCGCAACAGCAGATGTGAGAAGAACTCCAAGGGCTCAGGATTTCGAGAAGGAAAACTTCATGTTCGCAGGGTGAATTGTTTAGTTGCTGTTGGTTGCGCATAGAAACTTGGGATGTGTTTAAGGAAGGGCGGTCAAAATGCTGCTAAGTGGCAGTACTTTTCAACTAGAGGGCTTGGTAATATAATTAAACCCAGTGTTTTGATTATGCGTTCTTGTATCCTTCGCTGCCACACCAAGGAGCTTCCTTTCCGTCACTACTAGCACTAGCAGAGCTCGCGACTCGTCATCGCTCGTAGATCGGAGAAACTTGAAAGCAATGCAAGATGATGCGACGTCCAGACGCTAAAAAACCTAAGTTTTTGTTTGTTCATCGACTCTAAATTTCTGTGCTTCCTCCCATACATGCTGTTGCTGCCAGTCACTCTGAGCCGACAAAAATAAAGATCGATACGTCCCGAATCCAGGATGGAACCAAGGATCTCTATTCCCCGTACTTCATGGGTTCTAAGTGCCAAATTAAATAAACACTAATGACGGCACTGATCACTGACCTCATGGAGATATTGGGTTTGAGGTACCGGGTACGCTACAGTAGAGCGAGCCTAGCGCGGCGAATTCTCTTTGATCCCTCTCACTCATCAATACGGACCATTACCCAATCGCAGCTCCCAGTCGCTAATTAAAAAGCCTTAGCCTTAAAACTATATTACAGATGGACCCCGGAAAACAGTTTCTATCCACCCGCTCATCGATTTTGTGCAGACATGTGTGAGCAAAATCAAGTACCATATCGGCGTATACTTTGAGCTGCAAGAGCCATTGGAAGGATTCTGGGCATGGAGCACGCGGGGACCGAAGCAAGGCCTGTCAGCTTTGGGGATTTGACATGCCTCGTTCTGTTCTTGAGGACGCTGGCGGTAGAGCCCCTAGCAGCCTTGGTCAATGGCCTCAATGTTCCCGAGATTGGGCTCTAGCAACCGTGGTGGAAGGGAGGAGCTCAGGATGGGGTTCTTGGCCTGTACGAGAAGAAGAGTTGACAATGAAATCTAATTGCTATTTTAACCTAATCATCTATATAGGATCATCAGTATACGGTGGGGGCGGATTCTCCTCATCTGTGGCAGCCGCAGGTGCAGATACAGGCGCCTCAGCAATCAACCTCTTCTGCTCCTCCAGTTTTACAGCCCAAAGCGCCGAGCCACAAGCCGTCGTGAGAAGGAAGAACATCGACAGAACCGGCACAAGCTGCAGCAGCAAAGCCACCGTCCCAAACCTGCCAAAAAAAAAAAGTCAGCACCTCCCCTCCCATGTTAGCTCCAGAAATCACGTACCAAGTATATTTCCACCCCCTCCTCCGGATCGCCTCCTTCCGCTCTTTCTTACTAAGACCTAGAAGTTTGAAATACCTCCAATGGTGGAACGGGCCCGCGCGTGCTCCAGTCAGGACTAGGAAGAACGGTGTGCCGATCACGGGTATCAAGTTTAGAGGGAGAAAGAGTATGAATTCTGCGATCTGGCGGAAGGAGAATGGGGAGTAAACAGCCGAGGTGGTGGGTTTGCCGAGCATCTTGACGGCGTTCGGGGCTTCGTGGAAGAGAATGCGGGTTGGGGAGACGAGGTCGACTAGGCCTTCGCGGATGAGTGTTGCCTGGGGAGATAGGTTAGTCGTGTGTGAGAGAGGGAGAGGAGAGCCCGCGAGAGAGCAGGAGCGCGGGCAGACATACATCGAAGACATTTACCAGTGTCTCATCTACCATGAAAGCTTCGAACAATAGAGCAACTAAGATCTGACCCTCCCCAAGGACTAGGAACACGGCGTTGAACCATGCTGTCGGACCGTGGAATATCAGGAGGAACAGGGCTTGCGGCACGTATGTGAAGGTAAATAGTAGCCCCAGGATAACCAGCGAGATTACGGACAGCGGGATCAGCTGCCGACCGAAGAGAGGCCAGTATTCGCGGTGGGAGAGGAAGTAGTAGATGCCTTTGAAGGGGTAAAGGAAGGACGCGCTGACGACGTTGCGGTTGGGTTGGAGGGCGGCCGCGGCGATGGGGCGAGAGTCCGGCATGATAAGGAGGAGATTGTACAAAGGATGCCGTGGAGGGAGAGGGAGTTGAGGGGTGCGAGGTGCGGGGTGAAGATATATGTGCAGATATCGTGCTCTTGTTTTGAGACATTGTGGGGAACTCGTGATCCCTGTCCGATGACGCAGTTCGACTGGTGATGCCTGGCGCGGGGCCTGAATGTTTCATTGACCCCTGAACTTGTCTCCTCTCTCAATATATCTTCTCTTTCACGCTCGTAATATTCTGTACGCTCTATATACCACTCTATATCTCATCTTGCTCACGATTTTCGAGGATGAGGACTAGAATACTCCGTACCTATATTAGGTTCGCAAGAAATCCCGCTCCCCCCACGTGATGTGGCTGTGTCGAAATAGGGGGTGGCGACTGCTCCCTGTTCTTTCCTACCTTACTGTTATTCTTCTCCTTTGCTCCGTCCTTTGCTCCGCATGCAAAACTTCCATCAAACCCCTTCGACGCTCATAACTTCGAGACTATATGTGAAAAGGTTCCCTCGACGCGCAGCGCGTATACCAACCAGAAAGCACTAGAAATGATGGCCGAGATCGAAGGAATCAGAGACCGGCGGAATGGACGACCTGGGAAGCGTTAGGGGAATACAGGAGTTGGAGTAGAGAGGAGAGTACATACACTTTCATATCTCATACCATCACTATGTATATATAAAGTTCTTCAGAACGGCGAGTGATTCCGTCGTTTCTTCTTCGCTGATGTATTTAGTGCACCAGTCTGGAACACAATTCGCCACCATCGATATCTCGTTTCGCTGCAGGAATCATGAATTCGTTATCAGATCTCGGATTAATCCGACTTGTCATGTCATCTGGGGACTGGAAAAAGTCCTGGATCGACGGAATGCTGCATCTTTCTGCATCGTACCACGCAGCCAGCCGTTTCATCAATTCTCTCGCGTGCTACTTGCACATCTTGCAACTGTTCTGTTTGTAGCAGTTAACTTGGAAGTTTTGCAAACATTCTTTGAAGTCGAAAATAGCACTAGGACCACTGGAAGTTGGGTTGAACTGGAGGAAGTCCTTCAATTTGCCTGTTTTGCTCGAAATCCTGGGCGAGGTTCTCTGATTTCTGGTAACGCAAAGTCAGTACTAAGGCCAAAAATTCAGAGAGGAGGTACAGACCACAATCAAATGCCATTCGAGATCCTTACCCCTAGCTGGGCACCATCAGAATCACAATGATGCCATGAGGTCGAAAGTCAACAACGCTAACGACAAGGCGGCCTTGCTCGTTTAAACTCCTCACGTGCAAACGCCGAACGCAGCCTTGCGTCTCTCTTCTGCCCCTCGCACAAAATTCTACCTATTCCTTTCACCTTCGTCATCTCCTCTACAACAAACCTTCTTCCTCTCCTCGCCACCCAACGTTCGTTTTACGTCCCTTCCCCCACACTCGTTTGACTGCTTTCTGCGTCCTCTTAACGCGTGCTAAATACTACCGCGCTCATTACAGCGATCTTTGATTGATTCTGAGTAAATAAAGACTGTCACGTCTCCAATATGCGCTCTCCGATCTCAAATGCCCTCTTGGGCTTGCTCGCGTTTGTTGCCCTGGCGGCTTCAGCGCCTGCTGTCTCGTAGTGAGTAATCCACTCGTCCCTGCTGACTTGTTTACCTGTTTTCTGACCCCTCGAAAGCGGCTCTCCAGCACCTCTCTGTGAACCCGCTACCGTCTATCTTGCTTCGACCGTCACCGTGTACCAACCCTCTACCGTCTATGTCACCCTCCCGTGCAGCTATGAGACCGGACAAGGTGCTCCAACTACCACCTTGACGCTCCACAGCACTTCGGCAACCACATACTACCCGCAAGTTGACACGGTCTATTTGACGACCCCTGGACATGCCTCTACAGGCCTTTCAGAGAATGCCATGACAACCGCGGTACCTCAACACGTTGCTACCATCACCGAGACCACCATTCTTGTCATCACCAGTGTCGGCGGCAGCCTCACATACAGTGAGGTTGCTACTTCCAACGGAATCCCTAAATTTGTGGTTGAGAATGGTACTACGTATTGGCTGAATGGCCAGACTCCTGCCCCCACGGAGTCATACGTGGTCCAGACGAGCGTCGTGACTGTTGAGCCAGTTCCTAAAGCTTCAGAAACGTCTGAGGAGACGAGCACGACCACAGTTCATGTGACGCATCATTCTACAACGCAACTCACCGTTATCGAGACTCTTTCAGCCCCGAGTACCACCTCAAGCGCCAAGCAACAGTTCACCATCGCCAAGACATCCTACAAGACCAGCACTCCACCAAGCTATGTTGGATCCGGCTCAACCTTCACAGGCATCCGTACTGGAGGATGGAACGCAACTTCAATTCCGCTTTCTCGTGGCACTGGTGGTCGTACCGGAGCTGTCAGCTCTCCCAGCACTCTCTCGGTGATGCCCTACGATCCTTCTCAGCCAATCACCCTCGCTACCACGTTTACGCCGTTGTCTCTGTCCAGCCTGGCTGCTGAACCAGGATTCCAAGATTACAGCAGCTCAACTGCAGCCGGATCGGCCTTGTCTGCAACTGCCTCGTCCTTCTCAACTGCTGCTGGAGTGTATTCTACTACTCCCAATCCTCCATATGCAAACACAACCTCGCTAGCTTCAACTTCGCCGTCAATTGTCGGTTCTGGCTCCTCTACTGACTCTGCTTTGGGTACTGTCGCCTCTTCTGCTTTAAGTTCGCTCCTGACTGGCTACTCGTCCACACTACCGTATGCCGCCAACTCCACGACCACCAACTCGTTGTATAGCACTGGTATTGCGTTGTCTACTGCTCCGTCTTCGACAAGGTTGAGTCAAACCGCCACGTCTGCGTCATATACACCGCCATACCTTGCAAACTCGACTACAATCCAGTCGTCATATTCCACTGGTGTTCCACTCTCAACAGCTCCTTCGTCGACAAACTTGAATCAGACATCGACCTATGTCTCATCTTCTACTTCTGCTACTCCAACCAAGTGTGGTGAGCAGGGAGACTTCACTTTGACTGTAAGTCGTCCGAAAGTCATGATTTATGCAGAAAGCTAACCTTCATCAGTTTGATGACATACCCCCATTGAGTGTCTCCGACCCTAATCCGAACGACGTTGAACCCGAGCCTGTCTTCAACCCCTACCACCAGTTTGACTTCTCCGATGGATTCGTTGTCGTTCCGCCACCAATTGCCCCATACCTGCCATCTTCAAAGCCTCTCTTCACAGAGTTCATTCCCGACTTCAATGTCAATGGCACTGACCCCATGGCCGGTCCGAACACCGCTGAATATGGTTACTCCGGTGACATTGGCAATGGCGACCACGGCCTCACAGGCTGCTTCGGCTTCAATATGTATGGTGCATCCTTCGGCTGTGATTCACGCGGTCCTCCTTGCGTTTTCAGCTTCACTGGTTTCCGCTTGGACAAAAGCACCGGCAACACTACCGCAATCACGTCCCAAACTATTTCCATCCCCGCCTGCCCTGCTCTCGCAAACTGCACTCTCACACCGATTACCCTCAACAACAGCTTCAAGGACCTCGACTCCATCCGCATCAACGTCACTGTCGCTAACGAGCCAAAGATCTGGTGGATGGACGACCTCCGTCTGGGCTGGTACGACAACTCTTGCAAGACCGGCCTCTGCCGCATCTCCACCCCCATTCATTAGATCTTCGGTTTCTTGACCGAAAGATGGATATGATGAGATACTTGAAGATGAGATGCAGATGCGTGAGCTTGCAACCTTATCACGAATGTTGTGTTGATGTAAAGATTAGAACCTCTTTTTTCATTTTGCTGCTTTCTCTTTCTTTCTTGCCGGATCCTCAAGGTATTGCCACATTTGGTGAAACTACACGGGACCACATGTACGAGTTGCTTTCTCCCGCATTGATCCCTCTGCTTGCATTAATGGTTACGGATAATATGGCAGCATAGAGCTGGTCATTGCTGCGGGCTGAGCCTTGACTTGATGATCAGGACGAAGATAGCTGGACATGAGACGCAACCTCCATAATGTGCTTTGGCACGAATCAAATAAAATGATTTTCCAATCAATTGTACTGTTTTGTAGTGACGACGATATAAATTCTCGACGTGCCTCCAGAGGTAACCAGCTTCTCCACCCTTGCATTCCCACCACACCTAAAATTCCTCCAAGCTCTTTATTTGCTCTAGAATTCCATCATTTGATTGAAATTTGATAGCAAATGGTAATAGTAAGTGCTTGATGGGACGGAGAGACTGTGATATGATATTTTAATATTGCACCACTTGCCGCTATATCTGCTGTGCAATTCACTAAGCTTGGATTTTCGGATCAGATTGTTTTACTACGGATTTCTATATTTGTCACCGAAGCTCTGAAACACCCGCTACCATATATAGTTACTAATATCAAATTAAGTAAAATTAACACTGATTCTTCGAAGTAGATCTCGCAAAGCAGAAATATCAGAGCTGCACTTTTAAATTCCCGTAATTTTATCTAGAACTCATCAGTGTACTAAACCAGCTACTACTACGAGATTCCCGAAGAGCCTTCACAAAAATTTGAGGAATAGCTTAAAGTTTGGTCACTAGCTTTAAAGGGAATGATCTTCTTTCAGTGTATATGTAAATTCAGTAAGTCTTACTTGGGGGGTCTCTGCGGCGAGCATTTTGATATATGCGGAATGGATGCCACGTGTTATACACAATTCCTTCAAGCTCTTATCTTCATTAAGTATTGGATCTAAAGTGCTGTCCGTAGATCACGGTATAAAGTGACGGGATTACAGCGCCTTTGGGCCTCAGCACCATGAAGGTTGAAAATTTAGCGATGGTGCCCACCACCAGTCCCTGTAATCCGAGCCTCTGTGCCCTGAACGGCCGCTAAGAGGCCCTGTGAGACATCCAAGGATTATAGCGTTGCTGGCAGAGTAACCATAGCGCTGAGACCCTCTACAGGTGTTAGCTATAGGCTTATTTACCGAGGTAACCATGTTTTACAGGGAAGAGGCCCTAAAAAGGTGTGGAACCCCTTTTCCGTGGCGTACAGCATATGTTCTAGTCCAACCACGAATTACCTCCCATTCACGAATGGCATAGGTCGAATTCGTGAATGGGATAATTTGTGGTTAGGCTAGAAAACATTTAATTATTCTAGATCTGGGGTAAGTAAAAACTGCTTCAACGTGAATTTAAGCTTGGAGTTGACTATCTCAAACTTTTACGATTTTGTGACAGTGAGACACAAAATACACAATGAATTGGGAATTGAACGGGCGGCTTCTCTGACTTTGTATCCATCCTTCAAAGACAGAGGCGGGCTCTTGTATTCGCCGTTATCTCAAGTTTCACATCATACTACCAATGGAGGCAAAGAGGACCCTACAAACACAACCAGCACAGCAGCGTAAGCTGCCACTGCACCAACAGCGACCTCGGGCGGCGCTTTAGTTGCAAAAGCCAGTACAAGAGCAAAAAGAAACACCGAGCACGAGGTTGTTGCCAAAGCAGTGGTCCGATTCTGATGAAGCACCATAAGCAACATCAGAGCGATCACTCCAACACCCCCCAGCATCGAGAAGTAGAACCTGGTCCATAGTGCATACCACTCTCTCCATCTCGCCTCAGCAGTCTTCCGCTCGTACTCTTCCGCTATAGTGAATCGTCTCTGTTTTCCTGGGAGATACTCCTGATAGACCCTTCCGCTCTCTGAGTCTGCAGTCTGGCAGCGCATTTGAAACCCTTCTTCAATTTCCTCGATCAGACCGTAGGCCTGCATCAACTTGTGACCCAGTGGATGCTTGGAACTCGCAACGAAGAGGTCCTTAGACGCATTGCCCGCCGTTTTGGCCCCATGCTCAGCCATGTACTCCCAATCTCTCACAGCCGCAGCTGGAAGATCAACACCTATATCAGCTCCTTCATCACTTAGGTGACTCAATTTGTAATGTCCCGAAAAGCTTAAATCTTGACTTACTGTATCTAGAGATTAGAGGCTCAATCTCTGACATGACTTGATTCGTTACTTGACATCCATTTCTTTCAATCTCGCGAACCTTAGCCATGAGTTCTGCTTGCAGCTTTGCAAGAACCGTTCGTTGTAAACCACCGAAATTGATCCGCCATTCATCTGGGTTGCGGCTAGGATATGAGTAGCTTATCTGCCGATATACCTCGGCGGGGTCTGATAGGTAGCTAATGTTTTCTATATCAAGAGCTATCAGTTATATATAACTTCTATTAGGGGTCGAAGCATAGCTTACCGTTCTCGTTCGTGGATTTCTCGACGTTCGTAGTAATTGGTTGGACTTCGAGAGCCTCCCGTGCTCGATTTCTCTGGGCCATCGGTAACCCTGGACTTGGTTGTAAAATGGGGGTCAATAAGGAGGTAGGGAGAATCGGTCGCCTGGAAGACTTCCGCTCGAGTTTAGGGTAAAGCAATAGATTTGAGGATGCGTGACTTTGAATACTCAGACGGGCTGTGGAGAAGGCAGTACATGCATGTTTCGCCTGCCATCTAAAAAATTTATCCAAATGCGAAATTTTAGTGCTGTTACACAACGCCACCGAGTAGGTTTGCCGAGGGAAGTTCCCCCTGATTGGCCTCAACATTCGAGCCAGCAAAAAAAAAAGCCAAAATGGGGAACTTCCCGCTTAAGCTGTGAGTAGCCATCAGGTATTCAAGTAGTTAAAAGATAGTCAAGCCATACATTGAAATAAAGTTGGTCGAGTTATACGGCAAAAGATACCAGAGGGAGAGGAGATAGTACTCAATTGAAGGAGTGAACGTAGACCAAGGTCTACTTTTGCATTGGTAAGACCTTTTATCCCAGTATGCTAAACCCTAGTACTACGACCAAAACTCATATGACTGCTTGTGAGGAGTTGAAGGGAATCGAAACCAAGTCGACGATGACCTGAGTGACGAAGGAAGAAAATAGCCATGCCCGTCATAACATCCCCTCTCAAAGCCCAACGCGTCGATTTTAATTGACTTAAAAGCTGATGATCTTATAGTCTCCCGAGAAACTGCCATCAAAGCTGATCTTGATATCAACGTGAATCCAGAGCTCATTTCCGTTCTTAAGATAGAACCTCAAAGACCCACTGGCGACCCAAAGGTCAACGTTGACACCAACCCCGTCTTTTAGATTGCCATATATGGTCCCAAGACTAATTCCCACAATGCTGATGTTGACAGAGATTGCAAAGGAACTGGTATCGACGTATCCAGAGAGCTGTTTCTTTCATTAACCAAGATCCTGTGTGCTTTAAGTGTAGCTTTGTTGACATTGAGTATGCGGTATGGAAAGGAGAGGTCGAGATACCTTGATAGGGCCGAGGCTCCAACTAATTGGAACCTGGGCGTTGGGAACCCCTGGTGCTGGGGGAGTATTGGTGACGGTTTCAATCTGCTTGGCTGTCCATGTATTCCCGCCGTCTTTTGGGGCTGTGAGGGAAACGAGGGCGCCTGTAAATATGGGTTTGGTATTAGTACTCACAAACTGCCACATAAACATGATTGGAAGTTAATTAAGAGCAGGCATGCTTACCAAGATTTGTATCTGCTGTGGTGGCCATCTTTAGAGAAGCTCTTGGGTGTGTTCGAGTGGTATTATTATAGAAATACTTTGTGAAGGAACAGAGTGATGAGTAGAAGGCTTAGCGTTCTGGATTTGAGATGAGAAGTAAATCGCTGTCAGCGAAGAGCAGTTGATTTAAGTATTCCTTAAAATCTGCTTTTAACATTAGGTCCTGGCGTTGCTCGGGATACTAAGTTAGGGATCGGAATTTGCAATGAAAGAACGATATGATGCAATTCAAGGACTGATGAGCAACACACCCGCTTCTCTTGCAGGTTTGCACAAGGAAACAGCTCCGGTGACGGAATCCAAGAATTCTGCACCTTGTTTCTCGCCACGTCCATTTTCGTAAAAATCATGACGGTCATCTGCACATCCTGTGGAAGGAGAACGGTGAATTGCATTTGCTGTCATCCAGGTAAGTCACAAGAGAAAATTCAGATCCTAGGAGAACTTGACATTACATTAACAGGGAGAGGCCGAAAAACTTTGACAACGATTACTAGAGTCTAGTGAAGCAGAGGAGAAGGAGTGAAAATCTGAAAATTAGGTTGGTGTGGCGTCGTTCAGTCCTCCTTGCTTGGTTCTAGCTCATTCTATTCCGTAGAAACCGCTTTCTCTCTGGATAATTTTCGCGTCTCCCGCATTGCAATATACTTCAGTTCCATCGATGGGTCACAACCGAAGCTAACCGCTGTAGTGACCGTTGTACTCGAGTAACTTGCCGAGATGTCGACATCGTTAGCCTATGCTTTTCCAAATCGGACTTTTGCATTTTCAAACCGTCTGGTTCAACAGAGGTCTAGAGAATACCATCACATCTAGGGTGGGTAGCATTGTCCCAGTTTCCGGAACCTACAATTACCGTGTGGCCAGTGGCGTGGCACTGTCTTAGCGAAGGGCTGTTGTGATTCCGATCTTGCACCATTGTCAAAGCTTGTCAGCCAAAGGAGTTGACATCATGCTCAATGAAGTGGAGATTTGACATTTTTTGCAGCTTAGATGACCAACCCAGGTAGTACATCATGAATTGTCCCTACTTCTATACAACATCAGGAACGAACCCCGCACCGGGTGTTCCCGTCACATCAAACCACCACACCCCAGCCTATAAGCCGGTTTTACCCTTAGCTGCTAGCTAGATCGAATTCTTCACCATACTTTGTGAGACTCTGATGACTTGCACCGAGATTGTGGCTAGTATTGCGCTCAAGCATTAAGAAGCAACTGCCAAATTTCTGAATCTGCTCTCAACCTTTTACAAATATCAACAGTCAAGTGACTCCATTGTTGCACATGTATAGGGTAGCGGCATATGTGTGTGATGAGAGGGTGACGAGAGAAGGAAAAATCTGAATTCCGCGTACAACAGTGGGCCACCTAGTGCGAAATACGCAATCTCGGCATTTCTAACTGCAGTGTTGATCAGCCTTGATGTTGTCGTGCTCAACCTTCTCTCATGAATAAAAATGAACATACTCGTCGTTTCACGAGCGACTGAAGTAGCACAGTAATTTCAGATGGCTGGGAACGACCTATCTCAATCACGGCAACGCGATGCCAAACCTGCCTCAAGCATGAAGATCGATATCACATATCACCAATATCGCCTTGGAGTTCTTGTGGCTCTCCAAATGTCAATTTCAGGGGTTCAGTGTGATGGGACACTCTGAGAACGGGAACTATTACCCCTACTATTTACGTGTATGTTCCCCTTAAACCCAGCTTCAGCATATAACCAAAGGATTCTTCCCCATTCTTAAAGTCATACATGATTTCTATATTACACCATGTTCTTTTACATAGTGGCAATCACGCTTATATTTGTGTCAACGGCTGTCTCAGAGCAGCTTCCACAGTTGAAATTGCCTTGGGGAATCTGGGAAGGTACGCCCTACTCGCAAGACCCAAATGTGAGCTGCCCTTGCTCTAATCGTTTCCACTTTATGCTCGAGAAACCAAAAAACAAAGAGTGATCAATACTAATAAAGGTATTTAGATATACATCTTCAAGAATGTTCGCTTTGGTGCCAAACCTGAGCGATTCAGTGCTCCTGAGTTCCCTGACTGTAAGTAGAGACGAGGAGGTACCCCCATCCATGCTGTCCTATGCAGTTTTCTCAGAGTAGTGCTGTTTTATCTAATTCCTCACCGAGCATTTGCTGACTTTTGACATTTCCAGGGACTAATGATACAATTCAAGAGAACACGGACGAACTGAGCTGTTTCCAGATCACCACTAAAAGCCTCAAGAACCTTCCGGGAGGCAGGATTCCTCTCGGGGATGAGAATACTCCTGTGACGGAAACCGAAGATTGCCTCTTCCTTGATTTGTACGTGCCTGTCACAGCCTTTGCACCGGGTGCGCCGAAGCTTCCTGTTACTATCTGGATCTATGGTGGAGCGTTCGCCTTCGGCAGCAAGACTCAATTCGGCCCTCTCTACACAGGACAATCTCCCATCACAGCAGCAAATTACCAGACTATATTTGTTGCTGGCAACTATCGTGTCGGTGCATTCGGATGGCTGGCAGGCAGTTATATGGAGAGAGTTGCCCAGCCTAATGCTGGACTATATGATCAAGCGTTACTGTTTGAGTGGGTCCAGGAATACATTGGCCTGGTTGGAGGTGACAATATGCAAGTCAGTGCTTGGGGAGAATCAGCAGGGGCAAGTTCTATCCTGCACCATCTTATCCGCAACGATGGTACCCATGATCCTCTCTTCCAGACATTTTTCGCTCAGAGTCCAGGCTTTGAATGGGCATGGGACAACTCCCCTGGTGGAAAACTTGACCAGACCTTTTCCAGCTTCTCTAAACTCGCCGACTGTGGGGAAGGTTACAACATCTCCTGTTTGAGAGAAGCGGAGGTGGAGAAAGTTCAAGCAGCAAACCAAGAGCTCTTCACTGTTATCAGACAGACTGGGTTATTCCCGGTAGGGCCAGCAGTGGATGGTAACTGGGTCAAATCCATTCCAGCTGTCGCGTTTTCTCAGAGTAAGTCTTACCCTTCTACATCGAAATCTGGCTTTGAAAGCAAACACTAACACGAGGCACTTCTACCAGACAAGACCTGGCAGGGTATTCAGTCGGCAATTATTTCCCATTGCGCAAACGAGGCATTCCTCTTTCTTCCACAAGGTGTCGATTCTCAGGAGAAGGTCGACGAGTTCGTGAGCGAGTTTCTCCGCGGCCCCGACCTAGCCCCTCAGAGGGATGCAATTCGCCAGCAATACGACTGTGAAAAGGATTTCGCTGCCAACTTCACAAATTGCATCCGGGAGGTCGTTCAAGATCTTTGCTTTACCTGCAACACTAGGAATCTTTTCGATTCGTACCCAGAGATATCATACATGATGGAATACGCCTTCCCGTTACCGGCTCTGGCTGTCCACGCCAGTGATCTGATTCCCCTTTTCGCGAACAACAAAGCGGAGGCGGTCACATTGCTGGAACTCTCAGGGGTAGAGCCATGGCAGGCTCAGCTGTACGGCGAAATGCTCACATCATACATCACCCCGACGTATCAAAATTACCTCGCGTCCTTCGCTCTTGCAGGCGATCCAAACGCTCTTCCGTTCAATCCGTCACTCATTTGGCCTGTTGCCGATGGAAGTGAGGATAAACTTTCTAATGTCCTGAGGGTTCAAGCGCCTCTAGGCCAGCAGCCTTTCGTCCTTGCCTCTGATGATGAGAATTCGAAGAGTAAATGTGAATTTTGGACCAATCTTGCTCAGAGTATTGACGGAGGAGCCGACGGCACATCTTCCAATCAAAAGATTTTTTTGAATCAAGTTCAAGGTCACTTGATTGATCTTTGAGCCTTACGGTAATAGCCTAAGACGGGGGTGCAGGGCACTAAAGGTATGCTACTTCCCCTTAGATATTGTCTGATTAATCTCATACCTGATCAAGCCGAAATGAATAGTATTTGGAAATTTGTTTTATGCCAGTTTTAGTGAAGCCAAGGACTCAGTGAAGATCTATCCCTAAATACAAATTATCTCGTGGGAAGCTCGCTCACTAGACTCGAGCCCCCTTTCGATCCCTCTATTCACTATGGGGTATGCCCAGTCTCTTATCCGTTTTTGACTTGGTGGCTCGCTTGATTCCTGAACATCTACTTCATTGTAGGATAACCTCCTCCTCTTTCCATTTTTGAGAACCTACGACCTCTCCATTCATAATTCCATGAATATAATATCCTCCAACAACTTGAAATTTACCCCGAACCTCCGCATTTGGTCGCAAGATGAACGGCAATGGGCCGCCAGTAAATATGTACACCAAATCTCCAACCATGGTATCGACTGGAGCCAAACCAATCAATCCGGTGTCCGTCGACAAAGTTTGTACATCATAATCATTGGGATTAACCGTTTGAAATAACTATTCATGTCATCCAGGCGTGGAAAGGGACCTTCTGGCTTCAGGTCTTCCATCATCTGCCTGCAGACTCGGTATTCGTTCGCCATATTCTTCCGGCGCGGTTAAAAGTGTTGCTGAGGAGTTTGCGATTAGAGTCCTCCATTGTACTTCATAAAATGACTCCCCAGTCACATATGATTCACGGCCGAGGGCAAAGCTATCCGCTTCTTTGAAGAGTTTTTGTAAGTCTCGGAGCTAAGCATCTGACTGGAATGGATCCTCCGAGTTGTGAGACGCAGTCTTTGACACAATGTCGACAGTCACTCCAGAGATGATAATTTCGCGGGTGTCATGAGAGCATCGTATTTAGGAGATGTATCTACTGCAGCTTTGTACAAAAGATTAGTGAAAGCAATCTGATTTTTAGGTCGTTTATCCACATGCTGCGCCTGTGTCCCTGATCAAAGAACTGTCAGCAATCAGTGTATATACAGTTCTATAAGAGAGCCCCAAGAGTAAATGGGGAGCGACGATCGACTGACAGAATGGGAAAGTGGAATTTTTCTTCAAATACGTAATCTTACAGTCAGGGACCCATGACGGGATTGAAAGGTCTGTCTTGGAAGCACCTACGGCTTGGTATAATAGGTTGATACCATCTCCGTGCCGAACAAAACGATTTGAATACCTTAGAAAAACTATTTCAATAGACTCGACGTAGTTGGGTATGAGTGAAGGATCATCGCCATCCGAGGCCAGACCAAGGAGAGCAAAGAGTCGATCTCTTGGGTCCGTGGCTTCGCTCTTGCCGAACACAAACAGTAAATGGCAAAGCGAAAAGCGAATTGCGGGAATTTTGGGTTAAAGAGTCTCAAGAAGCTGCTGAAGCATTTGGGTGATCGGTCCTGTTACCGCGGGCACCATGCAAAGCTGCATGACAAGTTCCGGGATTCCAGGCCATTTCCCCCAAGGTCCTAGAAGTAGTTCTTCCAGGGCGATCTCGTCCCTTTCGCTGAAGCTCCGCACGATATTCGCTATTGAAGGACTCAATGCAGAAAGAATTTTGGTCTCCATCATAACCCGCAACCCCAACGAGCCAAGAAGGCCTCCTCCTTTTCGGTCTCGAATGTTCCAGTTATCATACGTTCCCCAGTTCATGAGGCCATACTGCATCATCTTTTCATGGGCACTGGCGAATGCCTTCCAGTTCAATTCAGTATCCCCACAAATTATCATGGCGTCTTTCGCCAGCACAAACTCTTGCATCACCTAAGTTCTTCTGAACCACGACCGAGCCCAGAACTTCAGTAACGCGAACGACGCAATATCACCCGAATCTGGGAGGCCCTTAGCTCTCACCCACTCAGCTGAAATCCTTCTTGATTGCAGGGAACTCGTATCCGTTTTCCCAATCTGCTCAAGGAGGTTGAGGGCGATATGACCGTTACCCTCGTCTTCGCCTAACCATACCAGTGTTTGAGAAGCTGAAGAATAGATACGTTGCATCAATAGAATTTGTTGACTCTTTTCCGTATTGTCGTCTTGGTTAATATATAACTTTTCTATCTAGAGCAGCCTTTGCTCCCGTTGGCTTAAGGCGGATGAGACCCATAAATAGCGATTCGGTGATCTGCAAAATCCCATCCGGAAGCTTGATTTTGCAGGTATTGTATGGAGGACCCCAAGCGTAGGAGAGGGTCTCATAGACAGGGCTCTCGTCGAGGTGGATATGCACGAGTTCACCCCGGAGTTCACCATAGTCCCCTGGCTCCAAGCATAGAAGGCGAATCTCATCTTTATCCACCAGGGGCTTGTACGAACGGTCCTTAGCACCAGTGATGTCTGCCAGATAGTGGTTTTCCCCCTCGGAAGCGGTGTCAGCGCGGTCGGTAAAGAACTCTTCCTTCATCAAAGCCTCCAAGTCATACAACTCAGGGGCTGGCACCCAGGGGACTGACATATCGCTCTCTTGATTGAATAAAAAGAACTCCAGGGAGCTTTCTGATCCAGCGGTCGGCAGCCCTCCCCAGCCTTTCGCACGGGCTAGCTCGAAGACTTCTAGAGTGTGAGGATGAACGGTAGAAGGCTTGAATAGGAGCTTCTCAGACTGCCGAAGGTGAGAATAGTCAATGACGATAGAACCTGTGCGTTCAATGCAAACACTCGAACTCTGTCGATCGAGTGAGAAATTGTAAAGTTATAAATGGGGGTCAGGTGGGCCATGGGTGGCAATGAAGTCAATAGAGCTTCGAGCTAAGCTATGATTCGCTCTGCTCCGATGTGTTCGCTACTGTAAATACGCAAAATCTGATCAAAACCTTTATATTTTTGGTGGCCAATGTATCGCCTTCGACCAATACATTAGGATTTTTAATCAAAGAGAGTGATTTTGTCACTTCGACCTGCTACAAATTTATTTGAGTTTATTTTATCATGATATCGCTCACTCTCGAAGCACTCGCACTCAGGATCTTCTTGCCCTTGCTGCCTAAAGCAACCTAACCCCCTTCAAAACCATTCGGTCTATCATGGTTAAAGCCGGGACAACCTTATGTTAGAAAAACAATACCAGGACTATATGAAACATTAGAGCTAGAATATTCAAGTAAATCAAATGAATGCCTTCGGAGGGACAGAACAAAGGGAAAGGGGGCTGTATTCTGCCGCTGCACACCGCCTTTGTCCCTCCTGCACCCCGCTTACTCACTTGCAAAGTCAACTAACTAGGTACTCAGCCCAATGCTCTCTTCATATTGCGTCCTGCCCCCTTCTTTACCCCTCTGCTATGTAAGTTCACTTTTGTGTCTTACCCTCGTGCCTTGATTCTCTGATCTCACTTACATGCCCCTCACTCTTCGCCACCATCTGCTCCGGGTGACCAGGTCCTGCACTCGCTCAGTACCCCGCACCTCATCATCTTCCCATTCCGTCTCACATCGATCTCTTCACATCATGTCTGCCCCTGCCACCTCTTTATACGACGCCGTAGTTATCGGCTCCGGCCAAGCGGGTACGCCCCTCGCATCCGCCTTCGCGAATGCCGGTCAGAAAACCCTCCTCATAGAACGCAGCCACATAGCCGGGTGCTGCGTGAACGAAGGGTGCACTCCTACTAAGACAATGATTGCATCTGGACGCGCTGCCTACCTGGCACGTCGGGGCCAGGACTACGGGGTCCACACGACTGATGCGAAGGGTGCGAATCAGGTCTGGATTGATATGCAGAAGGTGCGGCAGCGGAAGAGGGATATCGTGGACAGTTTCAGGGGCGGGAGCGAGAAGAGGCTGAAAGATGCTGGCGTTGAGGTTTTGATGGGCGAGGCGTCCTTCGTGGCTGCAATGGAGTTGAGGGTGAAGCTGGATGACGGAAGCGAGAAGCGCGTTGAGGGGAAGAAGATTTTTATTAACGTGGGCGAGCGTCCTGCCCCGCCCTCCTTCCCGGGAGTCGACAAATTAGAAAAAGAACAGGTGCTAGACTCGACAACTATCCAAGAGCTCGGTGCAGTGCCCGAGAGACTTGTCGTGATCGGGGGAGGGTACGTGGGTGTTGAGTTTGCGCAATTGATGTCCAGGTTGGGAGCTCACGTGACTGTGGTGCAAAGAGGGAAGCAGCTACTGCCAAGGGAAGACCCCGAGGTCGCGGAGACCTTGAGGGAGATCTTGGAAGAGGACGGCTTGGATATCAGGCTTGGGAGTGAGATTACCGGAGCGGAGCCCGTGAACGGGGATAAGTTCACACTGAAGATCCGGACCGTGGGGCAGGAACATGGGTAGTATTATTCGGAGGACAAAAACCTTACAGCCTAAGGCATCAGCAACTTCACCACCAAAAATCTCAAGACCCCACACCAAGCTCAGTTTTCGCCGCTTTTAAGGTCTCGCAAAATAACTTCGAAAAATTAATTTACCGGGCGCAAAGTATAATCAATCGTACAACACAACCACAATATTTTAAAAATTTAAAAGTACGGTTTGAATCGCAAAGCTAAAGCTTATAATAATTAATTATTTAATTATAAATCCTGTCGCGTTGCAATGCGTAGTGTAAACATGAATTGAAAGCAATGCGGGGGTAGGATCCGCTTGTTAAAGTGGCGGGGCCTTGGCAAGATTTCTCGCTTAAGTGACTGGAACAGGGAATTGATGCCTCAGGTTTTTGTCCTCCGAATAATACTACCCCAGGAACATGAGGACAATATCACGGGAACGCACATCTTGTTCGCAGCAGGTCGGGTTCCAAACACGGAGTCCTTAAATCTGAAGAGTGCCGGCATAGCAATGGATAAAAGGGGGTATATCGTGGCAGACGAGTTCCTGGCAACATCGGCGAAGAGCGTCTACGTCCTTGGCGATGTAAAAGGTCCACCCGCCTTCACTCACATTTCGTACGACGACTTCCGCATCATCAAGCGGAATCTCATAGACAGTTCGGAGCAGTTGAATAAGCTCAGCACAAAGGACAGGTTGGTGCCGTATGTAGTGTACACAGACCCGCAACTCGGGCATGTAGGATTTCATGAAAGGGAAGCGAGGACCACGTTTCCCGGCAGGGCCATTAGGACAGCGAAAATGCCGATGGCGTATGTTGCGAGAGCGTTGGAGACAGACGAGAGCAGAGGTTTAATGAAAGCTGTGGTGGATGGGGATTCGGGGCAGATTTTGGGTTTTACGTGCTTGGGGATCGAGGGTGGGGAGGTCATGGCCGTGGTGCAGACGGCGATGATGGGGGGTGTGACATATCAGCAGTTGCAGAATGCTGTGTGGGCTCACCCTAGCTTGGCGGAGAGTTTGAATAACCTTTGGGGCTTTTTGGTTGAGTAATTATAGCTTTTTACGAATTCTTGTGCCCTGTTGACCTTGGGATGGTTGTCACGGCGGCCCGAAATGAAAAGGGGCAGCTCGGCTAAGTGCCTCGGCCAGACTGTTTACTCCTCTCTAACCCCTGGTAATCCATCTCCCAACTTCAGATCATATTTCTTGATCATGTTCCAGTCGAGTACCGCTGAGCCCAATTTTGAAAGGCTACTTATCTGCAGTTGAGGCAGGACTCGCAGTTCCTGAACCCTCATCCCCAGCTACCGGATCCAATTTTAAGCCCCTGAGCTCATCTACACACTTAAATACTAGTATATACTTGGCGTCCTCTCGTAAAATCTCAAATATGACGGCTCTGTTCACGTTCTTTTCTGTCCTCTTCATTATTTTTCTGCGTGTGTCATCAAGATTCAGTCGTGTTCGTTGCATTGGGCGATTGAGAGAAGTGTACAGCTTGACAAGGTAGTCTCGCAAGCGTACGTAAGCCATATGAAGGAAATCTTAACACTGGAACTTGTGATAACCTGCATCTATTATGAATTATATTGGCGGATTGCCAGCCGGTCTATTTTCTACTTTTTGATACCTGTATCCCAGCAAATCACAAAGTCACAACGCACAAAATCCAAATCCTGACTAAGCCCTTAAGCAGAAGATCTGAGCTTTCAATGCTTGCCCTAAACCTTCAATGAATCTTCTCCGTAACAGTAACAGTCACTGTCTCAGTGACCGTCTCTTTGCCCGAATTTCCCGTGCCCTGCGGTACAGGAATGATCGTCAAAACCGCATTTCCTGGAGTCGCCCCTCCAACCACTGTCGTTGTCGGACTCGGCACAAGAGTGAAGCTCGTCAGCGGTGGCGAAGGTGGCTGGGCAACTGGTGCTGGAGATGAGGAACTCGGTGCTGGGATTTGAATGGTCGTTGTTAAAGTGCTACTCTGGTGAATGGTTTCGGTGACCGTCCCAATGGGAGGAGAAGAGGGTGTGGTGGGTGCAGGTGCTGGGGCTGGCGGTGGATTGGGAGATGCTGGAGGCGAGGCCGAAGAGGAAGTAGGCGGCGGTGAGTTAGAGATAGAAAGTGTGGTCTTGCTTCCAAATGCCGGTGGAGATGAACTGGAAGATGAATGGGAGCTTGCTGTAGGGGATGTTGGGGCAGTGGCAGTGGCGCTTAGAGTCAAGCCCAGCTCGCTTGCAGCTACTGCATTCTCAGCACAGCCTACAAATACCCCTGGCGTGGTGTTCATCGGCAGGGCGTAGCATGCCTGACCGGTAGGGCAGACTTTCTCGATGACAAAGCTTCCTTCGCTGTCACATTTTCCGACATTGCCAGCTATGCAGGCAATTTCATCGCTTGTGCATGGAGACGAGAAATTGAGAGTCGCGAAAAGATTATTGTAGCCTTTTGCCTCTGCGAGATTCGCGCTGGCAACGGCAGGGGATACGGTTCCACTTGCTGGTGGAGCCGATGAAATGACTGTAGGCGCTGCTGATATGGTGTCTGCAGGGATAGAGGTAGTGGGCGGTACATGTTTAGAGGAAGATGGGGATGGCTTTGAGCTGGTTGTTGAAGGGAGTAGACTAGAAGCGGTGAGGGTGGAGAGATTAATCACAATGACTGTGGTTGAGTCTGCCCCGGATCCTGACTGAGAGCCCGGAGATGGGCCCGGGCTGGAAGAGGAAGGGCCGGTAGTTGGTAGAGGAACAGTATTGGTGTTACTGAGTGTGAAAAACGGGACTGAAGTCGATGACAAGGTCGCCAAGGGGGATGCAGGATTGCTTGTGGTTGCCGGAATTCGGTTTGATGTAGGCGAGCCAGCTGTTGGCTGTGCGCCACCTCTTGTCGAGCTGGAATTATTGGGAGCATGTGTACTCGACAAAGTTGAGGGGCTCGAGGAGGATGTTGTCGGCAAGCCGAGAATCTCTGTAGTACTGGTGTTGGGTCCTCCTGAAGCACTTGGTATTTTGCCTCCTTGGTTAGTCAGACTTGATGTAGTGCCGAAACTAGAAGACGCGATCGGGGACGAGGCCGTGGATTGTGCAGTCGTTGAGGAGCTTGTGCTCGGTGAACTGTGGACTGTAGATGCGGGATCTGCCGCACCAGGCGACAGTAAGCTCCCTGTAGGTATTGAGCTTGTTGATGTTTGCTTGAATGAAGATGCAGTCGTGCTCGTTGTCTTGACAATAGATGACGTTGAGGAGACAGGCACATGACTTGAGCTTGATGAGGCCGTGGTAGTGGACGATGTTGTCTCCGGAACAGGTATTATAGTCAGAATATCTGAAGACGAACTGGAGCTCAAGGTCGTCTGTGTTGTATTTGAGAAAGGCACGCTTCGTGGAAGACTATATATAATGTCAGCATCTCCTATCAGAATGTTGGGGGCTCTTACTCTCTGCCATTTTCATGACGCCGCAGCAGACCAGCGGAGCTCAGAGTGGCAAGAGAAATTATCACTGAAACAATTTGTGGACCTTTCATGGTGGCGACTATGTCCGATTTGGATTTGACTGGGATTTGATTTGTATTGGATTCGAAAGCTCCAAATGTGGCCTAACCAGAGGCAAGTTGAGGAATTGAGAAATGCAGCGGCAAGCAGATTGATATATTAGAGATTCGAACTTTTTCCTGTTTCACCGCTTGAAAGGAAAGAGTGACGTTTGACGTTGGCAAAAATTTTCTGCCAAAAATTTTCAAAAGAAGGAGAAAGACAGACAGACAAACAGATGCTTCGAAAGAAGGACAGGCTGACGGAAAGAGAATGATGGTTATCGAGGACGCTTGAACAACCTCATCTTCGGGACACCCGCAGCATCTTGTACCATCTAGCCTCCCGGTTTCAAATATCAAAGGCCATGAAAGGTCGACTGCTTCAGACCTGATAATAGCCCTTGTCTTGGCCCGTTCCTGCTTTACTCCAGCCCTGTTGCATGTTCCGGGCGCCTCACGAAATGAAACCGGGTGACTGACATGCTCTGAGCAGAGAATGAAAAGATGACTAGGAGATGAAATCACGAGTTTGAGAACCGAGGAGTTGCGTGAGCCAGTAGACATGTCGTCGGTCGCGGTTGGATGAGACGGTTGATTTGGCGGTTGCGAGGCGAACGTTTGATGTTGGCGCGTCCACGACGCGAGCCCAGCAATGATTGGCCACCACTATTTTCAGGGTAGACAAAGGGCCTGGAAGGTATGAAAGGGGTTTCATTGGACAAGGTGATTGAGAAGACCTTATTGGAAGGAGCATTAAGCGTAGACGCGCGTAAAATTAGAAGCCAGAAGCGCGGCCGTTCTTAAATGAGCTGAGTCCAATAATGGTCAAAGTCTCGTGACCCAAACACCGGCAACACCTTGAAGCGCTCGATGAGCTGGGCTGGCTGCCTATAGTAGTAACAGATTCACTATTCGGAACCCGCTGGGTATCATTATTTCTTATGCGAAGTTAGACTAGAAGCAAGGAGAACCAATCTGACAAGGGTCACGTGAACATTGGCGCACGTGACTGCCTTGACAACCCTTCTTACCGAGAAAATAAGTGAGAATTGTTCAGTAACTGGAATTATCTCACATATCGACTTACACGCTGATTATGTGCTGTTCACTACCATTGTTCACTGATCAGGCTAGGCAATTATTTCACGTGAGAACCACTTCAGCCACCGCCGGAACTTTGTACAGCCTCATGTTTCAGCTCTGCAGATTTGTTGCGCATCGCAAAAGGGCGATGTCAATCATGTGAGAACTGCATCGTTGATTGGATGAAGAACGACGCCCGGAGCCAATCATTAACCGGTGTTTGCCAGGCGATGCTTGCTAGGCACAAAGGGGGTAGTTCACGTGACCTTTTGACGGATAATCGTGAAATCATTTGTCATTGAAGAATACCTAGGATAAGTCGGGCAACTAATGCTTCTTCGGCTATTTTAAATTAGAGAACACAACTTGAGCTCAGGAAGAACGGAACTGGACAAGGGCGATACCTGAGACATCGCATTGTTTTCGAGAAACAGCGCACTCGCCACGCAGATAAAGTCTTCCCCCCGAGACCACTTCCTCTGAACCAACCTTCCGTAAGATTTGCGATAAATAAATCACACAAAATTCAGATGTCTGATCTTCCAAAACTAGAATTCGATTCAGAGGTGGAAGTAGTTCCACATACTCCTGCGGAGTGGAACAACTGGCGAACAGAAAGCAGTCGCGGCCAACTCCTTCGAGGTATCCACGCAAATGGACATTCCTCCCTCCCAAATGGAGAATCCTTCGACGAGGAAAAAGTGCGAACATTTGTTGAGCAAGAATTCGCAAGGCGTGGGCGCAAACGTCAGGAGAAGCCTGTCATACCGGCGTCACCTGAATCCCCCAGAGCAGCCTCAGTGAGGAGATCTGAAAGGTCTTTTGCACCGAATCCGACGATGGAGCTACCTCAATCTAGCCACAGTGGACAAAATTTGTCCCCTGGACGGCGGGGGCAGGAATCATCAACTACGATTATCGAGAGAGTTGAGCCTCGACCAGAGAAACAGCACCATTCTCCTCGTCGAGATGACAAAATACCTGCTTCTCCTTCACCAACACGCTATGACTCTCCATCAGGAAGAACACTGTGCTCTCCCTCTCCACTGCGTCGCAGACACCAATCATCATCACTTCCTGTACGAACCCCTTTCGGGCCTTTCCCATCTCTTCCAAGAAGACGCCGCTACCATTCTCCATGCCCATCACCAAGTCGTGGCTCGAGTTCGTCTCCTCCAGCAAAAGCAATTAACCCAGACTCAGATGAGCAATGGCGTAAAGACACAGAAGAAAAAACCGCAATTTTCGAACAGCAAGCTATTGATCGCAGATACTCTCCTGAGAAAGCCAAGAACATTGCAGAAGACCGTTTCGGATATAACCAAGTTTGCTCTGCATTGGAAGCATCAATGGAACGGCGACAATCTTGTTCGGAAGAGTTGAACCCCGAGGACGTGAAACCGATTGCATCGGAAGAGTATTGGACTAAATTGGGCTATCAACGGCCACTACCGGGAACAGACCTTGGGACGAGACAGGTTCACCTAATGGAGTGGGTCGCTAAGTATGGGCTCCGTATCAACCTTCGCACTTACATGGGGGGCGGAGGTAGAGGGTCCTCGGGTTATCAAAGTTACGGTCAAGGGCCGTCAAGATCATACTCTGGTATGCGAGAAAATCATTCAATTTATCAATGATACGAACCCGAACCACCAATAGGCAATCAATACTCCTCTGGCAGCATGGAAAATGTCGTCGTAGAGCGTGGAAACCTACAATTCGATGAGAAAATCAATCGCCTCGCCGACGATATCAGAGAGCTAAGAGGTCGAATGGAGGAAGAAAGACATGAAGAGAGGAAAAGAGATTTAGGGACGAGTTGATCGGGTTCAGGTCCAAGTAAAGAAACTTTTGCTATGATCCTGATAATTACTAGAAAGTCCCAACATCGGAAAAAAGTTGTTGTGTAAGACAAGAAATGGATTTTCATCGCAATGATAATCATGCTAGAAAGCTATTCATTGTGAAAGTAGTTACAATCAATGAGCAGAACTTTTAATAAATGCTCTTTAAAAAAGCTCTTAAGTCTCTTAGACCCATGTCAGGACTGTGACTCATGTTGATTGAGAATTGCAGTGTAAATATTGATGAGCATGTACTCAAGACGACCCCTCCAAATGCTCGACACCCTCCTCTGATTTCGCCGAATACTCATTCTGGTGCGCAAATTCTGTACTCGTCGTCAGTATAGATATCATCAACCCTTAGGAGAAAAAATAAAATTGACTTACGATCAACTTTGGTATGTTTGAATTTTCTAGCAAAGACGCCGTTATCGAAAAGCAAGTCGATCTCACCAAAAGTGCGGTCTTTGGTCTCAGGAAGGCGGAACCAGCACCAAATAAGGCAGAGAAGGTTTGTACCAGCATAGAAGAGACCGGCTTTAGCACCCCAATTCCAGGCTAGGCCGTGTCAGCAAATGGAAAAATGCAAACAAATTTTGAGAAGAAAGACTTACCAGTAGGAGAAATCATGCGAGGGGTAACGGAATTACTGAAAATTCCAGTGAGATTGTAGACAAATCTGCCAATGACGATGGTTTTGTAGCGTAGTCTCCCTGATGGCGTCTCTGCAACGATGGGGTAGCAGACTGGTCCAATAGTAATCATGTTTATAAGCGTAGAGATGACCAACAGAATTCCAATCGCCAGTTGAACCTTCGTTCCCTCTGCAAAACCGAGACCACCGATTGCTATAAGGCAGCAGAACATGAGTGCCAGGCCAACCATGTAGATAGTCGATCGGCCGTAGTGAGGGAATAGCAACCAACAGATCAGACCGCCGATAATGTAACATGCTGAAAGGGAGATGTTGATATCAAAGGCTTGGACCTCGGTGAAACCAGCGCGTTCGAGAAAGACGACGGAGTATCCAAGGATGGCATTGCCGCAAAGAATTTGTGCCGCCCAGACAACGCAGTTCTAGAATAAAGACTTCAGTCAGTGCATCGTCCCATCATGCCAAACCCAGAAAGTTATACTCACGATCTCTGTTCGACGCAGATTAGTTCCCCGGAAGCATTCCAAAAAGCTTGCACCCGCAGTCTCGGCCTTTTCAATTTCGGTTGTGTGTCTGATATATGCGAGAGTGGCTTCTACCTCGCGGACCTTGTCTGGTGATTCCTTACGGAGACGCACTAAACTACTCCTTGCCAGATCGATCTTGTCTCGTCTGACAGCATTCCATGGAGACTCAGGGGCGAGGTATGCTGCAATGAGGAGAGGAATTGGCCAGATCCATTGGAGTGCAAAGGGAAGTCGCCAGCCAAGATCGCCTTGGACACTCACTACCGCTCGAACGACACCGGAGGAAAGAAGAATACCTGCACCCCAACACATGCACACGTATGCCGTGACGTAGGGTCTGAGGATCGTTGGTACAACCTCGCAGGCGTAGGTTGTCGAGAGTGTCTAATCGCAAGGTCTTCTGTTAGCTTGTAGACCGCCACACGTTGGATTTTGAATAATACCTGGAAAACACCCCAAGGAATACCACACATCGCTTCACCAAACGCCAAGACCTTCAGAGACGGTGCAAAAAATGGAATGAAAATCACAACCGCCATCCATGCCATGAATACCATCATAGTTGGCCGACAACCAAATCTGTCCTGGGTGTATGCATTTATAACCAGTCCGGCCAATTGACCAACAAGAGATGAATTGGAAAGGCCTGACTGCCATGGAGCACTGATAAGGTTGTGTCCTGAAGCTTCGTTGTATGTTCCAAATCGATTTTGAAATTGTGTCTGGCCATAGAAAGAAGTGATCTGTGCATGGGTGTCAGCTCAAATGCTACGCACTCGGTCACATCATAAGAAAAGAAGTGCAACGTACGACAACCACATCGTAACCCTCCATAATAAGACTGGTGGATAAAAGCATAGCCCAAAATACAGCCTTTTTGTATTTCTTTAACGCTTGCTTGATTGTCAACAGCCGGTCAGCTGCATCACTGTCTTGTGCTTGGTGGATGAGTTCAATGACCGTGGGGTCGTTCAGGTCGAAGCTCGCGAGCTCCTGAACTGTCGGGACAACCTTTTCGTCCTCCATATTGAATTCAATACGGTCGATGAGGAGGGAAGTTGCAGAGTCTGAGAGAAATAGGTGCTTATAAGGCCGATCACAGAGTAAACAGCTGTGTGATCTGCGCACGCCGATCAATTGAACTTTGGGAGAAAGAACGCGGGGATGGAAAAATTAAAGTACGAGAAGTTCCCCATGTTATATATGGGGCCTGCAAGGCCGACCAGCCCCAGAAACCTGATGTTGATGATGGGGGCAATTGGCCGCCCACCGGGATTTGATGACGGGGAGGACCCTTCCGCCCCCACAAAGTCCGGTGGGGGTGCAGCAGGTGCGGAGTAGCAGGGAAATGCGGGGTTGCGGTGGGCTTTCAAGACTGGTCTGGGGAATTGCATGGTTTTCTATAAGCGCTTCAATGAGGAGTCGTGAGTGCCACCCGGTGGAGTGGTACTAGAGAAGTCTCGTGCCTGGGCGCCTTGGTGTGTCCATCGCTCCCCTTCCTGACTCCTCAGCCACAGCCGCTCAAGCATCGGGGTAAAACAAGCGAAGTAAGTCAAAGTAAACTTCTTCGAGCTCGAAATAATGCAATGTCTTTATCGATTCAAAAGTTGGGTGTCGTGAAAAATCAGAGGACAAGTGAGGAAATGAGAGACTAAAATAAAGCTAAAAGTGGTAACGAGGACAGCGGGCGAGGAAGCGTTACCCCTCGAGTTCAAGAGGGACCCCCGCAACGCCTACCGCTAGCTCCAGACCTAGTTTAGCGATTATGAGAACTACAGTCCCCCCATTGTATCCCCGAAAGAACCGTAACTCTTGTAGCTGCTAGCTACAACTAAGCGGTTGACCAGTTGGAGAAGCAAACGGTGATATTTTCAGCGCTCTCAAAATTGCTTTTGATAAGCTCCCTCTTAGCCCTTATGGTAAGGGCGCTATCTCCTTGCAATTCGTTCGGTGTGGAATGACCCGAAAGCGAGAGATTCCCTGGGCAAATCGGGAAATGGACCTGGCATCGATGTAAAGAATTCCACTTCTCATCTCGATGGAGAGGAAGATGGAATGAATAGGGCCAATCCATCTGTGAATTTGGCTCTTAGAATTTGGTTGTTGAAGTTGTTCCTTGGGGCTAGTGCCTTGGATTATGAAACATAGAATGAGAAGAGTGCAAGGCTTGGTGGTGGAGGTTCTCCTCAAAGTCAGGATGGGGTACCGTAAGCTGTAAATGGTAAGTAGCTGGCAGTTAACAAGCGCAGTACGGAGTAGCCGTACAACGGCCGTACGCGAAGCGTCTAGGAAACTGTGGAACTCCGCCACAATATAATGACATACTTCAACAGCAGCATAGACAATAGAATGGGCAACAAAATCATGCATATCCTGGCCCCCAAATACAAAATCTCCACCTAACACAGTTTTCTTTTTACTTTAATTTTTTGAATAAGCACAAGACCCTGTCCTGGGCGTGGCGTGCGACCACTTTATAGTAGTGGTCCTGGTAGTGAATCCTCTCTCTGAAAAAAGGGTGAGAGGGTGAGAGGTTGCTCAATAGAGAAAGAAGTAAAAGTAATAGGGGCGAGGGTGGTCGGTGACAGTGGTAGGAGTAAGAGCAATAGGAGCGAGAAACTGAGGATATACTTCTAAGCGAGGTGGAAGGTAGAAGGTGGAGGGAAAAAGAAACTCAAGGACGTGCGCTGGCTTATACTTACATGCGCGAGTGAAGGGATAAAGCGTAGCCAATGAGAAATACCGAATCTTATTATAAATAAACCAAAGTATTGATTTAAGGCCTCAGAGTGGAGTGAGAGAGGAGGGGGGCAAACAAGTGAAATTATTCTTTAAGAAAGTACTGAACTAGGTATATATACTTAATCTAAATTAACCTTGAACAAGTATAGAGCTTAATAAGTTAACCTTATCTAGAACTAAAATACAGTTTTAGAATAGCTCTCGTAGTTAGCAAGTGGCTTACTAGTCTACTAGGATTTACTAATGAAAGACTGTGTTGATCTAAATGAATAGCATTGCTCAAGGTTGTTCCTACCCTTGAGGTTTAGCGAAACACTAACGGCTTTTAGGCAAAGAAGCAAGCATTTGAATGCCACCACCACCAGGGGGTGCAGGAATTCGTGGCCCACCTAGAATATTAACCTACTTTTTTTTTTCGCACAACCACAGCCTTTTAGCTAGAATTTTTTTCAAGAGATATCAACCTCGCTTTGTAGAGTATTTCTTCTCCGCAAAACAATTGTCTAGCTATTGTTATTGTTGAGATATTCTTAGTGTTCTTCGCTTGGGTGGGCTACGAATTCCTGCACCCCTCTGGTGCACCAATAGGTCTGCTTAGCTAATAAGAACACGTACCTGAGCGGTGAGACCTACTCTGATCTCTCGATCTTGGCGACCATCAAGCTCAGCAAAATAACCTCCACGGAACACCCCGCGTCTTACTTCTCATTTGCTACGTAGGTCATATGATTAGCGAAACCTAGTGTGGATCCCCGCATATTCAGTACGCTTTTCAGGCCGGTCTTCGACATCATCTTAATCATTAACCGCATCAGGCATATCTCAGCCGCATCACATGCTCGACATGTTTACTAAGACGCGGGGAAAAGTGATCAGGTATATCCATAGACGCAAAGAATAACATTTCCCACTTTTTAGTTAGCTGACCGAAGCAGCCTAGTTAGGGGTCAGAATAAGTCCTCCGCTTCTAAGGTTTTATCACCAGAATCTCCACTGTGCAAAGATTGTCGAAAGGCTCTAGACTTGTGGGGCTCAGAAAAAGACAGAGCAAAAGCAGGAGACGGACGACCTAGTCGGGGTAATCCTGAAACATTGCTACTACTCGTTGAAAGCCGCCTCGCAGACCGCGTTGCTACGGGATGCAGTTTGTGCACCATGGTCTACGATTCGTTCGAAGGCGAGACAGGAAGCTGGTTGGAACCCACTTTTCGCAAATTGGAGAGAGATGAATCGGAGAAGTGGGGCTACGTGCGAACTTGGCGTCAAGGAGGTCCGCCGGACGATAAGTATCGTGATACTGATATTTCCATCCGCCGTTTCCAACCTCAGGTTGAGATGCACTTTAGTGTGAGCCTGCATCGTGTTGACGAGAAGCAGTGCACAGGTAGGTTTCTATGAAACCTCTGAGTGTATTTACAGAAGGCCCGCTGACCCTCTGAATGCAGCGTGCTCTAGAGGCACTCCTCATGATGTGGTGACCCGCAGCCCTCCACCTTGGGAACTCATGAAGACATGGTTGAAAGATTGCATTGAGACTCACTATGGAGCATGCACTTCCTTACCGTCCGAATTCCTTCCTAGCCGGCTTCTCTATGTTGGGACGCTCTCCGAACCAACATTACGTATCCAGCTTCGCGACGAAATCCAGAAGGGGACTCATTATTTGACGTTAAGCCATTGCTGGGGCCCCGTAGTCCCAAAACGACTCCTTTTGGAAAGTCTGGACGAGTTTCGCAGATACATTCCCACAGACGGGTTATCAAGGACCTTCCAAGATGCGATATACGCCACAAGGCAACTAGGGATGGAGCACATATGGATCGACAGTCTCTGCATAATACAGAACTCTGCAGAGGAGTACGTCAACCTTTTATTTTTATTTTTCATAATTTGCCTTTTTCGTGATGTGCGGTGGCTGAGAGGCTCAAGTTCCTTTGAGAGCAATTATGTGTACGGTTCATATCTGATCATCGGTCATGGTATATCCCATAGCTCTAGAGCCTTCACTAGTACCGGGACCAAACATGCTGACTGGGTGTAGCTGGCAGAAAGAAGCAGCAATGATGGGCGAAGTGTATGCCAGCGCTCTCTGCAATCTTGCAGCCACTGCAGCTAGGGAGGGGACTCAGGGATTATTCCTTGATAAGTTTCCACCGCCGCAAGTTGCGATTGACATCGATAGATCAAGAGACCTATGGCACTTGATACAGAACCCTAGCACCATGCTGGGTGACAGGTTGAACTTTGCTCCCTTAAATTGGCGCGGCTGGGTCTTCCAAGAACGGTTTCTAAGCACACGAGTGATCCACTTTGGACGAAGTCGTGTCTACTGGGAATGCGGAAAGAAGACTTGTTGCGAAGTGCCTGCCAAAGCAATCGACAAAGATCTGGTCTCAAATTCATGGACGAACCAATCGAAGAGTTCTTGGCAGAGCGTCTTGCGTGGCTCGGAAACTGTGGATAAAAATAAAGCCGTGGAGGTGTGGATGGCAATCATTGATCACTACAGCTCGCACGGTAATTTCACGTTTGTGACTGACAAGTTGGTTGCAATTGGAGGCCTTGCTTCGCACGTGCAGAAGTCGACACAATGTCGGTATTTCGCGGGTGTTTGGGAACACAACCTTCTGTCTCAACTCTTGTGGGATGTGGGAGAAGGAGGCGCTGATCGCAATCTCGCCGAAACTCCATACGTAGCCCCCACTTGGTCATGGGCTTCAGTCAATGTACCCATCAGTCGCTACTTGAGAAGTAAAGTCAACTACAAACCCTCGGCGACTGTCGAGGTTCACAATGTGGATGTACAACTAATCACTGACAACTTTGGACAAGTCAAGGGAGGATCGCTTTGTCTTCTGGGTAGACTCGGCGTGGTACATGATTTAAATGACAAACTTTCGGGAAAAGGTGAAGCTCGATGGGCTGGGATCCAAGTCAAGATGGATCGGAAAGGGAATACATCAACTGGTCATAAATGCCAAGGATATTTACTGGTGGTTGAAGTGCAACGTGCCGACGGAATTGTCGAAGGGGCTGGTCTCGTTCTTGGAATTGTTGATGAGCCAGAGAAGCTGGGAAGTAAAAATGTTTTCAAAAGATTAGGATTCTTCGAGTTCTGGTTTGGGAAGGGAACTGAAGACACAATTGCCAAGATCGAGGATGAATTTGATGGTACGGCACTCGCTGGAAAGCTGGAAGTCGGCTCAGAAAAGGGTGGGAAACCACAGTATCTCATTACCGTTATCTGAGGATTGACGAGGGGTACTATTAGCAAGTTATGCTAGAAGTTCTGACCGGAAGTAGCTCCAATGCTTTCCCCTAGCCTCCAGTGTGCTGATCGTGGTTGAAACGGGCACCTTGTGTCCAGTATATCCGGGGAGATGAAGATGCTGAAGAGGAAAAGAGATACCCATATTTGAAGTGTGAAGTTGGCCACATTGACACGCAAGGCGGTTGTCCATTTCTTGGTCAAGTACATGGAAGGCAAGGTCCGATTTAAGGACTACTCACGTGAGAATGATCACCTGACTGTTCGTTCTTTATGTGGCTGATGGATAACAAAGTATTTAGGTTAACAGGATCTAGAGCCTCAATTGCGCTTCTATTAATATATCTAGCAGGCAATACCAATTATTTGCACCTTTCACTTAGGCACGTGACACAATTACCCCTCGAGACGATTTGTTGCATATCGCGAATCATGCCCAAGTTTGCCCAAGGCGTGCCCCTTTTCCAGCAACCCTGCCAACTTTGTTCGCCCGTTTTCTTCTCCGCCGCGTAGATTCAATCTCTTGCATCTCACATTGCGAAATCCGCAACCCTTCAAGCTGCTCGTTAGAGACGGCGCTCTGACGGTGTGAGTACTATAAATACCCTTCCTTGCTGTTGCACCGATTTGGCGCACTATTTGACCTCGAGGGACCTCACGGACTGCTCACCGCGTTCACTGTCAGCCCCTGAGCGTGGCACGACTCATCAATTCGGATGATTGAAGGATCATGATGACGACCATCGCCATCAATTTTTCTAGGCGCCATGATGAGAGGACTCTGAACTACAGAATCGAACTATTGATTGTTTTGAATTTTCGCAGGCTCCGCCCCGTACGGAAGGCCATAAGGACGTGATGTCTCAACTAATTCATAATTCCTAATTTCTTTGTCCCGGCCCCACATATCCCCCCTTCAAAACACCTCGAATACCTTGTTATACCGCACCCCACCCAAAAAAAAACTATCACTAATTTTTCAACGCCTAGAGCCTAAAATTTAGTGATGATTCCCTGTAATTACAGGGCATTTCTCACTAATGGCTCGGGCCACACAACTCGGGCCCTAAAACTCTCAATTCCCGCCCGACTCTCGACTCTCAACTCTTAACTCTCAACTCTTAACTCTCAACTCTTAACTCTCAACTCTTAACTCTTAACTCTCAACTCTTAACTCTTAACTCTCAACTCTTAACTCTCAACTCTTAACTCTCAACTTTTAACTTCGACCTTTAACCTTCAACTCTCGACTTCAATTCCAACTCCCACTTTATTAAATATTTAAAATAAAAAAGTTAAATTTTATAAAAAGTATAATAAATATTAAATAATACAAGGTCCTTAATTAAGAGAAGGTTTAAAAAATTAAGGTGAAGGTATTTAAGGTATTCAAGGTATTCGAGGTGTTTTGAAGGGGGGATATGTGGGCCCGGGACAAAGAAATTAAGAATTAGGAATTAGCTGAGATATTAAAAGGATGTATGAGAGCGTTTTTGGTATATGATAATTGAGTTATAAGGCAATATCGGTAATTGCCCTGGAATATTACTTTTCGCACCGAGGGAGCCCTTCACTGTTACACCACACGATAACGGCACGGTCATATAATATAAGAATCGGACAGTATCTTATTTAAGGTACCTCTTAATATATATTTTAATTTGGAACGATTTGGACTAGAATTAAGGGTCGAGGAGAGCAATCGTGATTTTTGCAAGTCTTTATAACGGCCTAGACTTGCATAACGTTGTGCTAGTCACATGTCCCTAAAGTTCTTAGTGTCACGTGACGGATTGTGCACGTGACGAGTAAATTTAGGCTTGGGATAAATTTGGGCTTAAGGGAAATTTACAACACTAAGCCTAATTGGGAAGGGCCACAAGCGAAACCTAGATATTTAAGGAGACTCGATCCTCGAGCTCCTCCTTTCCTCCTTAACTTAGTTTTCTCAATAAACGGTATTCCCTTATAAGTACTCTACTCGTGAATTCCCTTTATAGGACTGTAATATTAAACTAAACTCTCTCTTTCTGTCTAGAAAGGCTCTCGAATATCCCCTTGAAAAAATGATTATTTACTTTCGAAGAATAATCCTCTATTAACCAAACCCATTACAAATACCCTCAAAATATCCCCTACCGATATCTCTCCTAAAGACTGTATCCTTTATCCTCAAATCCCTACTCGTATCTCTATAATCGACTCGGTATCCCGGAAAGGTAATCCTATTACTGGTCTGTCTCGTATAAGTAATCCCATTATCCTAGAAGATATTTACTCTTATATAGTCACTTTATAATAAGTCCAGGTTACTATACAAATCGAGAACAAGAAGTAATATTAAGCCGATCACGAAGCCCTAGACAGTGTAATTAATAATCTAAATTATATTATAAGTAAGGATAACAGTCCCAGAGGACACTCTACCAGTCGAGTTCCAGAACAAGTATCTGGCCCCGTCCGAGTCCGCCCCTCAGTCGAATAAGAAAGCCATGAGTATCGTCAGGCCCGCTCCACTAAGGTCCCTGATCCAGTAAAGCTCAGTGATAGTATTAGTCCGATTTATAACTACTGGCACATCCAGATTATTGGCAAATTCAAGGTTAATACCGATCACTTCGCAGATAAGGATACTTATATATACTATATCTTTAATATTACTAATAGAGACATTCAGTACTACTTGTATACTCGATACCAGCCTAATACCACTAACCCCTTCAAGACAGTTACCGAGATGATTGACTATCTCGGAAAATACTTTATTAATCCTTATTATATATATAAAGTTAAGTGGGAATATAAGAAGATATATATAAACGAGACTTAAAGTTTCTACAAGTTCAAGACTAAATTTATTCACTTGACTAATAAAGTTCAAATTAATCTCGATAATCATTTGGATAAGATATATAATAAATTAATACTTTCCCTTCAAGAATAGTTCACAGGCCAGTACTATAATATTAAGACTCTATAGAATCTTTATCTTATTACCTTATCTATTAACTCTAAAATAAAGACTTTATAGAATTATAAGAATATCCGCGAATATATTAAGACTCGAGTTATAACTATTACTCCGATCTCTATTACTTCCAAGACTTTCAGTATAGTCTTGTCCTTTATAATCACTATTCCTTAACTCTTTACTATAATCCAACAATCCTTCACACCGGCCAGAATAACCCCAGGCGTCAGAGACCCTACTATCAAGAAGGAAGGCACTCTTACTCTCTTAATCTGTTATAACTACTCTCAGCCAGACCATATTACCCGTGACTGTCTATTACTAAAGTATATAACCGATATCAAGGAAATGGAAGAAATAGAAGAAATTATTAATATTGAGAATATATCGGGAAATAAAGATATCTAGGAAAAGACTCTCTCTTAGACAAAATTGGGATTAATCTTATAGAGATTGACCTGAATTAGTTAATAGGTAAAAAGCACTTTATTATACCTTATAATTTATCTTTTAATAGATATTTGATTAATATCTCTTCCCTTATTAATTCCGGAATAAATAGTTTTACCTTTATTAATACTCTTCTTATTATAAATATTATCACTTTCTTTAAATTCAAATTCCAGTATTTGCCTAGACCTCTCGGGATTAAAGGATATAATAGTAAATTAGAAAAGAGTATTACTCATATCTTATAACTATATCTCACTATTAATAATTAATAATAGTATAATATCCCCTTATTAGTCCTTGACCTTGATTCTCATAACCTGATCCTTGACCGTAAATAACTAGATTACTTTAATCTTCTTTTTAATATACGAGAATAAAAGCTCATATAGCCTCCGGATCTATTACCCTCTCACTTCCTTATTCAAGAGATTATTATTCCTCGAGAAATTATATTCCCGGTTCCGAAATACTCTTCTAGTCTTGAATACTAATAGGATATTAAAGACTGAGATTGAACTTTCGATTAAGAAAACTAATAATAAAAAGCGAATAGATAAGTTTATATAAAAAACTATAATATAGAAAATAATATTATTAATAATTTCTCTTTATATAAAAGCTCTATTATATTCGGATCGGATCTCGATTCAAAATCAGATCCGGATAAAGAGTCTAAATCAGTTCCTATTATTTCTCTTTAATAGAGACTAAAAACCCTCTATTTATACAAATAGAATATTTAAGAATAGTATAAATATATAAAGGACTTATTAACTGGTATTATATATCCAAAAGACATTCCCTATAAGAAGAGACTCTAGATGGAAAAGGAAATAGTAATCGACTCTATTATTAATATTATAAGTATTAGTAATATAGGTATATACTATAACCTTTAGTAATCTAATAATAAGGCCTTCATCACGAGTCTTTACGAAATCGATAGTCTCTTAAAGTAATAAAGAGAATCCTTATTAGAAGTTGAGACTAAAGAACCTTTTATCCCTGACTTTTATATTAAATACACTAATATTTTCTTAAAGACTATATCCGATATTTTACTTTCCTATTAAATATATAATTACAAGATATAATTAAAAAAGGAAATTAAAAGAAATTTAGAATATAGTCCCTTATATAAGATAATAATTACCGAATTAGAGACTATAAAGAAATATCTTTTAGAGAATCTAGATAAGGGTTTTATTACTTCTAGTCAAATTCCTTTTATAATTCCCGTATTCTTTATATAAAAGACTAATAGAAGTTTATAATTTTGTATTAATTACTAGAAGTTTAATTAAATTATCCGAAAAAACTAATATTCATTCCCTTTAATTAATAAAATACTAGTCCGAATCAATTATACTAAAATCTTTACTAAATTTAATATCCGATAAGCTTTCTATTAAATTTATATAAACCCTGATTTAAAAGAGTTTATAATATTTAAAATATATTATAGTTTATATAAATATAAAGTCTTGTTTTTTAAATTAATAAACGGGCCAATCATTTATTAATAATATATAAATAATATCCTCTTTGATTATTTTAATGATTTTTATATAATTTACTTTAATAATATCTTTATTTACTTAAATAATAAACTGGAATATAAGGTTTATATTAAAAAAGTCCTTTAATAATTCCGTAATATTGATTTATAAGTGGACTTTAAGAAGTATAAGTTCTATATTACTTATATAAAATACTTTAGATTTATTATCTTAACTAATAGTATTGAGATTAATTCTAATAAGATTACTATTATAAAAAACTGGAAAGTTCCAAATATAATTCGAGATATATAAGTCTTTCTGGATTTCTGTAATTTTTATAAAAGGTTTATTTATAATTATAGGATTATTACTAAATCTCTAATAAATCTCACTCGAATAGATATATTATTTTTATTTAATAAGGCCTATTAGAAAGCTTTCAAGGAATTCAAAGTCTGTTTTATATTATCGGATCTATTTTATTATTATAATCCTAAAAGATAATTTATAATCGAGACTAATATAGAAATAAATAGTATCCTGTAATATACTTCTATATTATTTATAAAATATAATTATAAGATATATAATAAGGAAATATTTATTATTATATAATCCCTAGACTAATAAAGATTAGAGTTTCAAGGAATAGTATATTATATATAGATTTATATAAATTATTATATACTCGAATACTTTATAATAATTAAGAAGTTTATAAATAGATAAATTAGATAAATTAAAACTTTAATAAAATATTATTTTATTATCTAATATAAATTAGATAAATAGAATATAAAGGCTAATACTCTTATATATCGAGATAATAAAGTAATATAATAGGATAGTATTAAAAAGAAATATTAAATAAGATCTTTTCTCTCTCAAGATCAGATTAATCTAAAAGTACTCCAGAATCTCAATATCAAAATTAATACCCTATCCCCTATTTAAGAAGAAGATTCATTTAATAAAATAAATAGACTAGTCAAGAAGATCCTATATAAAAACCGAATAGTCCCTTTATTATAAGCTCTCTATAAGTAGACTAAGAGAGGAGATAATAACTTCGCCTTAAAGGATAGTTTACTATTATATAATAAATAACTAGTAATACTGACTAGTCAAGTTCGAATAGAATTAATCCGTGAAGTTTATAATCAGATATTCACTATTTATTCTGGAAAAAATAAGATATATAAACTATTATATTTAAGATATTACTAAAAGAATATATAATATAATATTATCTAGTATATCCGTAATTGCCAGTCCTATAAATAAATTAATATCTCGAGAAATAAGACTCCTAATCTCCTTTAATCTTTATCAATTCCGGAATACTCTTAATAATATATTATAATAGATTTTAAATTAATATTCATTTCAAAAACAGATTACGATTTGATATTTATTATAATTGACCGATTGAGTAAATAGTCTATTTTAATACTCTATTATAAAATAATAATAGTAAAAGATATAATTCGAATTTACTTTTATATAATTTATTAATATTATAGTCTTTTTATATTAATTATTTCTAATTACAGTTCTCAATTTATATTAGTATTTTAAATAGAGTTTAATAGGATATTAGATATTAAATTAAAATTATTTATAATATATTATTTCTAGATAGATAACTAGATAGAAATTATAAATTAATATATTAATTAGTGATTATATTTATATATTATATACTATTAGGATAACTGAAATAAATATCTGTTTATAATTAATTATATTCAATTTATACTCTCTTATAACTCTATTAATATATTATTTTATAAACTCCTCAATAATCGACTTTTATAAACCTCTTTCGATTAATCTATTCTAGAGATAAAACTTCAAAACAAGTTTAATATCGAGAAGATTTAATAAATTACTAAATATATAAAAGATATTATAGAGAAAAACAAAGAGAATATAAAATAAGTATAATCAAGAATAGAAAAGTATACTAATATAAAGTATTATTCTATAGATTTCGAAAAGGGAAATATAATATATATTTCGATTAAGAACTGGAAGATTTAATATTCTAACTATAAGTTAAACTATTAAATGGCCGGATTATATCCTATTATATATAAGGTTAATAATTTCTATAAAGTCAAATTGCCTAAAAGTATCAAGATCTATAATGTCTTCTCTTCTAACTATTTATAAAAGGTTACTAATAATCCGTTACCCGATTAGAAGAATGAATTACTATTACCGATCGAGGTAATATCTAATAAAGAGTATAAGATATAGGAGATTCTGGTATTGAAAGTAGTATAAAAGAAACTCTGGTATAGAATTAATTGGATCGGATATAATAAAGATCTTAACTAGTATTCTGCTTCTGACCTGAAATACTCTCTCCACAAGTTAAGGATTTACTATTTGAATAATTAATAATAATCAGAACCCCCGAAGAGATTAGTTGAATGGATATAGGCTTGGGAGAATAGTATTAAGGATTATAATAATCTGGATAACGATTCTATATTGTCTATCCGCTTGAGGATAAGCTTTTTCAAGGGGGAGAGTGATATAATGGTTTAGACTTATATAATGTGTGTGTGTGTGTGTCTGTATTTAATGTCCGACGGATAGCGGCACGTGGCCCCTGTTCTAGGGGAGCCTATAGGACTATAGGATACTATAGGCTATAAGGACTATATAATCAATTCTAACTACTTCTAACTATTACAATTTGTTTTATATACAATTGTATTTTTACAATTCTATAACTATTTGTGATTATTCCCTATTACAAGTATATTTTACTATTCCTGTTATAATTAGTTTTTCTATCTATAATCCGCTATTCCCAGTCTACTCGCTCCTATTGCCTATTATAAGTGTAAAAGAGATAAGGAAAGTGAGAAAAGAAAAGGTGAAGACTATAGATATATGTGATATATTGGACTAAAAGGGTTTCTCTAGTCTAGTATATAGTTTATAGGTATTTATAAAGAATTGTGAACTCGTGATCCAGTCTACTAGAATAGTAGTACCCTTTATTATCCCTAGTAAGTATATGATCTTATTTATTATAGATACTTTCGGGCCAAGTTGGTTTATATTACTTTTCTTATAAAAGAAGAAGTATAATAGGGACTTTAGTTATCCGTAATTATAATTAAATATAATATTGTAATAGTGAAAGCGATTGTGATATACTATAAAGTCTCTATAATATATCCGTGAGACTAGTATCCGCCCAAATGCTTCTCTTTTAAGTCTAAACTCTATTATATTATACACGTATTATATACCGAGGTCACGGTAGCTTTACGGGATTGTGGTAAGTTATAGTTGTGTGAGAGAGTTGTCTACCTTGACTTTTATAAGTCTCTTGAGGGAGGCGAGTATATATATAGCCCGTGGGAGTGGGGGGAGAGTAACTCCTTCCTTTGCGGCTTGATCGACTGTTTCGTTATCTGGAACACTAACGTGTCCTGGTATCCAGTGGACCTGTAAGGCACTCGGGAGTGTGTATAGAAGACACTGGTGTAGTGGCCACTGTTGTATCACTTCTTGGAAGTCTGTGAATACCTGTTATAACGAGTCTATAAAGGGCGAGAGGAGATAGTAGGCCACTTCTAGATTGTCTAAGAAGACCTATAGGTCAGTTGCTAGCTTGGCTCCCGGTGACGTGAGCGTGCTATATACGCTCTCGAGAGTGCCTGCTATTTCTGTATTAAAGACCTCTGCGTGTGGGCCAAGGGACTTTGATTTACGGTCAGTTTATAGGCCATATTGGTAGGTTACGGTCCTATAACCAGTGACTCTGTCTGTAGACTTGCTTTTTAATCTGTTAGAGAATACTTGAATATTGCCAGGGGGTATTAGCGGTAGGAATTCTAGAAAGTCTATTACGGCCTTTACTTTTGTCCGCTCTTGTGGGGTATTAATCCTTTTATAAGTGTCCGCGCGAGTCTCTCTTATAGTCCACGGGGGGACTTGGAGTGGATTGACCTGTTCTGTCCGTGAGAGAGAGAGTAGGAGATATATAAAGTGTATATTACTTATCTTTGTCTATAAGACTTGCGTTTTGCGGGCTGTAAGTGAGTATTACGGGTCTAGTCGGGTTGTCCTCGAAGCGAATATACTTATAATAAGGTTAAGTTTAATCTCTAGTGACTATAAGTATACTTCTCTATATAGAGTTGCAGTTTATATAGTTTTATAGACTGGAAGGATAGTTCTTATATTTATAAGTACTACTTTTTCCAATAGGCCTAAGTGGGAGTCTATCCGGTTTAAGATATATTATCCGTTTTTTATCTTAGTCCTGTCTGGTTATTAGATCTCAGTCGTAAAGTAGTCTTTCTTGAGGATATAAACTTTTACGACTTATTATAGGAAGATTAGTGGCATTCCGTGAATTGTCTTGTCTAGGGAACGGAGGGTATTATTAACTGTAAGGGCCTTTGTGGCTAGAATACGAATATATAATTTAAATAATAGCTTCTTATTAAAGAATATATCTAGTTAGTGTAACGGGCCAGTGGCTTCTTGTATAATGTGAATACTAGTAGTAACGGTGGGATTACTAACTAACAGTGAGTCTGTTTGTTATTATATAAAGTGGATTAGCTTTGACTTCTTAGAGTTAAAGGTAATCCCCTCAGTCTGTCCCTATTGGAGGGCCTCTTGAGTGTCTGCCTGTAAGTTATTATAATTGTCTTATAAGCTCTTGGAAATAGTAAGTAGGGTAATATCATCTATATAGCCAAATCTGTGTACTGATACGCCTAGTCAAAAGAGTGAGACTATATATAGTATAAAGAGGATTGGTGAGATAGGGGAGCCTTAAGGCAAGTCGCACTGAATTACTATCTCTAGACCTATTTCGTTATCTAGCCGGATCCTCACAGTCCGCCGTATAGTAAAGGAATATACCTAGTGGACTAGGTGATCAGGCCAGTCTTATTCGCGGAGTCTAAGGGCAAGTCGGCCTGGGAGGACTGTGTTAAAGGCTCCCTTCACGTCTATGGTAAGTAGTGAGGCCTTGTAGCCAGACACTAAAGCTTTCTCAATATCATGTGTAAGGTATGTTATAAGGTCTACGGACGACCGTAACGGAAGGGCACCAAATTGCTGGCTATTCGTCACTTATAAAGTGACTGTGAGCCAGGTCATCTTGCGGGCTAGGAGCTGTTCGAGACCTTTGCCTAGTACTAAGAGCAAGGCTATAGGCCTATAAGACCGAGGGGAGGAGTAGTCTGCTTTATTTGGCTTGGAGATAATTGCGAGTATCGCAGTCCGGAAACAAGTAGGATAATAACTGTAAAGTAGATATTATTGGAAGAGGAATGTGACTCTTGTATTTATCTGTGACCAGGCTACTTGTAGAATGGCTATCGGTACTTTATCTGTTCCAGGAGCTGTATTACCGGTTTCTATTATAGTTTTACGGATATTATTGGCCGTAATGGGGAGGAAGTCTATATAACGGATAGTAATTATAGGTATATCGGGCGGTATATTACTCGCTTTTACTTTACTAGTAAGTAGCTCTGTAACTAGTAGTTCCCTTTTCTCTTCCGTGAACTTCGCGAGTGGATTATTTGGGTGTAATGGGTCCTTAAATAGAGGGCTCCGGTAGATACCAGTCGACTGGTATTACTTAATTATCCGGAAGATATTTATAGGATCTGTAATTGAATCTAACTTTATTATCTAATACTCATTTTTGGCTTTACAGACCGTATTTTGTAGTTTACAGACTGATTCTGGCGTGAGGTCCTTGCGGTTCTCATTTGCGGTTACCTTACAGTCTGAGTTCTACTATAACTGGCCTGTATTGTGTCCTGTTATCCGTTTTACTACTTTCGAGTAAGTATTCTGGAGTGACTGGGTAATTTGTAAGGCTTTACTATTTAGGTTAACTATACCCGGGATATCTGTAAGGGTAGGGTAGTAGACTAAACTAGACTGAAGTGTATTTTTGAAGATATCTATATTTAAAGTATTAAGTCTGAAGTGTTTTATTGGCTCGTTTATACGTGAGTTCCAGCGGACTATTATAAGAAGGGAGTAGTGATCGGAGGTTAAGTCTAAGTGACTAGTCAGGGTAGTATAGGCTAGGAGGGGACTAGTGAAGAAGGCTAGGTCAAGTGTATTACCTTGATTATATATGGGAGTATCTATAAGGCTTATATAAACAAAGCTGTGAGAGTCTAGCTAGTCTAGTAGCACTTCTATTTGTCCAGACAGGGTATGGTGGACTGAGTCCCAGTTGGGGTAATAGAGGTTAAAGTCACTTACTATAAGGCCGGATTGCTAGAGATACTGTGGGGAGACCGTGAGAGCTCTTATAGCAGTCCCTGTATCCGTAACGCTTATAGGAGTATTGTAAATATTTGTAATTATAAAGGAGAGTGTATTACGGGTCTGGATTTATAGGAATACTAAGTTTCTAGATTTACAAGATTATAACTGAGTGGTTTATAGCCCGGTTCCTTTACGGATATAAGAGATGACTCACGGGTATATTATCTAATTGTCTATAGGTATAAATAACTCGTAAAGGGAATGGGACTTAGTAATCCTTTATAAAAGGTCTATAAAGATATATAACTCTTATATAAGAATAATATTAATTAGCAAATCGGTTATAAGTAAGAGAGCAATCTCGTATGAGATAACTGCTTTACCTATATTTACTTATAAGATCGTGAAAGGTTTTGTAGATAAGGACTTAGTCCTCATTTTCAAGAGGGGAGAAAGTATTTAGGGATCTCGGGTTAAAAAATCGGGGAACTGAAAGGGTGAAAGGGACTATAACCGTTACGGTTACAGGAGGCCGTATAGGTATTACAGGTCCGGAAGAGGTTATAGGTATGTCTGTAACGGGAGTGTGGATATAATTAACAGTTATAATTACTCTTTTGCGGACTGCCTTACTAGCTTTGAGGATTACTACTATCTCTGGCTTCGTTTTCGGATAAAGAGGAACAGGCCATAAAGGGCAAGATAGTTTATCTGCCGGGTAAGGCCCTTTATAATATAGGCACTTTGGAGGGCACTAGTGCGGGGCTATAGTGTTACAGTTCGAGGTATGGGAGTCCGCGTTATAGTTATAAGAGTCACATATATTATAGTATTACGGGCGGGCGTATGTGCGGATATTATACTACTAATAGCAGCGGGTATATTGGATCGTTTTCAGTTTAGTTTTGATCTCGTGAGTCTGTATTACTATATCTAGGATCCGTAAGTGCCTTGGTAACACTTTGTGAGTATTCGCGAGGAAGTATACTGTCTAGCTAGTATTAAAGAGACCTTCCTTTTTACTAGAAAGGGTCTTAGTGAAATGGACAGGCTACTGGCCAGTGATATCTTGAATAGTAGAGTATAGTATCTCGCTTATAACTATATAGTTTTGGACCTGGAGGAGGGGGTCAAGTAGTCTGACAGACTGTGGGATATTCGTTAACCGGTATAAAACCTATAATTACGGGTATTCTACACGATAATCGGAGATCTTATTACCTATTAAGGCTGTGTATTATATTAAGGTAGTTAAGTCTTTAGGAGAACTAGTACAAAGAGTATAGCCGGAGGGGATTACAAGGACCTCCTTAAGTAAGGGGGTGTCTGTTCCAAGGGTTTACTTAAGAGTAGTGAGGAGTGCGAAGGAGCCTGCTGCCCTTGCTGGGTGGGAGGGGCCTATACGGACGAATAGTCGGGTATCCGGGCGAGTAATGGCTGTTTTAACTGTGGGCTTTTGCTGGACTAACTTAGTCAAGGGGGCAGGTGTAGTACTAGCGGTGATACTAGTATAGGTGGCGGGGGGGGTTATAGCTTGGGGACTAGGGCGAGGGGCAAGTATAGGTACAGGTATAGGCGGTTGGACCGCTTGGGGAGGGATAGTACTAGGGTTATTGTAGATTCCTTTAATATAGGACTCGAAGTATTTGTTTGTGATAGTCGTAATTTCAGTGTAGAGCTTTGTGAGTGGCTTTCGGAGGTGGGTAGGGAGTTTGCGGACCTCGTCTGATTGTATATAAGAGTCCCAGAGGTTTGCGATCGGGTAGAAGACCCGCTGGGCGTCCGTAGAGCGGACTTCAGTTACCTTTACCAGGTGGGTAAGGTCTTGGGCGAGGGAGTGGGTGGAATGCCCAGGGTTAGGGGGTATAGGGGGGGCTATTCTAGGAGTGTGACGTGTCTAGAAATGGCCTATGGGGGCCTGTAGGCTAGGGAGAGGGTTTAGAATATGAGTATTCAGGTCGAATAAGCCAGATTACGCGTTTAAAACACGCGTTTTCCGAGAAAAGTCGATGAGGTGTGATGTTGACTTGCATGACGTTGCACTAGTCACATGTCCCTAAAGTTCTTAGTGTCACGTGACGGATTGTGCACGTGACGAGTAAATTTAGGCTTGGGATAAATTTGGGCTTAAGGGAAATTTACGACACTAAGCCTAATTGGGAAGGGCCATAAGCGAAACCTAGATATTTAAGGAGGCTCGATTCTCGAGCTCCTCCTTTCCTCCTTAGTTTAGTTTTCTCAATAAATGATATTCCCCTACAAGTGCTCCACTCGTGAGCTCCCTTTGTAGGACCGTAATAGTCTTCGTTTAAATAAGGGACTCTAATTGACTGGAATAGGGGCCCCTGAAATTTTGAAAAGGCCAAGGCTTGTGCCCGCCTGGACATACTATTACTATAGTATAGTACTCTACTTTGCTCTCCTCTAGCTATAATCTACCTGTATAATAACTAAACCCTCTTGAGAGCATCTATAACCTTGCTTAGTGACACTCCTGCCCTCTTATACTTATCCTCTAGTTATAATACGACTCGATTATAGGCCTTTGTGTCCGCCGGCGCCCTGCCGGCTGCTACCAGATGCCGGATCTCTATAATCAGAGTCTTCCGCCTCGAGTAGAACTGGCGCTCGGAGGCTATTATAGGCCCTGTACACAAGCTCGCGCTATACCGCGTATCCAGTTACTCGATTGAGGACTGGCCCGCGAGCCCGACTATCCACTCGCACCACAGCTCAGGGATTATCTGTATTATCCTCGATATACGGTATAGCGGCGGCTCTGCTACCTGCGCCAGGGCCGTAATAGGCAAGACGACTGGCCGGTTCGGTAAAGGGGAGGCTCCCGTTAGAGACACCGCTACTACCGCGAGAACAAGAGCGAACTGGCCGCCACGGGGCACAAAGTGGAAACTACCTCTAACAAAGTCATTAAGGGTATCCGCAATCCTCTTTATCCTTTACTCGATTCGTGTTATCAGGAGGCCTTCTAGAGAGTAGAGTACTTGAATATGAGTCACTTAGCCATTCTAAATAATACTTGTTATTATATATAAATAGTTATTAATAGCTAGTATAACCTTTTAAATAATAATTGTATATAAGTCTTACTCAATTATAATAACTAAGGCGCCCTTGACACGGAGCTCAAAGTCCTTGTACTCTTGTGTCTCAAAGAGCGGATCTTGGAAAATAAGATAATTAAGGAACTTTATATATTAAAGTATTAATTTTGCTTATCCTTAAAGCCTTGCTTATATATACTTACAAGAATATTATATAGAGCCTTTATAAAAGCTTCAAGAACTCTCTTATAGCCAAGTTAAGCTTCACCTTCTCTATCATGTCCGGCCGCTTTAAGTACACTACTTGTTAACGGTCAAGGTCAGGCCAAACCCGTTAAAAGAGTAGAGGTGGAGACTATATCGTCTCGCGCGGCAGGAAGTAGCTCGATACTCACTCCTGGTCAAAGTCGGCAATACTATATATAAATGCTCGCGGCAAGATAGTCAAGTAATAGTCTATCATTTGATCCGCATTCTAGTGGCCTTTATGGCGGATCTGGTCCTTTAAGACCCCGTTTAGCTCTGCTAGCTGGGCCCTTGAAACTTGCCTAGTATATATTACCTTGAAGGTCTTAATACTAGCTTTGCTATAAAGCCGCCATGTCCAAGAGGATACTATATTATTACTTAAAGGCTCAGCCAGATGGACGTTATCCCTCTTCAAGACCTTGATATTATACTAGTCTTGGCTCGTGTACAAGTAAGGGAATAGCTTGCCTGAACAGTACTAGTACTAGAAGAAGTATATAGCCAAGGCACTTATAAGGCAAGAGTGATAGTCCCGGTAGTGGAGGGCGGCCCCGTAGTTTAACCGGCCGTGCTAGTTCGTCTTACCTTGGCCTATGACTATAACTAGATACTAGCTAGTTCTGTTCGGCCCTTTATTGGGCAAGGGTATCGAGAATAGATCAGGTAGCTCTATTAGTAAGCGGTTACTTAACTGGAAGAGTATAGAGTTGCCGAAGAGGAAGCAGAGTTGTGTTCGGAATAGCTACTTGGCACAGCTCCTGTCTAGACTCTGGCTCCAGGCTGCCCGAGTCAAGTCAGGGATCTATATCACTATATAGCCGTCCTTAATAGTCACTAGACCGCGGTCTTCAAACTCGTCCCGGCACCGCTAGTATTAGCCGCGCGCAATAGAGGTCTTGAGGGCTGTCAAGGCAACGCGCTGAGGCCGGTCAATTGAGTGGAGGCCGAGAGAGGTCTGGTACGCCCAGAACTCGTTAATGGCAGAGCAGTAGCCGCGGACAGTATTATATATGAGGACTAGATCAGAGCAGGACTCGTCGTCCTCTCCTTCTAGTACAGGGAGAGCACTGGTACTAGTATTAGCACTAGCAATGGCACTGGCACTGGCACTGGCACTGGCACTGGCAGGCCCTCCTCTCCGCCACTTGCATGGTTGCGACAGCTATAATGGCGACTCGGCCCTCCTCTTGCCCTTGCCCTTGCTCTTGCGCTCCTTCTCGGCATTCAGATAATGTCCCCTCCATGACACGCGGCTCGCGACCTCGTTCTTGATAAAGAGCAAGAGCTTGCCCTCGTCCATATAGTCTCCAAGGAGATACTTGCCGCCCTCTTTAAAGTCTAGCTTCTTACACCAAGCCTATATATAAATAAAGGGTTAACTAGTTATCCCTTAATATAAAGAGAGAGAGAGAGAGAGCCAAGGGCAAGACTAGTACTTACCTTCCATTCCCTTTACTTTGGCTTATAGTTCTTGGCCGTATTCTTTGGCCTATGAGTCCGGTAGTACTCGAGAACCTTATACAGGGCTTACTGAATGGCTATATCCTCGGCCCGGGTAAGTGCAAGTGCCGCTAGTGGCGCTAGAGGAGCCGTACGAGCCTTGGAGGCTATCGGCAAGAGGCTCAAGAGCTTGTCCATGATAATCAGGGTAATCGCAATGCGCAATAGCGCGTCTTGTTCAGGTGACCTAGAATCCATAAGGGTATCAGTCCGAGTAGCCTCAATTTTAAGGATCGGGATAGGTCATGAAGAGAGGGAGGGGGGAGGCTCTTGACTTACTCCTGTTACGCGTTGTACGTCTGAGGGCTGCCGCGCCTATAAGCCCTCATACATCACCTGTAAGCGAGTAACTGGGCCGGTAACTCCATACAAAAAGGCCCCTGCCGTGAGGGCTCCCGGGCCCCTCGAGGCCCGGAAATCGCGCGGTTTATATGGCGGACGGCCCTGGCTCCGAGGGCGGCCGCGCCGCTAGCGGTCACTCAGTTACTCGCCAGTGACGCTCAGACCTCATACACCACGTCCTATGGCATTCCGTAGCCCAGCGTAGTTTTATGTTAACCTCACGCGCATTCTCTGGTATCGCTTCAGCTGAGCCAAGAGCGAGGCTTTCCGATTTGAAAAGTTTAACATTTCAACACAAAATACTCAGCCTTCGACAACTGAGACACCAATTGTTCCAAATTTGGCAAGTGTGCGGTAAGATTTCGGAGACCAACAATATTAGTGATGGCTGAGCACGCGGGAGGCTTGAGCTCGCCGTTGGACTCAGCCCCAAGCCACATCTCAATTGGCTTTGAAATTCAACCCTACGATATGGATATAAAGTCTTCGAAATACCTAAGTATCTCAGGGAAATATCATCTACAAACTCAAATATAGCATTGAACTTCTCACAACGCTCAGGAAAATGACATCTCTCCTTGAACTATCGCGAGACAATGGCGCTTTTACTACAGGAAGAGCACAAGTATGTCGATTGCACGCAATTTTCTAGTCATGTACTCTAACAGATCAAATGTAGGCTCATTTGACTCTTTTAAGGATGTTCTGCGGCATTTACGATTTGTTCGGTACGATGCACCCATTGGTGGCAATGGTTATGAAACGAGCGTACACTGCTCAGAAGGTGGAACACTGGACCAACTACTACCTTGAAGTCGCGAATTTCAGGTACACTTTGTATCTCGATCTTCTAGTATCTTTAAGACATACTCCGAAAAATACATGGCCTCTTCCACAATGGTATGCCCATATCCTGAGCCTCGACAAAGAAGCAGTTGCTGATATTCATTATAGGGACGTTGCACTTATGATGCACACTCACATGCTCTCCCCGGTCAAGTTCGCAAATGATATAGCTTCCAATCCACGTTACAGCTCTCTTGTAGGCATCATCAACCTCCCATTGATGCGCCTTTATGATAAGCTTCAGAACATAGATAACCCCGATTTCAAAGCGGACCGGGATCTATGGTTTGCAAAATACCCCAATAAACCGGAAAGAAATTACGAATTGTTACAGATACTTGCTACGCGAGGACAGAAGACTATTCCACCCAATATGGTCATGAACAACGGTTTCGTTCCCAAACGCTATAAGTTTACAAAACTACCACTATTCGGCATTGATCTGGTGGCGGCTGTAAAGAGGCAGATTGCTTTTGCAAGAAAGATTACCGCGATCTATCCGTACGATCCTGTTCCCGAAACTATGCTTCTAGATTCAGAACAACGATACGCGAAATTCATGAACCCCATTCGGCTGAATGCTACCGAAATGCCTGTGCCTGCCCTTGACATAGACCTGTTTTGGCATACCCACCAATTGACGCCTTCGAATTATCTGCCATGGTGTAATCACCATATTGGTCGTCCGATCAATCGTGAGTTTACCATTTCGATTGGACTCCTTTCCACTTCGGGATCGCTTGCCTCCTTCATTGCACGAACTGTTGAAGCAATGCATTTATATGAAAAATGCTAACTCTGTCTAGATGACGATACAGTCGGAGCTGGAGATCTCGATACAGGATTAGCCATGACTATTTCAGCATGGCAGGCTACCTACTCAGAAGACTATCTGAATCCAAGTCCCAACACATCATCACGGACTGCACCCCAGCCCATGCCTCAAGCTACCCCGAATACCGATCGCCCAACTCAGGAGTTTCAACACCAGTTCAACAGCCACTGGCTCACAGACCAATGCCCCCAGCCCAAACAGGCCCATCAAGACCTCCAATCATCCAACCATCTCTCACCACCGCCGACAAGAACCCTCCTCCAGGCCTCACTCCTGCACAGTTGAACCTCTGGGAATTCGACGTCAAACATCAAGAAATACATGAACAATTCGACTACCGCCTCCGCGAATCTCGCTCCCGACTCGCATCGTACAACAACCAAGTCGCGGCCCTCGGCCCCCCACCGACTAGCCTCATGAAGCGCCTCACCGACTCCAGCAATCGTAAGACGCTGGAAGCGAACCGTGGCGCTGTTGCTCGCAGTATCAAAGAACGGATTAGACTTCAAGATGAATTTCGAGCTGCTTGGGGAAGAAACAGATGGACGTTGTTGGTGCAGGCTAGGGGATGGGGCTATACGAAGCCTACGATGGGACATGTTCGTAGGGAGCCGCAAGGTAGCACCAGCTTGGACTTTCCGATCTATGCAGCAACGTGGTATGATAAGAAGGAGTTGGGGTATTACGACTATGTTAGTAGAGGGAGAGGTGGTGGTGGTGCAATTGAAGGGGGTGGGTTACCACTTGGAGGGGGAATGTGTGGTGGGAGATTTGATGGTGGAAATTGTTCTGCGGTGGTTCCGATGTCGAGCTATAGCAATCCGGGGTGCTCTGGTGGTGGTGGATGAATGGCATTATTCATAGGTTCGTGGCAGCATTTTTGAATCTTTAAACTACCTTAAACTCTCCAGAAGATTCCTCCCTAGAACCAAAAACTATTTAAAGGGCCCCTTTTTCTTCCTCTCGCCCCTCCCTCTTCCTCTCCACAAACAAAACACTTTCCTACAAAGCTATCAGAATCTCAATCTGTACATCAACCTCAATACCATACAAGTGCCCTAAAAAATTTAACCAAAAGATTAAAAAGCAAAATGAGCGGACTAGGAGATTGCCGGGTCATGTGCAATAGATGCGGTAACAAATGGTTTCTAGCCCTGAGAACACCAGTTCCTGCGAGGTGTGATAGATGCCCCAATGGTCAAATGATGCCAACTACTACGGCGCCCCACGTCCACTACCCTCCTCCTGCTAGGAATATCGATCCTAATTATGACTGGATCAATTACTACGGTAAGTTTGCACCCCATCGTACAAAGATGAAGATTTGTTATGAAGTATCTCCTGTTGAACTGAAGGGCTGACTTGAGAAGATCAAAATAACAGGGGACGAAGATAGGCGGCGTTGTAAAGGGAGCGAGGATGTCTTTAGAGAAGCTCCATTGACATGGTGGAGAGGACAATCGCCCGGCTTCGACTGAGGGCACGCTTTCACAGTGTATTAAGATACACAATGATCGTTGGTTTTCACTAGGGGAAAACTCCTTAGTCCATGTATATAATAGAAAATCGATGCTTTTGCATGGCCTTACTACCAGGTTGCTTCCCTAACCCATGATTCTTCATCGTGAAAATGATTAACGGGGCGTTGTTTTTGTCCTATAGCTGGAATGTGACTCGGAAACTATTTTCAAATTACCAAAAAAAAAAAATGCATAGAACGAGTGCTTTGCTTAGAAACCTGAAATAAATGTACAAGTTTCTATGTGGAAATTTTGAAAATGGACTTCACATCATCAAATACGTGTTTTGCACACCGCATATTTAAGATCAAATTGAGCTTACCCCAAGTTAATTGAAGCAGAACAAACTCAAACCAACTAGTTCAACCCACCCGCGCCAATCTCGATCATTCGAGCACCCCAAATCCAACAGAACCTAACCGAATCCTACCCAACCGCCCCCCTTTCCTCCAGCTCCAACAAGTGACCAGACCTTTCCAGTCCAATCACGATTGAGCCATAGAGTTTTGTTGCACGTCTGAGATGATTTTCCATATGCTGAGCATATGCAGAATAGTATCTGTGGTGCTTTGCTATTGCCAGACGAAGGGGGAAAATATGGGAGGATGTGTGATATTACATTGACATCGGTTTGGAAGTGCGGGTGGGTACCCATTCGCGGCTTCCACTCCATGGTTGAGCTGGAGACGCTTTTGATTTCCGAGAATAGGGGTTGCCTCTTTTTTTAAACGAGAGGCAGAGGTGAATACTATGTCTTAAGTCGAATATTGTTTATAAGTCTCAGACGAAAACTTTTCTTGTTTTGATCGCTCTTCTTGCTATTGGGGAAAAGGGAGTGGGCTCAAAGGGGGGAAAGGGCCGGGGATATATAACTGGCTGTCAGTAAATTCTTAAGATCCTTATGACCGTAAGCTCGGTCTGTCATTAGAGGCAGGGTTCTGTCAAATATATCTTCACAGGAGATTCTTTCAGTACATTTCATTACTTTGACCCAAGAAAGACTTAATTTGATTTTCAAGACTCATTAAATTCATCCTTCCGCAATAGAGAACTCCACAGTATTCGATCCAGGCACTACCAGCTCTGGTCTTCCATCATTGTCAGCAGGCTCGATGACGCGAGCCCAGTGGAAGCACGGCAGCGTCACCTCCGTCCCAGCACCATCCCCCCAATCCCACCAATCTAAGGTGGCACCTTTGAAAACAAACCGGAAGGTATCGCCCACCACCGAGTCATCAGGGATCCAGGTCCAGTTTCGCTGTTGCACTGTATTTTGCTCAGTCCACGATTCTCCAGGTCTCAAGCTAACAAAATCTTTGTCCTGGTTGACCTTAATTTTCTTGTCAGGGAGATCCACCAATCTGAACCCTGTTGATGTAGTATCTTCAGTCTCACATCGCTTCCACTTGCCTTCGCGGTGACAGTAGATCCTATAGGAGTAGCGGAATTCATAAATGTGAAATATAATTGGCTTGGCTTCTTTAGTTGCACCAACTGGTTTCTCGTAGGTGACTCGGGATGTCACGGAAAGCTCTCCATTCAGTGTCATATGAGACCTGTCGATTTCGAGTGTGACGGTCAAGGCCGGAGCTTCTGAACTGGGCAACATTAGTTTTGGCTCGGGTGGGATTGATAAGAACGGAATCTGGGTACTTACACTCGCGGGGACGGAGAAATAGGTGGAGGTGGTGGAGGAGGGTTTAGTTCTCGTCGCCATTCTTCTTCTCTCTCATTCGCCATAGAAAATTCCAACGTTGACTCACACTCAGCTCGACCTGGCCACGGTTATGACTCTTCCTTGGCGGTGAATTCGACGCCGGCACACGCAGCTAGTATGAGTCTTGGTAGTTTTGATTCCCTTGCTGCTTGGGACTCGAGCTCTTTCCCAACCCAATCTCGTTTGGTGGCCCAATCGCACATTAGGATCTCCTCTCCCGGCCAGATCAACCGGTATCTCTCCCCAGGTATCAGGGCTTTGTGATAGGTATCTGGGAGCGTAGGTACGTAGCGTTGCGAGCTCCCAGGACGCAACTACTCCAGACCATTGTTGTAGCCCGTCACTTTCATAATATCATCCTCACCACGGTTTTCGAATTTTTCCTGCCTCACATTGACCTGTTCAAGCACGTCTCCTTTCTGATGGAGTAGCAAAAATTGGGTGCACATGAAGGCTCTATATCTGTGCAAGACGAACACGCATGCCTGCTCAAAACGATCCTCCTCTCGTCGCATAGTCATGTCGATGCGAATAGGGGAGGTAATTGGCAGCTCTGAGCTGAGATGGCAGAGGCCCATGTCAAGCCTGATTTGAGGCGCTTGTTTCCTGTAATGGGTCAGAGATGCAAGGCAAGAGAGAAGCCAGGGTTCTTACGAAGCATCACCCTCAGAATTTGATAAAGGGCAGAAGTTTTGGACCCATGATGCTCGATCTGTCAGGGAAGGTAAAGGACAAGTAGCCTTGCGAAATGGAGAATATCTGGGGGAATGCATTCTACCTGAAAGCATGTGTTGTGTTGTAGCCTGCACGGTGAGGAGTCATGTTGGTGGCCCCAGCCGACGTCATTCGGAGGATGCTTTCCCTATCAACCAACAAAAAACCAACATCACATGATGTTTTATTCGATTTCCTTGCATGTGTTGGCGTTTCAGAGCCTGTGTATCTCGTACCTATTTGCACAGCCATGTGATCTTCGGCTTAGAATTTGGAAATATTTTGTATATTAAATACCTGAGCTAAAGAAATCTAATCCAGGCACAATCCAAATATACTTTGGTACAGGGCCCACTAACTTCAGTTCTCTTAACAAAGACTTGCGGGAATATCCAGAGGGGGGTTGTTTAGTGGGCGTTGCTTCAGGGGCTATCCTGTTCCCGCGAATGCTTTGGAAGGCTTCTATAGCTACATTTCTCTACTTTGCTACGCAATAAGGAATGCAGTTTGGTCCTCTGCAATCTGCAACGTTGTTTTGAAGGATAAGATGCTCAAGATAGAAGTTCACGAATAGAAACAGTGAGTGCAGGAGTTTTCCTGGAAGACCGATAGACCAGGATCAGAAAGAGGCTCAGAAGCTGATCGTGGGCTGGATACGTCTTGATACCAAAGCGTAACATTTTTGTGAGTGATTATTTTCTGAACAGGTCGCAAAAGGGAAGATAGGACTGGCTAATCATCGCGCCCTCTTCAAGTCTCGACGACCCATTTCCATTTCGCTAAAGCCCACGAAGCCGCTTGAGACCCATCCTACTCCAAAATGCTTGATCCATTTCCTCAGTACTCTCTAGATCCCTTAAACTTCGAATCGGGTGGAAATATACAAAGAGTGAAATACCCCTCCGTCTCCGGATGTCCAGCCAACAAAGCCAGTCTCGGCATCGGTCCATCCCTCCCAGCAAAGAACTCGCCTCCCTCCGTGAAATAATACGCCGTATCTTCATGTATCGCTACCGAATCCGGAACCAGCACCAGATATGAGACCTCGTTTACGACGACTTGCATCGGAGATAAGTTGTCCATAGCCCAGTCGAGGCCGCTGATACCCAGACCGCAACTGATCATCGCGGCTAGCATGATGGGAATTTCCCACGAGGTGGCTTCGAGAAGTGCGTGGAACTCTGCATACTCTGTTATTCGTACGGCATTGTCATACGAGGTCTCGCTCAGATCGATGGTCGAGAGTATCATGTTAAGTGCCTCGATTGCTTGGCGCTTTTCTTTGGCATCCACAGGGAGAGTTGCTAGCTGGTGGTTCAATTCATGATAACAGATCGGCCAGAGCGTCGTCGAGTTGAAGATACTGCGTACGACCGTGTGGATGACTAGACAATTGGTTGCGATTTTCAAGTCGTGTGCCCTTGATTCTTCGTCATCGGGTGGTATCTCGACTCCTTCAGAAGCCAGCCTCGCCATTTCTTCGGGACTGGGAAGCATCTTGGCTGCTCTATCCATCACTTCGATTATGAGAACGGCGCGCGTGGGTTCAAGATTGAGCTGGCTTCCTGGTGGACACCGCATAACAGGCCCATCAAGAAGTTTTGCAAGATCTCCTAAGCACTTTGGTTCGGGAATTTCAACCTTCAATGGCCCAACTTGGCCGTCGAGAATATGGTCTGATTCCAAAAACAGCGGACTGAGACCACTGTTGACTTCTCGGAGTTGGCGGGCGCAATCGAGGAATAGCTCCGTGAATGCCAGCCGTTTTGCATTCTTAGGAGCCTTGTAGAAGCCGTATTGAGGCATGATTGCGAGTATGAAGTCTCTTGGCTTTGATGTTACGCGGGTGCTGTTCAGTTGTAACATTATGTCCCTCTCATTTGGTAATAGAACTTCGCGATTCTCGTACCGTCGTGAAGCTGTCCCAAGATTGAGAAACGCATCCACCAGGTCGTTCTTGGTGAAACCGATTCTGTGCCTCATAGGATCTTCGTTATCTTCACCATGCGTAGACCAGGTAATTGCAAGAGATGCAAGGCTTGACCCTATGACAGCTACTTTCCTTGATTCGTACTCGGTTGCAATTCTGGGCTGCTCACCGCCTTCAACAGGCTCGCAACGTACGAACTGAATCTTGTCTGACAGGATGATTTCCTGAAGCGGCCAGAGTCGCATCAAGAGCCCTTCATCCATGACATGACCCTCATGCTCTTCGATCAGATGTTGAAGCAAGAGATTCCTCCCATTAGGACCATCACCAAAGTCGATATGCGAATCATCTTCGTTCTGGCTTCGCAAATCCCGACCCTTTGAAAAGAATCCACGGATGCTCCCTGCTGCTTTGATACAGCACTCTTTGAATCCAGTGCTATCCCTGACAGCAATCGTTCTCCGGGAGAAGCGGAAAACGGACGGGATATGTTGAGTGATGGCAACTCGGGCCTGGTCATCGCGCTGGTTGATGCAGAGAACGTCCATCCAAAACCACGCATTCCCAACAATAGATGGTAATTGTTCCTCGATGAATTTTGCCTTTTCTCGTGAAACACGAATTTCATCGTCAGTGCCGCCCACCTTTCTCCAGTCTGCTTTCCCCCAAACGTGTGAAATGGCTAAGAACTCTGTTGACTCGGGAGTCTTAACGGCTTTAACCAATTTTCCTTCATCAAATCGACATAGAACTAGTTGAAGAGGCGGAGAAGGTTTAGGTTGCTTAGATGGTCCTCCTTCATGCGCTTCTGTCTTTGCCGACTCGGGGTCCTTTCCTTTGCGAGCCGCAGCATCCTCGTCCTCATCAAGCTTGAGAAGCCCAAGTTGGGAAATGGGGTCATCTGTGACTCGCACCTCCATTGCAGTCTCGAGACGAGGACCGGAGACAGGGTGTTGCTCGGCTCTATCGGTCGATGGTTGTGAGAAGCAGCCTCCCATTTTCAGGGTGGTTGAGAATATGACCAAGAACTTTGCCCGTGCCTTTGAATAGGGAGAGAGGCATGATTCAGCTGTGGCTGAGATGTCTTGGCGGCTTGGAAATATCGAAAAATCAAGGCTAAAGAAATACTTCTAGAGCCCCTGCATTCAGCACGTGAGTGTCTCAGTACCAAAGCACGTGACCTTCATTCACATCCAAGAGTACCTACCATACCTGAGGTAAGTACCTAGTCAGGTAAGTCTCCCCTAATCATGCGCAGTGGCACATGACTCTGTAGAGCTATAACAACCTTCGCTCAACAATTACCATCACCTTCGGCCCCCCTCACCAACGCACCCACTCCTCAATCCACTCCACATCACCCGTACCCATAACACTCCACCGTCCGTCTCTATCCCTACACCTCCCATAACTCAAAAATGCTTTCCTCTCCTCGGCATCCAGTCCCAGAATCACGCCCCTAACCCTATTCTCCCTGCTGATGACTTCCTCTCTGCTCCCAACTTCCTCCTCCCACCCCATACCCTCCTCCTCAATCCTGATCACCCGTTCCGCAACAAGCGCCGTCAACACGGAGTTCCAGAGTCCTTCTTGGCGTTCTGTCCTCCTCAACAGCTCAATGGCCTTCCATCTAATCCTCCGAACCCTACATTTTGTCGCCACGAAGTATAATGGTAGGACAATACCCGCATCGAGACACAGCACCCGTTTTATCCTCCCGTTCTCATCCACACCGTCCTCTCGTGGTCCGACGATCTCTTCCGCAAGCGCGACGACAGTCTTGAAGTCCTCGATATACTCATCCCAAAGAGTCTCATCGACCGTAGCCCGCTCAAGGTCAATACAATAAAAAAAGGACCAAGAAATCCGGTGCACCCTCATCAAATTAACCGCTTCCCTCCACTCCCTGACCTCTCTCCCCTCTCCCCTTCCCTTCATCCTCTCCAACCCCATCTCCCTCTCCCGCCTCCTGACAAAAGCTTCAAAAGCCACATCCCACATTTTGAGCCGGAGACTCGCGGCACTACTAACATACCTTAGCAACACACTCACCTTCCCCGTCTCTCCTCTCGTAGCAGCGGCCTTAACCTCTTCAAAGCCGCGCAGCGCATGCGTCCTGATATAGTAATCCAGCGCATTCCTACTCTCAAGCAGGCTCTTGAACTCCCTCGGGATCTCGCCCGCCGCATATCCGCACACCACACCATCTAGCTCCGGCTTCATGAGCGCAGGCTGCCCTGTCTGGCGTTTCGCGATAATAGCGTCGGCTTGCGTGTCTAGCCGGATGAATAGGAGCGTCAGTGCCTCTTTGCTGACGTATGGCGAGGGCGTGTAGCTTGGGGAGGAGAGGATCTTGACACCGCCGTCGATGTGTGAAATTGCTGTTGAGAGCTGGCCGCGCAGGGTTTCGAAGTAGATGAAGAGGACGCAGGTTACGAGGGCTACGTCTTCGCCTACAGCTTTCTCTCGGGTCAGGGCTTTGATGGCTTTTGAGTATTGTTGCATTGCGAAAACATCTGCACTCTCCTTTTGGCTTAGCTCGAAGGTTAGATTTGAGGTCGAGTTTAAGGGGGTGGAGAATCGTTCGTGCAGAGCGCCGAGGGCTACGGCTGCGTGGACGATCGCGGGTTCGTGGTGGGCTGCTTGCAGCAGGTAATGGGTCCAGAAGGAGCAGACGTCGAAGGAGCCGGAGAGCTGGGGAATGGTGTGCTGGCAGAAGAATGAGAAGCTGCGGCGCTCTTGGGACGACTCTAACGAGTGGTTGCTTAAGGGTAAGCTAAGGGGTGATGAAGAGGTCGAGGAGGTATTTGATTGTGGCGATTGGCTGGTTCGCGGGCGTGTAAGCGGTGGACCAGGAGAATACCCGTCACATGTTCGTCCTGTAGAGGAGCACTTTTTACATGCCGGTTTTCCTTTGTCGCATTTGATGCGGCGAATCCTATCTCTGTGTTAGCTCACTTTCTAGGGCTGAAGTTGAGTGGGAAGAGCCCGACCTGCACGTCTTGCATCCATCGGCGCTCTTATTATGAAATGCCCGGACCCGCTTCACAGGACGGTGGTCTGGGCTTTGCATTTGGCTAGAGGTCCCCTCTGACGAGGGCTGTCGAACCTCTTCTGACAATCGTTGACCGGAAGCAAATCTTGCAGAGGATGGCAAGCGTGAGAGAGCTCTTGGAAAGTACTTCAACGAAGCAGCCAGTCGCCAACGTCCATATACGAAAATATGGCAGAGAAAATCGAAAGAGAGAGACCGCAGATATTAACTAGATCTAGGTTTGATATTACCCCTATTACAGTCTTGCTGCGCCCACCGTCAAGGCGAAGGATTTACAGGGGCATCCTCGGCTATTCGGGTTAAACGAACGAACCAATCAGAACGTGTGTATTCCGAGGCAACCTTCAACAGGAAGCCGGGAAATTCCCCGCTCATAATTATATAGCTCAAGGCACAGAACGCGAGGGATTCATAGAGCTAGTATTTCGAATGAATTCAGTTCAAGGCAATCCGGTTACTTGTGAACCTGCTTGGGCGGTTTTCTCACAGCTAAGCGATGTCACGACCATCCTCCAAACCGGCAAAGCTAATCGAAATCTCATAATATAAGCGTGACATGTAAGGCCATCTAAGAAGAAAAGATCGTGAGCTTCTTCCTTAACGTGGCTCCTACAGCACTACCAAAGTATGTCGAGTTCGAGAAGAGTCAAAAGCCATAGCAAGTTTCTCTTCAGGGACCTCTACTCCTTCTACTGGGCCTGGCGGCTAACAATCCAAACATGCAGCACGCACTTAAGCTGCTCAAAGCTTTCAATCAGCTCCGAGAAGCCGTTTCGCCTAACAATGTGCTGTTTGGAATCACGACGAAACCATCGCTATCGCAATGGTGGGCCGAGCCAGAATGATTATTCGACGCGGATGAATCAAGGCAAGTCAAAGAATGGCAAGGTGGGAGCTGTGTTGATATTTGGATCGCGAGAGCAATAAAGAGGTCCGAAGTGTAGTAAATCAGGGTAATTTCAAGAACGAACGGAACGTCTTTTTAGTAACTTCGGTTAGAAAGTGAGAGCATAGCAAGGATCTTTTTAGAACCAAAACAAAAGGGAGCCACAACTATATACTTAACCTGGACTTAGAGACAAACAACAAAACTTATCGAGTCCTCTTACAATGACCCGTCGCTTGATGAGAAAACCGTTCTAACAGGGGGGTTTTTTTGCCATTCGATTCCTCCCCTAGCCTATCTCATCCATTATTTTATAGCGGTTAGGATTGCTAGATTGATATTGGGAAGACAGCTTGAGGTTCTCTACTAATATTGTTTTAGATGTGTTGCTCCGCGGTGGATTCGTGATGGTATGAGACGGAATGGGTGGTTTAGAGGGAGGGTTTGAATTGTTGGCTAGGGAGAGGATTGCAGGTGTTTGGTTGAGTTCTAGATCAAGATAGATTGTTGCAGGGAAGGGTCGCGCTGATACTGGATATAAAATTTTCATGGGATAAACGTATGGTTTGTAATAATACTATTATTTCTATTCTATTGGTACAACAAGGAAATTTGTGGATTTTAGTGAGAAAGTCGCTGAAAAGGCACAGCACGGACCCCGGAAAAGACAAAACATATGTACCTGAAGCTATATAGAGAGCAGTACGTAAATCATGATAGTCAATCATATGCACACGGCATCGGGAAAGAAAAGAAGAAATGCATTTGCTAGGATTGAACGGTGGGTTGTGAATGCGAGCTTCTCTGTAGCGAGCACATAGCTATATTGAAGATGGCATCAACCAGACCAGATATTTGGGTCATGAAACAGTATTTGTGCGCTAGAAAGCACAAAAATTTCCCAAGACTAAAGAATCGTTCTTCTTCTCGGAGATATTTAGAACTCTCAGCCTCATGATGAAACTCTGCGGTTCGAGTTTCGGAACGACGTGCAGCATGCAGCATGCAGATCAACAAAAGAAGTGAACGCGGATGCAGCCACGGAACATGCGGTTCTAGAATGTGAACAGCATGAGTAGCATCGTACGAGCCGTAGATAAGAAGAGACGAAAGCACGTGTAACCTTCCAAAGCCCAATCTCTAGAATGGGTCGGTCCTATCAGCGGAGATGTCGTGCAGCTGGCCCGATACTGACTTGAGGCATTTGACAGCTGTGATGCAGGCCTCTCGGCAAGTGGGAAGAAGAGCCGACAGTTTTCTCCTGGTTTAATGGGGGATGATTGCTGCTTCCGATAAAAGCTCGTTGGGCATCATATCTCTTCCCGTTTTGTTCCGCAGTGTACGTTCTAGTTGGTTTCCTCTTGCTCTGAGGGTGTTTGCGCGCATGTGCTGCACGAATGATCGAGTAGATCGAGGGTGTTGTTGACCATTATATGCGATTGCCCTTCCTCCCCGCCTTCAACCCCTCCCCCTTTTTTCAGCAGTAGGTAGATCTAACCGACAACGAATTTGGCATAGTCGAATCAGGTTCAGGCCCGAATCTTGGGGCGGGAGCTTCCTGCAGCTAGATCAGTAACAAGTTAGGTAGAGACAGCGCCAAAGGCACGCCATGTGCAAAATGGCACACCGTCCGTCTTTAAAACCGCTCCTTTCCGTATCACCGGGGCCCAGCCAGCTGTCCTGCGCTTCTCAACAAGTACCTCCAGCTTCAATTGCCATTTGGACAGCTACCAAAACCTTCTGCCATATTTCGTTGGCGGTTGAGGATTGCTTGTCTTGTCTTGTCTTGTCTTGTGTTGCAAGGAAGTGAAGAAGATGAGAGTATAGCGCAAAAGGTTTTGTTGCTCGCCAAGCTCCCTATTCGGGTTACGTCAGCCTTCAGTCAGGTAAGAGCGGTGACGATGCAATTCTTCATTTCTGCCCCTCGCTACGCCCAACTTCGGCCCTACAAAGGCCGTGCGTGCTTGGCCTGCCCTGCTCTGACCTGCCCTCAATTGCAATCAACACCAACTGAAAGGCAATCCAATCCTGCTTTCTGCTCTGCCCCACGTTCCACCTCCAGCACACTCAGCTCGGGAACAATCTCTTCTTGCATTCTTTCCCTTCCCTATCACTTCACTTCACCTGCTTCTTGCACATACTTCATGTCGTTCTCTTCATCGAGCATCTCACCGTCTTTCGGCCACCTCTGTGACTGAACGCAACTCACCATGGCACAGAAATTCTCCGACCAGGGCGCTGAGCTCGCCCAGTCTCCAGCTCCTCTCAAATCCGAGTCCTCTGCTCCTCTCGAACACGGCAACCAAGAATCTGGTCATCCAGGCCTACGTGCTTCCCTCACCAAAGTCCCCGTCACTCCAGGAATTGGCCTGGGCGAATACAACTCCGAAAGCAGCTTTGGCGAGCCCTCCTACTTTACCCACGACGTAGCCAATCTGCGAAACTCCATGGCACAATCCCCCAGTGACGCTGCGTCCGGCGCGAAATCACACCACGATATCCTTCGACGAATGAGCTTGTCATCCCCAAATATGCAGAGGCAGGATTCTTTGGCGGATGTTGACCCGCGAGCTGCGAATCCAAGCCTTGGCCTTAGTGGAGGCGTTATCTCGGCTACCTTTTGTATACCGCATTCATTGCAATTGAGAAGCGGCGCAAATTGGGTGAGCAATTCAGGTCGTGCGCTACAGAACTCTGCTGATCATGAAATAGGGAACAAACACCCGTCGAGGTACTTCCGCTCTATTCGACTCCTTAAAATACCTCTCTTCTGATAAGTCCCCATGGAATCATACACTGGTTGGTTGGACTGGGGAAATAACTGCACCGGAGGAAATGACCCCACCAGATACCCCGCCTGCAACTACTACTGCATCACGAATCCCACCTCTCAACAAGAGCTCAGCACCAATTCCAATTGATGGCTTAACCCAACCAACCGAAAAGCCACAATCAGAAGGCTTATGGATCAGCAAGTCGGATCAATCAAGATTGGAGTGGCAGCTTGCCCACGACAAAGACTGTCGAACCATACCTGTTTGGCTAAGTGATGATGCAGAAGGGGGCACGGAGGGTGCGATTTGCTTGAAGGACCAGTCCAGATGGCGAAGGTTTGCCGAGCACGAACTTTATACACTTTTCCACTACAAACAACATGAACCCACAAACGGGGTAGCTGAGCGTGGATCATGGGCAGACTACTACCGCTTGAACCAGAAGTTTGCTAACCGCATCCTTGAGGTCTACAAGCCGGGCGACATTGTTATGATTCACGATTATCACCTTCTCCTTCTTCCGAGCATGCTTCGACAGCGAATCCCGCATATGTACATTGCTTTCTTCTTGCACATTCCATTTCCAAGTAGCGAGTTTCTTCGATGTTTGCCACGACGCAAAGATGTTTTAGAAGGTGTTCTGGGAGCGAATTTGATTGGGTTCCAAGCACATGGATATTCACGACACTTCGTTTCCTGCTGCACCAGGATTTTGGGATTTCCTTCGGACAATACTGGCGTGGATGCATACGGAGCAAGAGTTACGGTTGGCGTATTCCCCATTGGAATCGATGCGGCCGCGATTGAGAAGCTCGCATTTGATAATCCGATTATCGATGACCAAGTTAAAGCTTTGAAAGCAATGTATGCTGGCAAGAATATCATAGTCGGTCGGGACCGTTTGGATAGTGTGCGAGGTGTTGCGCAAAAGTTGATGGCTTTTGAGCGATTCTTGGATAGATATCCAGAATGGAGGGAAAAGATTGTCCTTCTCCAAGTCACGAGCCCTACCAGCATTGAAGAAGAGAAGGAAGATTCGAACAACAAAATTGCGAACAAGGTTTCAGAGCTTGTGGCAAAGATCAACGGCGTATACGGCTCCCTTGGACACTCTCCTGTTCAGCACTACCCTCAATATCTATCGCAGGATGAATATTTTGCACTTCTTCGAGCTGGTGACGCTGGCCTAATCACCAGTGTTCGTGATGGCATGAATACCACTAGTTTAGAGTATGTGGTTTGCCAACGGGATGATCATGGGCCCCTCATTCTTTCCGAATTTTCCGGAACAGCAGGAAGTTTGAAGGATGCTATCCACATTAATCCGTGGGATTTGACCGGAGTTGCGGATGCGATCAATTACGCGTTGACTATGAGCGAGGACAAGAAGACTGCAATGCAGCAAAGTCTTTACCACCATGTCACGACCCGAACAGTCCAGGCTTGGTCAAAAGGCTTCGTGAAGCGACTTCTGTCGGTTCTGACCTCGCACAAGTCAACTATCGCCACGCCTCTTCTAGATAAGACAGCACTGCTCACTCAGTACAGAGCAGCTAACAAGCGACTTTTCATGTTCGATTATGATGGTACCCTCACTCCAATTGTCAGAGACCCAGCTGCAGCCCTTCCATCCGAAAGACTCATCCGTACCCTGAAGGCACTTGTGTCAGATCACCGAAACGCTGTTTGGATTATCAGTGGCCGCGACCAAGAGTTCCTCCAGAGCCAACTTGGCCATATCAAAGAGCTAGGCTTCAGTGCTGAGCATGGGAGTTTCATGCGCCATCCAGGGAGTACGGAGTGGGAAAATCTCGCCGAGATTTTTGATATGGGCTGGCAGAAGGACGTCATGGCCTGCTTCCAGAAGTATACCGAGCAGACACCCGGTAATGATTTCAAATACGCTCTACATCTTCAATTCTGACTTCAAAATAGGCTCCTTCATTGAACGCAAACGCTGCGCCCTCACCTGGCACTACCGTCCCTCTGACCCCGAACTCGGCGCTCACATGGCTCGCGAATGCCAAAAGGAGCTCGAGAACACCGTGGCCAAGGAATGGGAGGTCGAAGTCATGACTGGCAAAGCCAACCTCGAGGTTCGACCCACTTTCATCAACAAAGGCGAAATCGTCAAACGTCTCATCGAGTCCTACGGCCACGAAGTCGGCCAACCTCCGGAGTTTGCTCTGTGCTTAGGAGACGACTTCACCGACGAGGATATGTTCCGCGCCCTAAATGCTAGCTCGCTGGAGCCGGAACACGTCTTCACCGTTACCGTGGGCGCGAGCTCCAAGATGACCCTGGCGCAGTGGCATCTGCTCGAGCCCGCGGATGTCATTTCCAGTGTTGCGCTGCTGAATGGCGGGGATGGCGATGTAGCTGATCTGGGAGCATTGGCTATGGTGGAAGGCAGGGTTCCGGACGAATTGCCCGGCGGTGTTATCCCGGATGAGTTGCCGGGGGGTAAGCTTTAGATGTTTGGGTTGGTGGTAGTTTGTTAAGCGGTGGTGGTGGTAGTTTGTTGGCGTTTGCATAGTGTTGCTCGCTTGCATTGTAGGAAGAATGTGATGATGTGTACTTGGTTAGCGTAGCCTGACTTAAAGTAGCTAGGAGCGAGAGCACAGAGAATTACGGTATAGAACTGAAAGTAACGAACGCGTTTTTGTATGGATTTCCCGAGGTCTGTCTGAGGATGGGTATAGAGCTGAGGTCGGATGGAAGTGAAGTCGCTTTGATTGGAGAATGGCAAGTGGCTGACTTTCCAATGAAAATTTGCTTCTAGCACATTGTTTTGTTTTGAATTGTTACGCGAAGTAATTGTCCTTATTACCGCTTACTTAGCTACTCTCTACCTTACACTTTCCATCATTACAAACCACTTCCTTTCCTTCTCCCTTCTTCAATCTCCCATTTCCTACAACCCAGCAGCAAAAACCACCGCCCCCCCAAGCAAAGCCCCCATCTCCACAACCCCGGTAGGCAAAACCCTGACGCCCGCCGCCGCTCCACTACTCCTACTACTACTTGGCACTGAGCTCGGGCTCGGCGTAGTCACGGTTCCACTCTGGGTAACTCCACTAGTAAACGGAACCCCACTCGCCGAACTCGCCCCCGAGAACGCCGCCGTCGTAGTCGTCGGATTCGGAGTCGCAGCAGTATTATTCGGATTCAGTACTTGATCGATGACATGTACGACTCCGTTGGCGACGAGTACGTTGGGCACGATGACCTTTGCGGAGTTCACGAAGATGGAGCCGTTTTCGATGGTTATGGTTAGGGAGGCGCCGTTTACGGTTTTTAGGGTGGTGTTGGAGAGGAGGGAGCTGTAGCCGACGGTGCCCGGGACCACGTGGTAGGTTAGGATTTGGGTTAGTTGGGCGGGGGACAGGGTGCCCACGGCGGAACCGATTGCTGCGAAGGCGGCGTTGGAGGGGGCGAAGATTGTTATGTCGCTGAGGGCGTCGACTGTGTGGTGGTTAGTGGGGAGTTATATGGGGTATGGTATGGGGGTAGGATGGGTGTGAAGGGGATGAAGGAGTTGAGGAGATGATGATTTGGTGAATTTGGTAGGTATGAGAAGGGAGAGCGAAGGATGGGATAGCAGGGAAGATGGATGCAGGGGCTTACCGGTTGAGACGAGGTTTGCGGTTGTGAGGGCGCCGGCGAGCGCGGTCAGGTTTGCGGCTACGGCGGTAGCAGAGTCAGATTCGGGAATCGTGAGGACGGTGTCGATGATGTGGAGGACGCCGCCGGTGAAATTGAGGTCCTGGGTCTTGTCAGTAAGGGGGAAGAAGAAAAGAGGGAGAGGGCCGTGGTGGGAGGAAAACGTACGGCAGTCACAACGGTACTCTCTGACAACAAGCCACTGAAGATCTCAACGCTGGTGCCATTGAGCAGTCCCTCGACTCGCTGGCCTCCAGTCACATTCGCATACGTCGTGTTGGTCAACAGCGTTGGGACGAATGCAGGGGTGGTTTTGAACGCTGAAGCTGGGTATGTGCCGTTAACGACGTGGTAGGTCAATAGTGCTTCGACGAGGCCCGAGTTGGAAGCTGCTGCTTTGCCTGCGGTAGAGCTGAGGAACGTAGAGAAGGCTGCGTTATTTGGTGCGAGGATGGTTATCCCGGTGGCGCTGCCGAGGGCTGATACCAGAGATGGGTATCCTGAGAGGAGACCTGGGCTATGTTAGTTGTGGGTGTGGGAGAGAGAGCGGCGCGGTAAAGAAGTACAGGAGACGTACTGGTCAGGTTACTGAGGGAGCTCTGAGATGCCAGGAGCTGAGTCAGGTTCAGGGTCTGAGCTGAAGCTACAGCTCCTAGAGCTAGAGGAAGGAGGTTCTTGAGCTGCATGATGTCGTACAGTAGATGGAAAGGTGTTGAGTCGGTAGTGAATGGTGGTGTGAAGGAAAGATCAGGAACAGAAGGGCAGAAACGGGATGGGCTGCTCTTTATGAAGGGTGGCTCGACAAAGCTCGAATGGACAGGTTGGATGTATCGCAGTTTCCAAGAAACCCCGCGGCTGCATTCGTCGTCATGCACCCTTGGCTGATGCTCAGAAGCTTCTCGTAGCCAGGGGAAAGTGGCATTGGCTCCTATAGTCTATAGATGCCGCCGACCCGTCTTGTACTGTGTTACCTTGCCTTGCCAATCCAATCCTTGCACATCAGGATAATCATGACTAAGGAACAGAAGTTGATCTTGGGAGCTGGCGTTTGCTCCACCAAGCTCCTTGATCGATCTACGGGGGACGAGAGTTTGACAATGCCTCATTTCCAACTTGCTCGGTCAGAACTTGGGGTAGGGACCTGCTCAGTGAATGGTTTCAAAATTTCAAGTCACGCGATACAAGGAAAATATACTTCATAATTTTTACACTTGCCAATTGCAATCAAGGAACGTCGTGCCTCTCTGTCCGTGCCGACGATGTTGACATATCAAAAGAGGAAGTTAGAGCCCAGTATATTATGCAAGGCGTGCGTCAGAACCTTGCTCAGCCACGTACGATTATCTAATCAAATCTCCATCAGCCCTTCGCAGCGGTTTCCCCAGAAATCCAAGAGGACGGGTGTGCGTTGGCACGGCTGCTCGGATTCGCTGCCATGGCCTGCGATTGGTCGATGGTGATGCGAAGTCGTTGATGTTGGTGATCTGTGGCAAGGGGGTGCAAGCGATGCAATCCCTGTTAGACTTTCTCTCGGACGGGAAGTTTACCCGGTTGGTGTTTGAGGCTATGCCCCGCCTTTAGGAGATTTGTGACGTTTATTGCTTCCTTCCAAGAGCTTGGAGGTTCTTTCTGCGGGAAAGAGAAGTGAGGGATTGATGGATGATCTTGTATTCAAAAGTCTAATGGAAGCGAAATTAGGTCATCAGAGGTTCACAGCACTAGAGTCTTTGCGTTTCAGAAGTTTAGGAAACCCCATGATTGCTCCTTACGTTACTGTTGCACTCTCTAGCTCATATTGTGAAACTTCTCGGCTAGATCCAAGCTGGGCGGGGGCGGGTTCCTACAGTACGCAATGTACTAGGACATTGAAACTAGCCAGAATACCGTTTCATAGCCATCTTCCTTGCCGAACTACTTTTAAGAAATACCACCATGCCCTGTGACTAAACTTCGTAGTCACGAGCTTTCTTAAATCGAACTACCTTTTTGAACACCTAAACTCGGATCTCACATGCCTATTGTCCTGTTATATCCATCTATTAAGTAATAAGAGACTTCTTGATACGCCCTTTAAATATTTTAAATTATATTGAAAAGCGGGGTTTTAGGCATAGATTCTCTGCCGAAAACAAGTACCGTTTGCACCGGGTGTGGTTATGATGTTATTACTTGGTGAAAAATGTGCTAAATAGCTGTTTGATAGTGCTTTAGCAAACTGGCTAATTCCAATGTCCTCTCACTGTATGTGGCGGCTGGCACCGTCACAGGATATGCCGCACTGTTAAGCAGGACGTTCCCAAAACAGACTAAATACTCAAAAGACCATAAAAGGTCGTGGCATATCCTCGTCCTTCTGCTGCCCAACTGAGTATTCTCAAAATCCAACTGGATCACGGAACTCTGCGCCTCAACCTCTGCACTGAATCCTGCCGTCACACTGTAAATGCATATCCAAGCCGTTACCACCAAAACTTAGTCTGTATCACCCATTTCTCATAGCCCCCTTTCTCTCTCTACACCCTTATTTCCGTTTGTTTTCTTCGCCTACAATCCCCCATTTTCAGTTGATGAAGAAGTCTCAGAAGAACTTGCATGCTCATCAACATTTCTTTCTTCATCTACCTCTTTAAGAGGATTCACTCTGCTGGCCTTAATCGTCTCGCTAGATCCCGATCTCTCGGAAGCTGTCGATGATCCTGGCATCGTACGTGTTATTGTAGGAACCGGCCCGAATTCCTGGATAGATGTTGACTGGTCTGTATCTCTTCGTCGCGTACTCGTTCCTTCACCACCAGCCATCCAAAGCCCTCTATCTGAACTTGATCCCGATCCCGACTTTGAGGAGTCTCCTGAGCCTGATTCCGGGCTTGGGTTTTCCAGTGGTGGAGTTGGACTTCTCTTTCTCATCAGCCATTTTTTTTCTTCCCAGTTTCCCTCCACTCCAGCTATAACAACTCGCACAACCAGCAAAACAAGGAATTAAAGATGCAGAAAGAGAAAGAAAGGCAGAACTCACGTAGCACCAATCATCAGCAACGAATACACCCTATTCAACTCACTCTGCAACGCCACAAACCTCTCATACTCCCTATCCCTACAAGTCAACCACCTCTCCAGCCTCCTACCCACACTCTTTCTTTTCTTAAGCTGTTCCTCCATCTTGCTAATCCGGTGTTCGAGGTGGGAGATGTCGTCTGCGTATGAAGAGCGCTGGGCGGCGGTGGGTTGGCGGTGGATTAGATCCGTGCTGTGGATGGTGTGTAATAGGGAGCGCATGAGCTGGATGTCGAGGTCGAAGTTTATTTTCTCTGCTTGGGTGGCTGTGGGGGAAACCACAGGAGGTTGTTGGGATGAGGAAACCATAGTATTTTTTGATGGGAGGGAGGGGAATTTTGATGAGGGAGAAGGGGGTTGAATGAGGTGGAATTTGGGGATGTTATATGCTATTTTTTCGGGGAGAATCATGCGCAAGTGGGTTCATTCACAATTTTGTTAAATTTATTGTTTGATTGTGAGTGCAATGGCTGACGAGCAGATTCGACAGTATTCTAAATTTTCTTCGAGTCATTGTTTGTGCTGATGACTCTAGCCAGAATAGGAGATCAACACTGCAACAAGGTCTACATGAACCCAGCAACATGCCCAACCAATTTTATTCCCGCATCCACAGGATTCTTAAAAATCAATTATATCTTCCGCTTTAAGCTCGCTCTAAGCGTAGCCTGGAACTCAGCATATTCCGGCGCAGCGAATGTCGGTCGAAGACAGCCCGAGAATTATACCTACTCGAAGCAAATAAATCAGCATCCTCTCAACTATTTTATACCGCCCACATAAAAAATGTGTCTCAGCTGATGGCAGGGAATAAACTACGTCTCGCTCAGAATCAGTCTTGGGAGGCGGGAGGAGGGAGTTCCTGCGGGGCTGTGACTTATACCGTTGGTACTGTTTGGTCTAGTCAGTGTTAATTTTATTGACGGGCTGCAAATATAGGAACTTGACGGGTCCAGAATGCCGTCTGCGCTCGAACTTGAACTTGCTACTATACAAGGAGAATCATTTGGTCAAGCTCTCAACAAAGTCACTTTTGGTTGAGGAGAGAGCCTTGAATCCGGAATAAAGTCTAATTTGAGAGAATTTGATAGGCGGTAATAGAGGACCTACCCCTTTAATTTTTAATTTTTTTTTTCATTATGATCCCGGACTTCTCGATCTCGGAAACTCAAACTCGCCTCTCCTCCTTCGATCCTCTGCCCTCGCTTCCTCTCCCCAGCTTCTACTTTCCTTCTCAACTCTTTTCAGTCTAGTCAACATTAGCAACCATCTTACCGTAATACCATTCATGATTTTTCAACTGCACTTACAACGGCCCATTATTCAAACCCTCCCAAACCCTAAAGCTCCGCCACTTGAGCTCCAACACCACCTTCTCGAGATCAAAACCGCCCCACCATCTCTTAATCCTCATCCACCATTTCCCATCTCGTTCTAATGCTTTCCCAAGGTTTTGGAGATCGGCTTCTAAGTTAGCCACGAGACGACGGTATACATGTCGTTTTGAGGGCGTGTATTGTCGGTTGATGAGGTCACGGGAGTGGATGAGTGAGAGGGTGGATTCCACGTAGGAGAGATGAGATTTTAGACGGGTGTGGCGTTCTTGAAGTTTGGACATTCTTCGGATAGAGAAAGATTCATTTCGTTGGATTTTTATGCTGAGAAGTTCAAAATGAAATTGATAGTGGCTTATTATCAGTTGACACAATTTTCCCCATGTCGTTAGCACTGTTTAGTCACTAACACCTGGCATAGTCCCAACATTAAGTCACTATGTCCTGGCTTATCGTTATTCACATTCTATGTAAGTATTTTCTGTGCCCATGTGTTGTGATTTGTAAGGTTGAGTCAAGGTGTCATCTTCCGAGGCAGACTGGATTTATGGCGAGTGTCCAATGAACTTGGGCTTAAGTATTTGTGCAAATAAAAGACCTCATGAAGCCAAGCTTTGCTTTAATAACATAATTGACATTTTACACTTAGCACCATACCTCTCCCACTCCGAGATTATCCAATTTAGGTCCTATCACTTCCTGACACCGACACGGTTTGCCAGATTGGGATCCTCGTCTTTGAATCCTCTTCAATGACCTTCCACTCGTCCTTCTAATGCTATCCTCCTGTGTACATATGTTCATTAGCTATCTTCTGACTACCTTTCTCTTTCTTGTTTATAAAATAAAAAATAAAAATTGAGCGCTGCACTTGAGGAGCTTTTGCTTCGTCAATGCCTCTAGGAAACCCGTGGCTCTCTGGTCATCTCAAGAATATCCTCCTCGAGTTTGGTATTCGAGCCAAGACAAATTCCCGAGGTGGTGGCGAAAGAAGGAGTTTGGTGGTTTCCACGAGGCGCAAATTGTGTTTCGAGTAGCCGCCCCGGTAAATAATCTCGAAGTATTTTTAAGTTTCTTTGAGCTTATATCGACTTTGGGCAGAGGATGGCTTTGAAATGTCCGAACCAACTTCATGAACGCCTTGTACAGAGCTTTAGTGCTGCGAAGAACGCTGGGTAGAGAATGGTGAGAGGTGGAGAACGAGAACTTGGATTCTAAACCATTGAAGTGGATTTATTAGCGGTTGTGTTAGCGTTATTCATTCACAATGTTACTTCATGAGTATTAGACAATCAATCGTAGCCGTGCGTTATTCATGTTTACCTTAGACTCGACATCATGAATTTATACTTAGATCGCGGCATAAAGTGACGGGATTACAGGGGATGTGTGCTGTAATTTCATTACAGGGCCTACTTTTAGCAGGCTCGTCCACTAAAGAGTCTGGAAATGCCCTATTCTTTTAGGCTTCTGCCTTGAAAATGTGCTGGAAGCCACTAACAAGGGGTCCCACACCTTTTTAGTGCTTGTCCCCTGTAGAAACAGGGGCTGCCTCGCTAAATGAGCCTACTGCTAGCCCTTATAGGGTGTCTCAGCGCCATAGTTGCTCTGCCAGCAGCGATAATCCTTGGATGTCTCACAGCGCCTCTTAGCGGCCGTTCAGGGCCTAGGGGCTAAGATTACAGGGACTTGTAGTGGACACAATCACTAAATTCTCATGTTCCAGAGTGTTGAGGGCTCAAATGCCCTATAATCTAGTCACTTTATGCCGCGATCTTTGTATTGAGTATTGATCGATGTGTCATTGTGTCATTAGCAGATCTTATGTTAGAAAGACCATGTGCAAGAAAATAGAAAGAAAAGGCACGAGTCCCATAACTTGAAATCCCTCCATTTATGCTCTCAACTGCGACTGGGCTACGCTCAGTGGTTTTTGAGTCTGAAAACATCAGCTCATCAATCTACAATGTCGCTTTACCTGCAAGAAAACTTACACCGCCTCATCAGCCAACTTGAAGTAGACAGAGAATGCTTCCTTTAACAGTTCAACAATCTGTTTATCATCAATGCCATGGTGCCAGCTTTTGGACATGGTAATTAGTCGCTCTTCGCATAACTCAGCTTCCCATTTGCGGTAGTTGTTCTCCAAGGTGTTAATCCGAATTCGGGCCGCGAGTCTTTTGGCCTTGGAGGGTTGTCGCTGGACTAAGTCCTTTTCATGCATCTAGCATAGTACTTTTTCGACTTCACGAAGGTAGCCGTCGTGGATCTCTCTCATGGTAAGCATTTTCTGTGCAAAGGTATTTGTATTTGCGGATGAGATGGAGACTTAAGTGCGAATTATGTGGAGAAGAAAGTGATGTATAGAAGAGATTAAAAGAAATTGCCTGCATTTAAAGACTTTATCTAAAAAGCAGTGATTCACTTCTGCGATTTCAACACTTCGTGATTGTTTTGTATAATAGGGGGTTTCGAGAAATCATAAAACCGCCCCTGATTCTGCCACCGCTAAATGTAAAATATCTTTGAGGTAAAGCCTAACATTTCATATTTTTGGATTGGCTTAGGCGTCTCACCGCCTAACAGCGAGTGTTCATGACTTCTTGGGATCCCGTTTCGTAGGTGGTTAATTAGGGGAACTCGCTTACCTAGCTACACTTAAACCACTCACACCGGCTTACAACACACACTCTTCCTTGAGGTTTTGTTTCATAAGACCACGTCCAAGGGACTCTTAAGAATTCTTTGCTAGCAGTAGATCAATTCCTATTCTAATATTAGGTATAGGTATTTTTTTACTTTTTGGAGACGTGGTTAAAGTAATATTTTGCCAATCGATTGTTTTTGGGGAGCGAGGAGGGGTCGAACGGAAATCCAATAAATTAGAATTTTCTAATCAAAAATATACTACTTAATTCTCTCGAAATTCACTGAGAGGAGAAATGCTGTTACGATTAGCATAAACGCATGACCTGCCGCACCAGCACGTGGGAATGAAACAGACTAGTCTAGGCAGATGACCATAAAAGGTTGAGGCATAACCTCTTCTTTTACTCTTTAGCTTAGTGCTCTGCCATGCAACTTAAAGTTCAATGCCTGCACATTTTCGACCTTTGCCTTGATTCTGCCGATGGGCGGCTCGGCTCGAGAATTGGTGCTCGTTGGGTTCAGCTTTAAAGGTTTCCCGACTCTGGTAGTGTAAACGCCATGAAAGACATGAATCACAAGTTGTTCTCAACCAAACCAATTCGAAAACGACGAGACAGGAGATTTGATCGCATGATTCCCCTAATGATAAAGAGAACTTGTTACTAGAAAAGTGCTGATATCCTGAAGTTTATTTTGGTAAAATTAGCTACCTTAGACCCTAAAAGCTGAACGGCGGAAACTTAGAAGGAGCAGGGATCATGTTCACAAAAGGCGCCAATGCAGACGCTACTCCTGCAGCCTCAGAACGTTGTCACTTCAGCTCCGTGGCTCCATCTGACCACCTCTCATTATCGTCGCTGAATGCCTCCACTCCATCTAAATATTTAGATCTATAAAAAATGGAGCAGAGCACGAATCACTTTAAATACGCGGCATTAAAACCATTCGCCAACGAGATCCGCCTGCTCATCCTCGAACCATGCTCGAAAACCGGATCTCATACGGCAGTTCATTGCAGTCTCCAAAATTCATGTCTGGACGACCCAAATGGCCCGAGTTATGAGGCACTCTCTTATGTCTGGGGCGATGCCTCAATTACCGAGCCAATCTTGCTCCAAGGACAGCCATTCAGAGTCACACGGGCTCTGTGGACGGCGTTACGATACCTGAGACTTGAAGACCGCCGGCGGACCATTTGGGTTGATGCAATCTGTATCAATCAAGAAGACGTACAAGAACGTGAAGAGCATGTGGGACGCATGTCAGAGGTGTATAAAAATGCACTGCGTGGTCTGTTGTGGATGGATATCCCACGGGCGGCGATCCAACACGTCTTGCCCTATTTGGAAAGGCATTACCCGGAGGGCGAAACTGCAGCTGTCGATTTTGCATTTAATTTGATGCTACGTGCTGGTGTAGTAGTTCTGAGAGAACACAACCTGCTCTGCGCCGACCCTGTTTGGAGACGAAGCTGGATAGTGCAAGAGCTTATCCTTTCACCTGCAGTCTCAGCCGTCACTCAGAATGCAACGTTCAACGTCTTACATTTGCAATATCTTGCCATGGCTACTACCCGTATCTCGTTCACCGGTATTCACCAGCTTCCCGAGGAAGAGCGTCACCTGTTCGGCACCAATTCGATTATGTCGTCGAGCTCGTGTAGTTATCGAACTGCGGATCCACCAGTTACGTCAATTATTCGAGCCTGGCAATACTTCAGCTCGTGCAGGTCGACAGATCCCCGAGATAGGATTTACGCTCTTCTCAGTATCTGTGGCGATAATCTAGGGATCAGCCCTGACTATCGTATCTCGCCGAAAGAGCTTTATTCTAAAGTCGTCAGAGCAAGCATTTCTCAAAGCAAGAATCTCGATGTTCTCTGTCTAGGATATCTAGAAAATAGCCCAATGACCTTCTTTACGGGGGAACAAACCACTGGCGGGGAAAATCTGAAACAGTCATTGGGGATAGGTGAAGATGGTATTTTGCCCTCTTGGTTACCTCCATTCAATATTTCGGGCACGCCATCTTCGTTACTTGCAGTGCTTGGCCTCGCGGCGAAATACAGCGCAGGAAAATGGTCTTCTCCACTGGATTTCGACCAAGTAAAGTCGTTCACAGATCCAGATATCTTGAGTTTGACCGGAGTACGGATTGATACTATTGGACCCATCGAGACAACTCTATACGAAGTACGCCCAGACATGGAAAACGTGCTTCTTAGAAACTTCTTGCATTCGCTACCTACAAACCCATATCCGAAAATGTACTTCACGGGCGAAGATTCTTTCGACGCGTATTGGAGGACCAGCATCTTTGACAAGAACTGCACAGTGGGGCGACTGAGCCCCGAGCTCAAGACATCGTACCGACAAATAGCAGCTTCGTGGATTGCCGTGAACTCATTGCTTGAAGGCTCTGATTACAAAAATCATCCATTTCTCGGAGACCTTGAAGATGGATACCCGCTTTCTCCGTCTCATGACGTGGTCTATGGGATGGGTTTGTTTAAGTCGAGTTTGGCTAGACTGGTGAATTATCGATTCAATATCACGAAGGAGGGATACATGGCTATGATCCCCAGGGGGGCGGAACAAGGGGATTTTATCTGTGTTCTATTGGGCTCTGAAGTTGCTCATGTTTTGCGACCGGTAACTGATGCGTTATCTCCAAACACTTTCACGATGATTGGAATCGCCTACATTCATGGTTTTATGGACGGGGAAGTGCTCGAGTTGTGCAAGGCTGAAAAACTCAAGACAGAAGTGTTTCACTTATTTTAAGATGTCCAGATTTAGCACATAAGATAACAATGAGCCGGAACTCTGAAAACTACCGTAGCCTGTCTGACACGCGTATAGAGGGAAAAATGTTCATCAAGTTCCCTCCAAGGTTCAAACAAGAGTCCATCCGAATCTTCCCTTGCAATCATTTTCGAGCACCTTCACCCACATCTTATTTAGCTGCGTATGTCGCACTTCCTTTCTCCGCCTTCCTCCGATCTTCTAGTTCTAAAGGAAAGTCTCCCGATATCGGTTCCGAGCAATACTTGAACTTCAATTTTCCTACAAATGCTTCCATCGTATCACCTTCCTTGTTAACGGATCCGTTGGGAAGTGACCACCATGTCTCATCAGCGCAGGTCAAGTACTCATGGCTTGGCAGGCAGCCCTCTATCTCTTCTCCCTTCATGCGTTCCTTGTAGCATTTATCGCATAATAATCGTAAAAAACAGGACCGGCACACATGCACAGGCCCATTTGAGCGATCTGTTTCACACTTGTCGCAACTAGAGTCCATGAGAACGCTATAGTCGATCATTTTTGTCATTCCGCCTTCGAACAAGGTCTTGGCCTCAAAGTCCGTCTCCTCAGACCAAGGATGCAAAAATAAGATTTGATGGCCAACCAAAAACCAAAATGACTTCAAAATTTCTGTGCTCAGGGTGGGCCAGCGTTCTAGAACTTCGAACATAACTTGTATGGCCAAGAGATTAAGTTTCCTTTTGGAATCATCGGGAAGGACTAAATCTTGGTATTCCAGGACATCCCGAAAGAAGGGCCATAGTCGTGAGGTTTTATAGATGTGTTGTACAATTGTTCTTCCCGTGTAATCGAGCAGGGAGATTCGCGCACCTTTGCTTAGAAGTATCTCCACAGCTTCCTGCTGGAACTTGAGAATAGCAGAAAGCAATGGAGTTTCGCCTGCGAGATCACCAAAGTTGGGGTCTGCTTTGGCGTTGAGGAGGCCTTCCAGAGCAAACATGTTTCCACGAGAAGCAGCGTAATGCAATGCTGTTGTGCCCATCCAAGTTCGCCGAGCTACATCATCTGGTGAGACTTGCTCCATCACATAATTGAAAACCTCGGCACTTTTCTGGTAAGAAGCATACATCAAACAAGTTCTGCCAGCTCCATCGGTTGCCTCAATATCTGCGCCAAATTCTGGGCTTAAGAGCAGTTTGATCAACGGTAGTGATGAGCAAAGAATTGCCATTTGTAATGGGGTCCTTCTAGACTCTGGTCGAGCATCGATAGTATAATCTGGCCTGTTCTTCCATCCGTAATGCAAAAATTGAACAATCTCTAACTGTCCACCTCCTGCTGCTATATGGAGAGGAGTATTGCCAAATCTGTCTGTCGTCATAGGCTCAAGTCCGAGGCCAATAAGCTTTACGAACAGGTCGTGTTTTCCACTTCTTGCAGCATGATGCAACAATGTCCATCCATTCGCATCAGTGGAATTGATTGTATCATTGGCAGCTTTCTTCAAAAGAAACTCAACAATGTCCTCATATCCGCCGCTCACGGCAGCTGCTAGTGGCGTAGAGCTGCGACGGCATTGCTCTGACATATGCATTTCCGCATTGAGATCTAACGACTTGCCATTTACGTCGTTAAATTCCGCACAGAACTTCACCACTTTGCTATGTCCCCTGATACTAGCTAGAAACAGGGGAGTCTGTTCGAACTTGGTTTTAGACTTCAACTCATCTGGTTTTAGCAGCTTCAATATCTCCAAGTGTCCTTCTAAGGCAGCAACATGGACAGGAAGCCATCCGTTCTCTTTCAATGGCGCAACGTTGGGCTGCTTTTGGTATAGGTAGATGAAGGTGTCGACGTGGCCACCTTCTGCAGCAGCGTATAAAGGGGTAAAGCCATCTTCATTAGTCGGCGCAGGATCCAGATCCGGTTCTGCTTCGAAAAACATGTCGATGGTATTTTGGGCCCCTTTAGAAGCGGCATTCTTCAGAGCACAAGCTCCTGTTCTAGTAACTTTGCCAGGAGACGCGTGCTGCTTGAGGAGAAATGTCACAATGGACGTCTTGTCAAATTGTGTTGCGACTATCAGAGGTGTCCAACCGAGATATCCTGCATCGTCGTCCACATCAGCTCCGTGTTCGATCAGCCATGCGAGAACCCTTTCAGAATTGCGATATACAGCAAATTGTAATGAAGAGATTCTCTTATCTGATGGCGTCTCCTTGAATGCCAACTTGTTCTCTATTAGTTCCCAAGCGCACAAGTCTTCTTCAACAGTCATCGCTTTAAAGAATGGCGTTTCTCCTTTATCATTGAACACATCACCTCTGGCACCTTTGCGCACGAGCCACTTCAAGAGCTCGATAGAGCCATTTTCAGCCGCCTTGTGCAACATAGTATTGCCTTGATAATCTCTCGCGTGAATGTCAATGACGATGCTAGGAACTAGGCGTTTCCACACGTTCCGTCTCCACACGTTGACCGATTGGATATTGCCAGGTCTGGATAATTTGCCCTTTTTGATTACTTCAAAGAGGTCCATATCAGCCAGAAAAATTGAGATTGGTACCATCTGGGCGTCGATTTCATCCACCGCTTGCTCTGACAAGTAACATCGAGCCCGGAGCATTTGAGAATAGGCAACTGAATCCTCCCGCAGAAATTGCGTGAGCATTGGCTCCACTTTATTTATATTAGTCACGGAGCGAACGTAATAGTCCCAGTACGGCGCAGCAAGCCTCAACAGCAAGTGATCCATGTCGGTTGAGGTTGTATTGGTTTCGATATTGGAATCGGTTGCTTTTACCATAAACCAACAATTCAAAAAGAAAAGACATATCGATGCCATCAACTGCATTCCGGTTTCAGTCGACTCACAACTGAAGTCGGGCCATTCGTCAGGATCCAATTGACCAAGGAACTCCCGGACCGAGTCATGGCGTAAGCTGATTATGTCTTCATCGAAGGACAGAAGATTTCCGCAACTAGCTTCGAGAGTTGATTTTAAATCTTTTGGGAGCCGGCGACGAAGGGCTTCGGATGGAGGGGTTCTAAACGGCTTTTCCTTGACGCAACGACCGCACGCGATTGCGTAGGTCAGTTGTTCGAGCGACAGGTTTGTTCCAGTGAAGAACATTATGCGAAGAGCGAGTGCTATAGTTGACTTGGCTTTCGAGTCTTTTCTTATCTCCAGAAGCGATTGACGATAAACGAGACTGGTTGAACCTTTACTATCCAGAATGAGGTTGTCGATCTGTCGTTGATAGAATTCTAAAGGCTTGCCACTCAAATGAAACTTTCTCAGCTCTTCAACAACCGCATCGATCCATTGATACTTGAAACTTCCTGCCCTAGTTTTGATTTCCTGCTTTAGGAAGCTGAGAATTTCCAAAGACAGATCCTTCAGCCTACTACTGAGCCTAGCCTCAATGAAGGCATCAAGTCCCACTCGAAGATCTGCGTGTTCAATGTCGAAAACGGTTCTATCGTATGTTGCTTTAACTTTATCGACCGTACTGCTAGATTGTGAGGTGCAGAAGATCTTGACGGTTGCAGCTCCTTGCTGCGACCCCCCACTAAGTTGACATAGGGAGTTCAGGAAATCCCACATCTCGCCGCCTTTTGGCTGCTTTCCTTGCCCTCGGATGAAGGCCTCGCACTCGTTTATTGCATCTATGACAGCAACGAGAGTAAATGAGACTTCTCTCCGTAGAGTGGCAAACATACTCCAGAGGTCTTCGAACGTGACGTTGTTGCTGATTGACCGTTTGAATTGGTTGAATTTGGCCACCCCGGAAGCGAAAATCTCTGGCTTTTCCTTTCGGATATGGAATAAAATATGTTGCAATATTGATACGGATGATAGCTCCTTGATCGAGGAGTGGCAGTAGAAGGGGACGACAATCGCGGATTGGTTGGACTTTTTCATATCTGATGCTATGAATTGCGACAGAACCGATTTTCCTGTTCCACTTTCGCCACGAAGAAAGACCACGCTGTCAGTTCGGAGGGAGTTCCACCGTTGATAATACGACTTATACCATATCCATTGGCATGTTCCAGGCAAGGCAATGTCAACCTTCTTGAACTCCGGGGTGTAATCTTTCAATCCCAGCTGAGCTGCGAGCTGTGTTGACGCGACATTACCTGAGGCCTGTGCAGGAATCCCAGAGGCAGGGTAAGAGTTGGTGAACATGTTTCCAGAATCTCCCGTCGTGCTATCTTCTCCAATATTAGTACCAGGTTTTGCTTTCCTGGCGGCTAGTTTTGCTTCCCCCTCTTGAACTGCCTGAGAAGCGGCGACAGGAAGTGTTGCACGACGAACAAGCGTTGGGGCCTCAAAAGATTGCTGCGATAGATTGTTTGTAAACGAGGTAAAAGACCTGGTATGCGAGCAAATTTCATCCACGACGTTCTGCAGTCGTTGTACAACATGTTTCTCTCGTTTTGATCTAAGATTTGTCAGTATAGGGGAACTGCTTACCAGATCTGGGGCTTGATGTCTTACTTTTCTAAAGATTCTGGCGTAGAAAGGATAACTTTCATCTCCATCAAACCTTCGTTTATTCTCGAGAAGATATCCTCCGTTACCTCCTTCAGTTTGGGCGATTCCAGTTCCACCTTCGAAAAGACTTTGTCCGCCTCACCAATATCGTTCTTCCATAACTTAAGACGGAAAAGCATCTCGTCTAGCTGAATAGCAGCCGCAATAGACTTGCCAACGAGGGTGCTATCCAGCAATATTTCATCGAAGCCTGTCATCAGGTTGTTGAAAGCATCTTCCAGTCCGGAAGGTTTCGCAGATTTGCCATGTTGGGTGATACTGGAGCCGAATCCCGGGTCTGTAGACGATAGAGCCATTTTGTCGATTTTTTTCTCCCTGGAAGTGTTGTCGGCGACTGCTGAGGAGCATGAGGAAAAGTTAGACAGGGCGCGCCGAGCGAAGGTGGCGATGCTCCGAAGAGCTGAAAAGTTAGCGCTATGGCAGCGTGGCTGATGCCACACGTCCCGTCCCAACATCGAATAAGATCGCGATCCCATTGCCTCGTGATCCAATATCATTATTGCTTTTTCTCCGAACTCCTCAGAAGCTGAAACTGGCGATGGCCACCAGCCTCACAGGCAACCTCTCTTTTCTCGATCTTTCTCCAACATTCATTTCTCAAAAAGAACAAGATCGTGATAATGATTGAACCCATCTCCGCCATTGGATTTTCCTTTGCGTGCCTTAATATCCTTCTCACCGGAGTTTCCAAGCTCGATGAACAGAGACGCCGGTTTTCGAAGTATAAAGAGCGTTTAGTGCATTACGAGGGTTTATTGCAGACATGCAAAATCGATCAGGAGCGTTGGGATGATACTTGGAGCAATTTCCACGAAAAGGACTATCAATTGTTCTTTGGCGAATCAAGGGACGAAATCGTCAAATTGCAAAATAACGTCGCCGCCCTTGCAGCCAGCATCAAAAGTTCGATCCAAGGCAGCGAAAAGGAACCTTTGCCGACAACTGAGAACATTGGAGCAGATGACAGGAAAAGTTGGACCATGAATCTCAAGGGGATTGCACGAAACGTGAGCAAATCGATCACACAATGGTACCCAACAAAGGAAAGAGATTGGAAGATTTGGAGAGCAATTATTGCGAAGATAAATGCAAATAACGTCGTGAATGATGCCAAGCAAGCTGTTAGCACGAGTCAAGCTGGACTGAAGAAGCTGGAAGTTATGAAGAGGATCACCTTTACCCTCTTCCAAGATCAAATGCTCAGCGAAAGCATTGATCAACTAGAAAAGGGCATCCAGGCGCTCGGTAAAAATTCACAATACACATTCAACAAACGATTCGAACGTGGAACTGATACGGTGGTCGAAAGAGAAGTCCTCGAGAACACCAAAAAGGAAGAGGCTTTCGTACAACTGATTTCTGGGTTTGCGAATAAACTTTTTGAGTTTCAGAAACAAGCACGAGAAGAAAGGGAAAAGCATCTTGGAGACCGTTGGAATCTCGAATTTCGTGTCCCTGACGGGTATGGGAATGTTATGCGATGTGACTTACTTGAAGTTGTGAAGCTTGAGTTTGCCATCCAGACGCGGAGCCCGGAGAATGGGTGGAGCCTTCCAAGACGATTGCGACTCAATTATGATACCAAGCAAAACCCGCCAGCTGAGGCCAGTGAAGTTTTCCGCTTGGCAGTCGGGACGTTGAACGTCCCAGATTCAGACACTACCCCAACGGAACAATGTCAGCGTGAAAACATGGAACTTGAAGGAATTCTCGAAAACTTAGGTCTTGCATCTCGATTGTCCTTGCCATTCAGAGATATTTTCCTGCGAGGAGTCCTTAACAACAAGAAGTTTGTCAAGGGCTGGCGCCAGGAACAAGCACAACTACTACGGGGACTTGTCAATTGGATACTGCTATTATGGCATACCAGCTGGACGTTGAACCCTTGCTGTTGCGGCATCCATTTTGAGAGCTTGTCCAATAATGGAAAACGACACATCCTGATCTCGGACATTACCGAAAGGCAACACGACTGCCGAGGATCGGAGGATCACCTCCATGTGAGAATGTTTTCTTTAGGCCTGACATTTGCTGAGATAATACTTGCAACACCTTTGAAGCTCACCCCTTCAAGACCCCTTCTTACTGGTAGCCAATCTCATCCGCCGATTGAGGGTCTCAGCCAGCATGTTCTTCAACAATGGCAAGCTGGCCATGATGGCCTTAAAGCTTGGAAAGGAACTTCGGAAGGAAAATTAATCCAGGATATCGTGGATAAAGCGGGTGTGGAGGTGGCAGATGCGATCAAGGCTTGTCTGAAATTTCCGGTGACCGCCGCAGATAGCAAGCCCGGATTTTTTAACTTCTTTCGGAAGAAAATATTGCAACCGTAAGTCAAGATCCTTATGTGTCAACACTGCATTATTGTGATAAATATCTCATACCCAAATCTTCTCCACCCGATCTACTCACGTTCACCATGCTTCCGGGGGGGGGTAAAGAAAGGATATTTGCTGACTATTTTTTGCTTTCAGGATTGACAAGTACGGCGAAATGAGGTTTAAACATGAGGAGAGGCTTAATGGAGTCCCGTGGGCAGAAGAAGCCAGGGATCCATGGCCACCGGATGAAGTCTTTATTTAGCACGGCTTTGGCGCGTTTTTCGAGTAAGCGGATGAGTTTGGATACAGTTCTACGTAAAAATAATTAAATGAAGGTGAAGCAAAGTCTAGTCATTGTGGTGTTAGTTTCAATTTGCTTTTCGAGCAGTAAATCCTTACCAAACACACACGCCCTCGTACTCTACTCTACGTCATTCTTCGCTCTTGCTGTCTCATTTTATCTCATCTCTTTACCTGATTCTTTTTGTTTCGTTTCTCACCTCCTTGCACTGGAAGAATATTCCACTTGAGAATAAGTGTGTAGTTGGCCTAGACAAGGATACGTTAATTTGTGCTACTAGATGCGAAACCTTTTATAAGAGTGCTATAATTATAAACAATCTCCCACTAAACATTCTAGCTCCATTTTTGGCGAAAAGAACTGAAAGATTATATATAGATCCGCATTAAATACTTTTGTAAAGTCCCAAAGGTGTAAAGAATCAGCCTAGTGTTATACATGTGGACACGCAACCATGGTTAACATATCCAGAGCAAAGGCCTAATCTTAACATGGATTTTGGACAAATGAGAAGAATTGTAGGTTATGCAATCAGGAAGAAATCCACTTCAAGCAACTTGATTTTGAATGCATTGCGCTTCAGTCTTTGGGAGATTAATCGGAGTCCGGTATCTTGGTCAAACTTCTGGATTTACCAAGACATCTGTCCCGCTACTAAAAGCAACGCATCTCGCTTGGTGAACGGGACTGTTGTTGTTTGAATGCTAAGGAACGACTTGATTCTATTCTACAGTCGTCAGGTACGCTGTATTTATAGGCCTTAGTGCCCTGTAAGCCCCTGTGGCGACGATCCTTCAGGGCGTTCCAGGGCGTTCCATCGCTTACTAATGCTGACTAATTAGGCCTTCCATTCCAGGGCCTTCCAGGGTCTTTCACACCACTGGTGGCGTGCGCCCCCCTGTAACAACAGGGGCATTAAAGGTCTCGCTTTGCAAGCTCTGTTTACAATACCAAGCCCTTATATAATTTGACCTTAACTTCAGTAAACTAAAGTTAAAATAGCTTTTAACTACTGCACGTAGATTACTGTATTATGGAAACTTTAAGAAATATACCATGTGGATTATTTAAGATAAATAAAGAGGGGATATTCTTAAGCGAGATGCGTTTAAATTAATAACGTAACGGAAAGAATTTAATAAATAATACTTTATATAATCACTCACTTATAAATCCTTTGACTTCAAAGACAGATTCTGCTAGTTTTTAGATCCTCGCAATCTCCTCTATTATAAGTTTGAGTTTCGAGCCATTTGAAAAATTGTAATGTCTCCAAATTTGAATATAAATTATAACGGTTGGCACAAGCACGTGTTCTGCTAAATAACCACATGACTTATGTATAAAACAGACTAATCTAGGCTAGCGGTCCTAGAAGGTCAAAGTATAACTCCCTACTTTACTCTCTAGCTTAGTATTCAATAATAAAGTTGAATCTTTGATCCCTGCACTTTTTTTCAGACCTTTGCCTCGATTCTGCCTTCACAGAGAGTGCATTGGGTTTGTAGTAGTTGCTAAGCAAAGCCTACCGTCACATCATGACCATCTGCTTATTTACAGATGGTTCGCACTTATATTCTTATTTCTTCATGTACATCTTTACAATTCATCCTGAGCCCAGATTCTCGTCATTTCACCCTCTTGCCCTCTCGCACCGGGATTTGCAAGCGGCTCTGAGGAGAGACGGTCTATAAGTAAGCGGGTGATATATTGGTAGAGTAATTGCGAGGATGTGTAAACATGGTGTAAAGTGATCGCTTGTTAAACTTGTGTGAGGCGTCATTGCCTCCTCCCTTTAACTTTATCCTCATATTTTCAACTGCCGACTTTCCACTTCGAACTATTAACGCCTTCTTTTCAGTCACCAAATAAGAACTTCCCATCTAGGTTCGGTGCATTCTTCATATCATCAAGATCATCACTCATGCTTACAATGTAGCGTCCATCTGCACCCGTCAGAAGAAACCACATATGGGAACCCAGGCGCGCACGGCGACTCCGAAAAAGCCCCCAAATTCCCACGGACCAGCCATAGCTCCCTATCTCGACCCTTTCCCACAAATCTTGCCCAAGCCCCCCATCCACCAAAAGCTTTCCTCTGAACGAGAATTTCATGACATATCTATATCACTTTCCGAGTCGGAGGTGTTCTCGCTTTCTGAGTCGCTCGCCTCTTCGCTCTCTGATTTAGTTATCTCCTCGATCTCCGGCTCAGCTGCCTCCTGACCAACATATATTGAAACTGAGAATATTCTCCTAGAATCGTGTTCATAGGGACCAACATGGTGTCCTTTGCTGACAACTAACGAGTAAGGACGACATTCATCCCAATAGAAACTCGGTGGTCGAAAAGTCATTTGAGTGTTTTCCACAGTATCAAAGGATGTCCCAGCCGGGAATAGTTTTACCGCAGTTTCAACTCCATTGTTGACTTCGCGAGCCCCAACGTAAAGTAGAAACGAGCAGGTCTCATCGCGTCCTAGACTTAGAATGGAAGCTGATATCTTCCCGTCTTGCAGAACATCTCGTAGTATGAAGACTGTACTTCGGTCTGGAATCAAGATTGCATTACTTATTTTTTTGAGCAATTTGATTTCGAAGCCAGCGCCAATCAAATCGGGAAAGAGAATTATGAATGCGTATTGATATCGATAGTTACCGGATTCATAGGAGGAGAATTCGCCTCGGGGAATGCGTTTACAGATCGCTTGCGCCGCTGTCGTACTGGAATGGGGCCCGGAGGAAAAGGCACTCTATAGTATACTTGTCCCATCTTCTGCAGGGGTATACACCACAACTCTCGATCGGGGAGAATTTTAGGATTATGAAATTCATCTGTTACGTTGTTGAGAACTCCAAATACGTAGTCCGGATGTGCGGTAGGGATAAGTTCAAGGTTTATCGACATCCCAAAGTTTGTTAGCGATATTATTTGGCTCAGGGGACTGTTCTCCTCATCGATTGCCAAATCCGATTGGAGTCCATAGCCGAAAAGCTTATTAAAGTTGGAGAAGAGCTTAGGTGAATCCGCGAATAAATTGGGGTGCCTTCCTTCCATGCTGCCAGAGTCCTGTGGCCACTGCCAGGCAAACAACGAGTGATCTGTGGATTGCTTTATGATCTCTTCCTGCAATCTTGCAAAAGCCTTTCTCCCTTCTCCATATAACAATGGCATGTTGATATCGAAGATGCCTAGTAGGCAATAGGCAACGTCCTCTTCACGAGTTGTCTCGCGACCAGCTATCCACGACATCTTTTCTACATTTGAGCAAGACATAACATTCTGAGGATAACTAAGAACATCAAGTCGTATACCGGTAATGCTTGATACTAATCGTAGTAGAGGTTCTTGTCCTGGCCCCCCTTTGAGCCTCTCGGGGTTGATGTCGTAACGACCTAGTTGGGAATAATGTCGAGATTCCATGGATATCGGCTTCCAATCTTGGGTGAAAAACCGTATGGACGTTGGTGCAAGCAATTCCTGTAGTGTCCAGCCACGGGTAAACCACCTGCTCTTCCGGAGTGAATCTATGAATCTGGCTTTTTGCATATCCTCGACGTCATTTCGCCTATCCTCGACGGCATTTCGCCTTTCGGGATAATCATCCCAATAGAGCTCTTCAGTCTCGTCACCCAGATTTCCAGCTACATCCTCGGGGTCTTTGACATCAGCAAGGTACACGTAGCAGACCCAAGAATTTTTGTACCACGCAAACATGGAATTAATTGCTTCGGAGAGTTCGGCACTGCTAGACTTGTCGATGCAATTGGTATCGACCCAGATGTAGCGGAGCCCATCATCCCGAGCCTGAGCACAGGCAGATTTAATCTTGGCGAACCCTGTCTTTTGGGATGCTTTTCGCAAATCTTGCCAGTCCTGAAAACTAGCCTCCCCATCTCCCCAAGTGTGAGATAAAATGGCGTAACACGGAATATCCTTCCCGAGGAAATATTCCAGCTTGAGGCTTTCAGTTTCGATCAGCCACATGCTTCGCTGAGGTGAGATGTCCACTAGAATAGAGATGATCGATAGGTAGAGAGGAAGACTGAGTGCAATAGCTCAAGACGGAGGCACAGAAAGGCAGATGAAGAGAGATGGCACAAAGGCCTCGAAGAATTGGGAGAGGAAATTAGGCGCGGTAGAAGATTAGGCATCAGCCAACAAGGCCGGAGCAGGGGACCGAATGTGGCTGCGGGACCTGAAGAGGTTCCCTAAGTCGACTCACTTTAAGTCGACTCACCTTTTCACCCAATAGAATTTAACCGAGACACCCACACTAAGCTGGATTTAGCCTGCCTCCTCAGAATTAGATTTTTCTATCATATCCCAATAACCCTAACCATAACTAACCCTAACACCTAACCACTAACCCTAAGCCGCACTGCGCGCCTAACCCTAATTTTTGTGAGAAAATTCGGGTGCGAATTGAAGTGTAAGTTTTTGCGATGCCTTTGGCCCCCAAAAGATTACTGAATCGGGTTAGCCGAGTCGACTTAAAGTGAGTCGACTTAGGGAAACTCCTCTCTGGGGGCGCAGAAACCCCCAATTGGCTCGTTGTGTAAAGATATGGAGGCTGTGTATTTCGCCTGTCAAAATTTTGCTGGGAATTGAGGGGGCTTAATGGCAAGTGCGGGGCTTGAAAATAAGATCTATCGGCTTCTTCTCTATCTCACAAAGCAAAAATTAAAGGGTTTGAGTGTTGCGTTGAACATTCTTATGATTTCCCAAAAGCAGCAATTTTAGTGTTCCTCGCGATTTGGCAGGCGGCCTTAGATGTGAACGGCGCCGCAACGCATGCACCAGATGGAGGAACAGCGGATATAAAGAATCTAGATTGGGGGCCTGAAGGATTGGGGGCAATTGTTTCCAAATTTGCAACAGTATTGCCAAAATAAGATACTCTCACCTCCCGAAATCCAGGGCTTCTTTGTTGAAGCGGAAAAGTAATCAACGACGGCCCCCAGGGCAAAACTCGGTAAGGAAACTGTAGCCGGGGCACACAGGGGCTAAAATAGATTCGATATCGGTTGCGCTGCCACCAGCTTTGCACTTTCATGATCAATTGTGCGCGCAAAATTTCAAGTGGCAGCGCAACGGATAATCGTGCGCAGGTTGACCCGGAGGAGCTCAGGTTTCTTAGACTGTGCTCAGGCTCTGCTTAGGTGCTCACCCTTGGCTTAGGTAAAAGTAGCAGCTGCTCGCCTCAAATAAAACAAGATCAGCGAAAGAAAAAAGTCATCTGAGGCTATATTGGTCATAAGGATGCCTAAATCTGCGTAAAAGTTCCTACCTCAAACACGTCGTCTAACTGGAAATCCATCTCCGCAACCTTTGACCTCGAAAGCTGGCGCAACCAAATAAACGCACCCAGCGCGAGTCTCCTCACGAAGTTCGTCTTTGGGTTTGGTTTTAACTGCTCCTTGCCGATGATATAGACAACGCCCTCTCTGTTCGCCTTGTCTACAGCGTCGAGTTTTTGGCGAGTCATCTCGTCGTGCTCGTCCAAAGGGTCGTTTGGCATTCCGTCACCGCCGATAATAAACCTCCGGAGGCGTTCGTGTATTAGCTGCTTAAGATTTTGTGTCATCACGTGTTCGTTGAAGCCGTGGCGGACATGGACTTGGTAACAGTTTGGTACATCAGTGGCGGTGATTTTGTATTTTTCATCAGCTTCAACCTGGTTTGGCCAATACATTAGCATTACAATGGGATGAGTTAAATGGTATTATGTGTATGGTAACGTACCTCAGGCTTTGGGAGTGGATGCAGATGAAAGAAGATTATAAGTTCGTGACGTGCTTTGAATTTGCGAAGGAATTGCGTGAAGATAGCAGGCGACATATCTCCATCTTTGTCAAAAAATATTCCGACCCCTGTGAATGTCAGTCAGTACCTTATGAGCGTGCTAAGCTTGTTCAAAACTCCTATATGAGATGGAAGACTTGACATACCCTTGATTTCTGTGAGCTCACCACCGCCTTCTCCTGCTCCTGGGCTCAAGAATAGTTTCCCTTCGTCATCTACAGTCACCAACTGTCCCAGTGAAACCCTGTTCGACATTTCCGCTCGCCACTGCTGCTCCTTTCCATAACGCCATACGAAAAGCAGTATGGAGAGGAGGCATGTCAGCATCAGTGTAAACCAAGCACCATCAGGAACCTTTGTGAGCGCTGAGGTGAGGTAGAGGCCGTCTAAAGAACCGAAAATGAGGAAGCCAACGAGGACAATGGCAGGATGAATACGCCAGATGATGATCGCTACCACTGATACCATGCAGGTTGTAATGAAGGTGACGAGAACTACGCAAGCGCCGTAAGCTCTCCCTAATCTGTTTGTCTATAGGCAAGAAACGATTGTTAGCCCTATAAGTTATCTTCTTGGAGAAACGTATTATGGCTCACGTTGTTGAAAATAACAGTGACTAGAATAGTTCCAATCATCAACAGCCAATTTGCCAACGGAATATAAACCTGACCATAAAACATGGCTGATGTATGCACCAGCTTTACTTTCGGAAAATAGGACTGACTCATGACCTGCGAGATGAGCTGGAAGGTACCGGTGATCAGGGCCTGCGACGCGACGGCGGCAGCGAGGATTGAGACGATAAATGCTACCCAGAATAGCCGGGGTGGGGTCGAGTTGAAAAAGGGGTTAGAGTAGGCGCTGGGGTTTTCGCTGATGTATGCTGCCTGGCCGATATAGGCAACAAGTAAACACGGGTAGGCAAAACATAGCCAGGAGATTCGAATCGCCCTACCGCGGTCAGTATTCTGATTTGAAGTTGTTCTTTCAGTGGTATGGAGATGCTCGGAGATCATACCTCCGGCTAAAGGCTCCTAGATTGGCATACATGGCTTCCACGCCTAGAGACGCTTGTTAGTGATTCGCGGTTTGATGTGAGTCGGCTTGCAAGTATAAAATAGAAGTCGCACCAGTAAAGGCAAGAAGAACACCACCCAGAGACATCCATCCTTCTGTCTTGTTTCGAACAAAGTATTGGCCTGCGAAATATGGCGAGAATGCTTTAAGAACTGTGTGATCATGCACAGCAAGATTCTAATAAGTCTCCGTCAGCGCCGTTATCAACAAGCCAAAGCAAGAATGCCGCTGGGGGGTGCCCTACATATATACCAAACACAAGATTGAGTAGGAGCCAGAGCACGACTACTGGCGCGAAACAAACCCCGACCTTAGTCGTGCCCCAGTGTTGCACCAGAAACAGAAGGACCAGAACGGCGCAGGAGACGCCGACTATCACTGAAGACGATATGTCGGGCCTCACATGACGCAGACCTGTAAATTGGGCGTTAGTCTGGCTGTTGGAGACGGACACATATTCTCTTCTGTTCTAAGAGGGGAGGATGAGCTTGCCTTGAATAGCACCAAGGACTGATTGTGCTGGGGTGAGTACGCCGTCTAGAACGTGGCTATTATTAGCATCCCGACTTCAATTCACTCTTGTCTCTTCGCATACCTGCAATCATCAAACACACGCCCACTACGGCAAGCCCTTTGAAGATCACATGTATAAATGGAGAGTCTTCTAATATGCGCCGAAACTCTCTATTCGCAGGCCGCAAGTCCGTGTTTTGGCACCGCATGCTGACAATCCGCGCAGATTTGCGATCGCCATCCGTAATATTCGCCTGGGAGCACGACGTCAGCCTAGCCCGCTAAGGTTAGACAGGAGAACGTCTAGTGAGGATGAGGAGAGGATAACTCTCACGTATCTGCAAAGCAACGAGTAGAGAGCGAATATCCCCCCGCCACCCCGGTCATCAGCAGCGAGAACGATAAGGACGTATTTCGCAGAGACCATCAAGGTCAGAGTCCAGATGATCAGCGACAAGACGCCGAGCAGGTCCTCACGGGACGGATTGGAAGTGAAGGTCGACGAGTACACGTAAAGCGGGCTGGTTCCGATATCACCGTAGACTACGCCGATGGACTGCCATACTAGACTGGTAAAGTTATTGATATGCTACTCAGCGGCTGAGTGCGCGAGGCTCCTGATTCCACCAGACTTACAAGAGTAGAACCGACCCGCCAAACTCCTTCACAGAACATGTCAGCGTTGAAATCGCAGCGACAAATCGAAAGGAAGAAGCCGGTGTCTATCTGCTCACCTGTCTTTCCGCAGTGTCTCCTCCATGGAGGCTGGAATCCCTCGAGGCCGGCACACCTGGGGGTTGGAGTGTGCTATCTAGCCCTGGATCGGTCTCATAGTCCCATCGCTGTGAGCCCGCGTTTTTCTCTCTGTCTCTGGAGTTGCCATCGGCGGACACGGCGAACCCGAGGTCGGAGTTGTTGAGGTGGCGCAAAGAGATGTCTGTTGTCATCGTAGCTTCAAGTTCGAGAGACAAGCAATGACAGCTCGAGCTGCGATTCCACGTTCAGCGGACCCATAAAAGGAGATGCCCAAGGCTGGCTCTATTATATGGATCATATACAGAGGTGCCTAGGGCTTGCCCATGGCGGCAAGGCATCCTGATAATGCGAATTCACAGCTGCGTGGCTGCATCTTTGGCTGGGCAGATTCAGAAAGCAGCCGCCGGCCTTCTTTCCTCTTTTCAACACGCATGCAGACGCAGACGCAGTGAAACCGTGTTATCCGCTTTTGACAGCGAACGAACGGTTGGGGGAGGCTGTGCAATAAGCCATTCAATGTTGGTTGGCCATTTCCCATGGCGGCAGACTTAGATTCATCATTCAATCTGTGCGACATAGTTCTTCCAGAATGTCTCGTGCAAGGCCAAGAAATTGATGAACTCGTATTGTTCCCTCGATCTCCTTGACTATGGATGCTTACGGTGGTATAACAGTAGGTGGACTTCCCTACCACCTAAAACCAAACAAAATCTGAGAGAAAGCAGACGTGATGTGGCTTGGGAAGGCGGGAAGCTTTATATGAGGGATTTTCCGACATCAATGTGAAAGGAGGGCGTGGCTGCCTATGCCAGACGTTTGTGTTGGATTGGATGGATTTCAGTCCAGAGCATCGATGGGGCTCAATGGCAAGGCTCCGCCCTTTTGGGTTGATGATTGTCCCACACTTCCGCCCCCCGCAGTCTTGCTCTGACCTGGCACGAGCGCGATGAGAGCTCTCCGATCCCCCCACCTCATCAACTAAGCCCATGCTAAATCAGACTTGCACTGAAGTCTCTCGCGCTGCGATCACCGACGATGGATCCGTTGTCGATTGCAGCGTCATCCGCGGGACTGGTGTCGCTGTGCACGGCGATATCGAAGGTGCTGTACAGGTTTATTTGTGACAGCCGTGTGGTAGACCGGGCTCTGGCAGCGTTCCATGACGAGATCGACGAACTTTCAGGCTTCTTGGCCTCGATCGAGTCGAGCTTCGGCGACGACCGCACTGCCGAAGCAGTGTTGCGTGAAACGACAGGGCACGAACAACAGCATTGGGCGAAGGCGGAGAGAAGCATGGAAGACTGCCATAAGACATTGGAGAGACTGTCGAAGGTATTAGAAAAGGTGAAGGGAGACCATAGCCAAGGGTTCTTTTCCCGTCAGCGAAAGCAGATCAAGTTGGATATGAACTCCGCAGAGATTGTGGTGCTGCGACAACAAATTCAGTCATACAAGGATACGATGAAGTTGTCCTTTCATGTGATTACCATGTACAAACTCTTATCTAGCAAAATTTAATGAGTACCACGTAGCTAATGCTTCTAGATCATTGATGCTGACCGGTCAAACCTCCAACGCGAATATCATCAACATGCTCGATGGCCTTACAAGAGATGTTCGGGACCTCCACCGGGATTGGCGCAACCACCCCGCCCCAGAAGCCTCCTCACACCGTTACGGCGACAACAGCGCTCTGGCGAAGAAAAACCAGGAAGACTACCTGAACTCGGCAAGATCGCTGATCATCACCGCATCAGTGCTCAGTAATGCGTCAGGATCTGTACGCGGCAAGAGTGAAGACAATCCGGATATTGAGGAATGGATCAATGACCTAGAGTCCGAGCCGAATGATAGACCTAGTGCGGTAATAAGCACTAGTTCTAGATCCCAATCTGATGTTCATAAACAGAGCAAGTCGGAAACGAGCGAAAGAGATCCTACCCCACGCAATGATGGCCCAGATTCTCCCAACACTGAACAGTATTATGCATACCGCCCACCAAGGACCACGAGCATATCACAGTATTCGCAAATCCAGCTCTCCCCAGAAGTGCTCATGTTTATAGATGAGTGTGAAAAGGTAGAACAGTTATGCCGAGAAGGGGATAGACAAGAAGCATCGCGTCTCGGCATTGCATTCCTCAAAACGCTGGTACGCAATGATGTTGAGCCTGAGAAGTGGCAGGACGTCGAGAAAAACATTCTATATTCCAAAGAGCAAGGTCTGGCGAGCTCAGGGTATGGCTTCACAGTTCTCCACCTCCTGGCCCTGAACGACCTGGGCCAATACATAAGGGTCCTCCTTGGAAAAGGAGCCAACATCAATGCCATTGATGGGGACTATTGCACACCATTGCATATCTCTTCCTGGAGTGGCCACTATAGGATGTCCAAGCTACTGATCGAGAACAGCGCGATTATCAACGCCAAAACGAAAGACCATCGCACACCACTGCACTTTGCCTGCCAGGGAGGGCGCCGCGAGACCGCCGAGCTACTCATCCGTAATGGTGCTCATCTAGAGGCAAAAGACCTCGACCATCGCACACCTTTGTGTTATGCCTGCCGCAAAGGCCACCTGGAAACAGCCAGCCTTCTTATCGAGAATGGCGCACACCTCGAGGTTAAAGCAATAAACCACTTATCACCGTTGTACTACGCCTGCGCGAGCGGCCACCTCGAGACGACTCGACTGCTTATTAATAAAGGTGCAAGCATCGAGGCCCGGACAAAGGACGGCTGCACGCCGCTGCATATTGCCTCCCGGAATGGCCATGATGCCGTCGTGCAGCTCCTGCTTGAGCATAGAGCGCATACTGATGTGCGAGACTGGGAGCAGCGAACCCCATTATTGTGTGCTAGTTGGAATAACCACCACTTAGTGGCCAAGCTGCTCCTCAGTAGTCAGCCACCGAAGGCGTGCAAGAAGATGATCGAGGCGAAAATGATGGATAACGCCACATCCCTCCACACCACCTGTCAAAGAGGTCACTTAGAGACCGCCAAACTCCTTATCGGGCGCGGCGCTGATCTACAAGCAAAAGACAAAGATGGCCGGACACCGCTGTATCTAGCCAGCCGCTATGGACAATACGAAATGGTCTCACTGCTTATCGAACACAAAGCCGACCTTGAAGCCTCCAGTAAAGACCAGCGAACCCCACTACATGCTGCTAGCGAGCACAATCAAGCTCACATCGCTAAGCTACTCCTCGAGCACGGCGCGTATATAGAGGCCAAATCAGAAGACCAGGGGACGCCACTATATGCCTCTTGCCGAAGCGGACATATTAAGACTGTGCAAATGCTGATTGATGCTGGCGCTAAGGTTAACGCAAAAGCCTTAAAGAACTACACCCCGCTGCATATTGCCTGCCGGAATGGGCATAAAAGCGTGGCGGAACTTCTGCTAGACCAGAGAGCGAATATTGAGGAGAAGGACAAGAAGCAGCGCACGCCGCTGCGCATCGCCTGTGAGTATGGCCACGAAGACACGGTACGGATGCTGTTGGTGCGGGGTGCAAGCATCGAAGCCAAGTCCGAGTTTAACTATACGCCGCTACATAGTGCATGTTGGAGCGGGCATGTAGGGGTGGTGAGGCTATTGGTTAAGCATGGTGCGAATACAATGGCCAAGACGATTGATCGGGAGACGCCGAAGTCTATCGCGAGGAAACATAACGCCGATTCGTCGGAAAGAATTGTACAGTTGGAGAAGGCGTTGGAGGGTAAAGGTTGAATGGTAGTTTTTAAACCATATCTTCGGTAGCAGGTGCGAGGCCCAGTCGCCACTCCCAGTCCGACATTTTACCACATATCGACTGTATATCTGGCAGCAGCAGTATTCCAACCCGAGTGACAGCCCGCAGCTCCACCATCAGCTTTGATGGATTTCCAGACTCCCTTCTCAGCCGAGAAGGGCAACTTCAAGCCAACGAATAGATGAGGTCATTGATATTGTCCTTTATCTTGAACCGGAAGATGAGTCACTACATGGTTTCAGAGGGTTATAACAATGCGCACCACAACACATCACTTTCCAAAATGGAAAGCACCCTGAGACCCCCAGACCTTCGTCAGATCAGACTCCTATGCGCTCTGCGGGGACTGGAGAGTGACTCTATCCCGTTCGAGTTGATTTAAACTTTCTCTGTACATCCCTCGATTACCTTATAAGAATGTATTTGTTTAGACTTTAGTAATTGATACAATCTTGTAAAATGGCTTAATTTATAGTATATAGGTATATAACCTCTTGTAAAACAAATTTTTAGTTTTTAAGATTGTAATAATTACTTTTAATTAAAATAAAATAAAAAGTACAAAAACAAAAGTAACAAAACGGACTCAGAGCTCATGACCTGCTAACGTTGACACGTAACGGCTATTAGAACGAAGTACACTGTCAACTTATGAAATTGTGTTCTTCTCCTCCTTTCCATTGCTCTCTTTAGTTACTTTTTAGATTTAAGTGATCTGAGAAGGAAGGCACCTGATAGAACTACTTCATTGCCAATCGCTGAGTCAAGCGGAGGCCCCTTTCTTTGTGTTTTATGTTACTGTATTCTTTGCATGGCCAATCTCAAGTAATAGTAAAAATAAGGACTGAGTTTTACGTCCCATTTTCTCAGACTCCCTGCTATTTTGTGTGTTTAAAAAAATTTGTATATCATTCACCTTTGGTATTTTGGAATAGGGAGAACCACCATCCACTAGAATGAGATATTGTACTAAGTCAAAGCCCAGTTCTTGCACTTTGTTCTCTTTGCTCTTCTCCTCCATTCCAAGAATGCGCTTTTTCTATGCCATGGGAAAACAGATCGTTCAAATTTGGCAGACTTTCTCTATTACTTAGAGTATTTTCTCGAAGTAATACTATCCTAAAATACTTTCTCTTAGCCGACACGTGACTTAGGAGCTGTGAGTTCCGTGTTGATGCTAGAATTGCTGTGCAAAAAACGACTTGATTTCTTTTCTACAGTGGTCAGGTACGCCTGTATTTATAGGCCTTCGGGCCCTGTAAGCCCTGTGGCGACGACCCTTCCAGGGCGTTCCAGGGCGTTCCACCGCTTACAAATGCTGACTAATTAGGCCCTTCCAGGGCCTTCTTAGGCCTTCCACGCCACTGGTGGCGCACCCTATTAGTAATAACAACATTCCGGTACTAGTAACTATACCCTATTATATTATAGTCTTTTATTTAATAATTTATTTTATTAATACTCGAACTCTTTTAATAAGTATATTAAATCTTTATAATCTTTTAAAGTAAATATATAATTTACTTCTTAGTTTTATTTATATAACTTTTAACTTTTTATTTATTTATAAAATAAATTTTATAAATATTTAAAATTATTTTCTTTATTAATATATTTAAAAGAGAATTTATTAAATAAATTCGAATCTTTTTTTATTATAATAATAAAATTTAATAAGAAATTAAAATATTATTATTTATAATTTATTTAATAAAATATTAAACTTTTAAATTTAAATAACTTAATTATAATATATAATTTATAAAAGATAATAAGAATATTAATATTAAAGAAATTAAAGGTATAAGTTAATAAGTATATTAAAAAGAATATAATAATATTTCTTAAATTAAAAAAAATAATAAAATAAAGAATATATATATTAAAAAAGTAATATTATAATTAAGTATTAAAATATACTTTATTAAAAGCTACGTGAAGGAAGAGTAATATTACTTAATATTAGAAATATGAGTTATATTTTAAGGAATTATCTTTATCTTATTTCCATAGATCTGAATGGTTCGGGAGTTATGTGGTTGTCAACTCAATCGGCTTTGTTGGCCCTCCTGGTCCCTTCTTCTCTAAATGTCCATTCACTCCAGGCTCCGTGTCAAGATATGCTTCACCTAGCTCTGCGGCTGCTGGCACCTTATTCGCTGCCGCACTTCGTCGCTTCCTCCTAATCATCACCACTCTGATTACCACCGCAAGTGCGCCCAAAGCTACAACGATTTCCATGCCTGCTTTCGCCCAGGAAAACACATATTTGTAGTTATCTAACTTTATTCCACGCAATCGTTAAACCTTCTAAGGACCAAGGTTGCCCAAGTCTGCACTGCACCTAGGGCCAGGCTTTCAAAGGCGAGCAATATACCCACTACTACAAGACTAATATTATAAAAATTTATCCAGAGGCTGGTGAGAGACCGGACGATATATGTTGTCAATTACATTTCGACAAGATAAATCTCCACTCCTACAAACATTCCACTGCCATAATGTCACGCAGCTTGGATCGTGAGTTTGGCCAAAACCTCAGTCTACCCCGTCTTAGTCACTTCTGCTCCACACGTTCATCTCCTTCAATTCTCTAGAGCGACATTCAATGGATAGAAGACTTCGTCTTTTGTATGAAGGGCTCGTTTGATACCTTGGCGGGTACCGCAACGAAGTTGAATCGGAGATTCTCTCAACATCTCGGGAATAATCTCAATGTAGAGGAACTTTTGGATCATTCGTACAACAAAGCCTTTTGAAATCAAAGATCAGATGAAAGCCAAATTTTATCTTAAGTTCGGAGAAAGCTAGCAAAAGAGTTTAGAAAGGCTGTCATTCGGCGCCACGTGATTAGATGAAATAAATTCACCTTTCGTCTCATGTACAAAGCCTATGCTAGTTGAGCAGGCACCTCAATCCTCAATGTACCAAGGAATTTAGAACATTGATGAGATCTGCAACGAACCTCAAAAATTAAATTCACTTCCCGCTTGGGACGACCTCCCAATGTACCAGGAAAAAATTGGGACATTGAAGCGATATGCAACAAAGTAGCCTGGAGGATGATTCACTTCGAAGGTATATGAACTTACGCAGTAAAAACTTCGTGACTCATGATTCTAGAATTCGTAAAATTCATCACTGCTCCCAAACACTCCTCCTCTCCACTACTCCTTCTACGACCCTCTCATCCTCAAAGACAATTGGGCTTCTCCACCCCAAATTCCCAGCCCATTTTTCCTTCAACGCATCTAACGCCCTCCTCTTCCTCTCCTGCACTCCTTCTCCCTGCCAAAGCCCCTCGTACTGTTCTAAATCACCCTTCACAACCTCAACCCACGTGGTTCTCGTTCCATCTCTCTCCCCAGTCACCCGCCCCTTCCTCATCCACCAAGACAGACAATCTTCCGTAGCCAACGCCTCCTTATACGCCTGCACAAAAGCAACAACATCGGCAAACTCAGTCACCTCTCTCAAATCTACCCCAGAGTAAAGCTTGAGGGTATGTAGCTTAACCCAATGCGCTCCCCAATCAATGCCTCCCTCCTCTCCAACATCACCCGTCCACCTCAGCGCTCTTAACCAGTGGCTGTTCCCCGTTAAATCCAGGTATTCTAGTCCATACAGCCTCCCTGACAATCTCCTTAAAACATCACTCGCTTCACGGAAATCGTTGTCCAAGCTATGACTGAGAAACCAGTTCCTCCGTACTGGATATCTTTGCCGAAGCGGCTGGTAACGACTGCGGTTTCCGCATCTAGAGTGAGTGAAGGAACAGGCCAGAATGCTAGAGAGAGGTGTGTGAGTGTCGGGATGTGCCGGCTAAAGGCAAGGAAGCGAGGCCAGGAGATGGAGTGCGGCGGATGGGATAAAGAAAGGCGGGTGAGGTGTGGAATCGGCGGTGGTAGGGACCTCGTTAGGGATTCCTCCCATAATAGATCAAAATCTTCTTAGTATTCTGTTATTAGAGAACGCTTCTGTACCAGCTCCGCAAGCTGTTTAAAGTTCACGCTCCGCCCAACTACGCCAGAGAGGTCGAGGCGGAAGAACCCCTCATTCTGCCCCCCTCCTTTACCTTTATTCTCCCAGTCCTCATTCTCGATATCTGGATCTGGGTGAAGAAATAGATTACTCAGACCCTTAGACCCCACCCCTTTATCAGGACCGTAGACAGTAATATAGTTGAGGAGCAACATCCTCACCTCCACCGGCAGATCCGCAAGATTGTTTCTCTTATACTCCTATATAAACTCCCATTCTCGGGCCATGACCCGCAGACACATGTCTTGTAATCTCTTCCCTTTACCTCCCCCACCTTCTCCTAGTCTGGGTAGATCATTCACCTTGATTATTTAAATTTATTTAATTATTTAAAAAAAATTATAATTTTTTTTAATAATTTAATTAATTAAAACTTTTTTTTTTTTAAAAAAAAAGAGATTTTTTAATTTAATTTAATTTATTTAATTATAAGTCTTGTCTTTTCTTCTTTTCTTATTGTAATTAATTATTAAATAATAATAATATATTATAGTTTTTATTATTATAATTTTTATAATATAATTTTAAGAGAATTTTACATAAAGTAATTTTTATTTATTTAAATCTAAACTATTTTTAAGTAATGAATCCCCTTTTTAATAAAAAGGGACCAGTTCACGTGATAAAAGTTCGAAAAAGTTCACAGTTTGACAAATATTTGACGAATTGGTACGAATTGAACTTTTTAAAAAGTTCAATTCGATTCGATTCGATCAGAGCCTTAACGCCAGTACCGGGAAGCCGAATTTCACTCCATATCCCAATGCTAGAATCACATGCTCATAAGGTTTTGAATCTTTTAGTCACATCATCAAGCGCTATATATATTGCAGCCTGGAATAGAACTACTACTCTTTTTGTGACGGCAGTCGTCCCATAACAGCCACGACTAGTATTCGGCTCAGGAACTACGTCTGGCCAGGAGGCCGACTTCTCAAGCTAAGATATCAGATCAGGAGTATAACACCTTCTCTTCGTGGGACATCTCCTGTCTCTGTACTATTGTACTCTGAATTGAGATCTTTTAGTTTTTACCACTGCTCCGTTTCTGTCGTCACAACCTCGCATGCCTCTTCCTTTACTATTTAGCTTCCTAACCCACAACACACTTAACTTTCTAATATCTGCCCTTTCTAGACTTTTACCTCGCTTTAGCCATTTACTATCTTATGAATATTCCCTAGTCTTAACTTATCTTAGCATCCCTCCAAAACCTCCCTCCCCTCCACCTCCACCTCCACCCTTCCTCCCAGAAACCCACGGCCTGTTCCCCTCTCCCCCAGTAAACCCAACATCCAATCAAAACCTCAAGTTCCTCCCTAAACATCAACACTCCTATCAAACTCAATAAATACTATCCCTCGACTCAACAACATGTCCATTCCATCCCTTATCACCATACCAGAACCCTACTTTCCGCCGCTTTGCTCTCTGCCTCCTTTCATGGCTTTTCTTTGATGTTTTGGGGTGTAGTGCTTGGGATAGCCTGACGAAAATTTGGAGGAGGTGGAATATGCTCCATTTCATGGTTGAAGAGTGTATAATTTTTGTCACCTTCTTTCTTTCACCTTGGCTTCGATTTTTTGGCAGTTAGGAAGGTGTGGAATAGCTTTTGGCGTGTCGAGTATCCCTGATCAGCGAGCTAAGGTAGTTTTATGAGGGTGGGACGAGTAGCAGCAGATCGCTTTTGTGGTGTTCGTGCTTGTGTTGTACGCTCTCGGTTTGGTGATCAGGAGCGCGTGCTAAGATTCGTGATGATTTTCTAGTCTGAGCAAATGCAGGGTATAGTATGGGGAAAGTTCCTGCTCGCGGGGCACTTACTAGATGGGTTGGGACAGGTGGTGTGGAAGGAAGATTGACATGTTTCGCGTTTTGAAATTTACATACATAATAAATAAATTAATACAAACAACTTTTATAAACACTGCATACCTATTCAGTTCCCAAAAGTTGGAAAACCCTCGCTTTTTCAATTTACTTTTTTATTCACCTCCATTTCGAGAACCTTCATCGAAAATCCTCACCCGGCAAGCTTTTCCTTCATTTAGAAGTTCTAGATTAACATCCGCTCCCACTACAAGTCAAATCGAACCAGTTCAACATCACACTCTCATTCGTCTGAATATTATGCGTCACGCCCTGCGCACTCGTCGCATGAAACTTTTGATTGATTAATTGTTGCCCGCAGTCTCGCTTATCTGCCCCTATACTCGTCGCTTAACCTTAAGGTCTCGGTTGAGCGGGAGCTGCCATCTCATCTACCCCTATTGAGTCGGAGGTCGGAGCACCAGGTGAGAATAAGATTAGTAAACATGTTTACAACGATTGTTAGTCATCCAAGTTGCCAAGGCTGACTCTCACCGAGGCTTCCTGTGTGAGGAAGGTGCGACCTGGGAGCTTGCCTTGCAGGGGCGGTGGATAATTAGCTGACTGGGTGAGCTTAACCTTAGCGAGGTTACCTGCAGGGTCCCATCCAATCACAATGGACGGTGCCTGACATTACCATGTGGATACCCGTGATGAGCTTGCACGGAAGAAGCAGGCGCCAACATCTTATCGCACAGGATCGTCATAGCATAAGCGCACCGGTGACTATTTTCACCAACACCTGCTGAACGCGGTAGGTAGCTAAGGTAGGGTTCCTCAAAAAGCTGGTGTTTGCGCGCTGGCGGAAATTCTGGAAAGTCAATCTTCGGCCGACCCCGTCACCGGGTCACCGGTAGAAAAGATGGCTATAAGACGATGGCATGCCCTCCATCACCTCGATGCTGCTCCTTAGGCTTTGCTCTCGTCTTGTCTCCCTCCTCGTCTCCAATTCTTTTTCACCATGCTAGGAGCTTCAGTTCTCTTGACCGTCGCGGTCGCGGTCCAGGCTGTCTTTGGCAGCCTCATCAAGTCGCGTACTGCCTACGCCGTCAAGGAGACGCACCGCGTGCCCCGAAGATGGCAAAAGATGGGTCGCGCGCCAGCTGACAGGATGTTGAACCTGCAAATAGGTGTCAAGCAGAGCCAGTTCGATGAGTTAGAGCGCCACTTATATGAGGGTACGTGAGCACCGCTTTCGCAATTGAGTCGGAATCTCCATGTAATCGAGGCATTAAAGCTGACTGAAAGCAACTACCAGTCTCCGATCCGAGCCACTCTCGCTATGGTCAACATCTAAGCTATGAGGAAGTCAACGAGCTCATCAAGCCGACGGACGACGCTCTGGACCTCGTTCACGAGTGGTTGGAGGCTAATGGCATTGTTTATGTCTCATATAGCCCTGCCATGGACTGGATCAATATCGACATGGACGTAGCTACCGCCGAGCGATTGCTGGACACTGAATACTACGTTTTCCAGCATGAAGATGGCACTGAAATGGTCCGCGCTCCGGAATGGTCCCTTCCAAAACATCTCCACGAGCATGTGGATGCCATCCAACCTACCACCTCCTTCATGCGTCAAGTCAAGAGAGCCGATGTGGCAGACACCCCCATTCCCTGGCCATATCCAGGTCTGCACAACCCAACCGCTCCTGCGCTGAAAAAGGTCTGCACAATCAACGGCACCACTCCAGATTGCTTTTCTACGTTGTACCAGACAGCGGGGTACGTCCAGAAGGCTGCAGGCAAGAACAATATCGGCTTCAACAACTTTCTTGGCGAGATCCCTATCCGACCGGACACCAAGCAGTTTCTCGACAGATATAGACCTGATGCGGTGACTGGATCCTCTGAGTACAAGTTCGTCGACATTAATGGTGGACCTTCCCAGGACGGACCTCTCACTCCTGCACAAGCCGCAAGTGGTATCTCTGTGGAAGCCAATCTCGATGTCCAGACTATCATCGGAATGACTTACCCCATGCCGGTCACAGCATTTTCCACTAATGGCACACCGCCTGAGACAGGCGATGCGGCAGCTGGCAACCCACCTGGAAATGAACCCTACTTGATCTGGCTCAACTACGTTCTCGGCCAGAAAGATCTCCCCCAGGTCATCAGCACATCCTATGGTGACGATGAGCAGACCGTCCCTGAGGACTACGCCAAGCGTGTCTGCAATGGCTTTGCCCAGCTTGGTGCCCGCGGCATTTCCATCCTCTTCAGCTCCGGCGATGGCGGTGTGGGAGATGCCGCAAGCAATGATGGCTCACTTTGCATTTCCAACGATGGAAAGAACACCACAGAGTTCTTGGCATCGTTCCCTCCTTCTTGCCCCTACGTCACCGCAGTTGGAGCAACCCAAGGCTTCGAGCCCGAAACCGCGGCCCTGAGACCAGCCAACAGTTTCGGCCCAGATGGGAAAGTCCACGGCTTCTACGCATCTGGCAGCGGCTTCAGCAAGTACTTTCGTCGCCCCAGTTACCAGGACAGTGTCGTGCCAGCGTACGTCAAGTCCTTGAACGGCGAACACAAGGGACTCTTCAATCCTCGTAAGCATCTCTCTTCCCTCCTCATTGTAGCCAGTAGCTAACATTCTTCCTTCTCTAGATGGTCGTGCCTACCCCGACATCTCAGCCCAAGGCCTCTACTTCCAAATCGTCTGGAACTCAACCTTCGAAATCATCTCCGGGACCAGCGCCTCTTGCCCCCTCATGTCCTCTATCATCGCTCTGACCAACGACGCCCTGATCGCAGACGGCAAGCCACCTCTCGGCTTCTTGAACCCGTGGCTGTATCAAGAGGGCTATAAGGCGTTTACGGATATCACGGAGGGGGTCAGTGGTGGGTGTAATACGACCGGGTTCCCAGTTACGGAGGGATGGGATGCGGTTACGGGGTTCGGAACGCCGGTTTTCCCTGAGTTGGTTAGGTTGGCGAAGGAGTGTTCTAAGTAGAAATAGATAGAACTGAACCTCTGCCTTTAGAAAATAAAGAATTAATGATAAGAAGAAAAAATAATTAATAGGGAGGCATTCATCGTGAACTGTGCACTGTGAAGTAATTCATGCATGAAATTTCATGTCCACTCGCCCGAATCTAACTTTCAATAACCGACTCTCCCTGGATCTGACCTCCTTCCCCTTTCTCGAGCCGGTGGTTCTTTAACCACTCAACTACCATATCCACTCCAAGTACATGAGGTGCCAACTCCTCATGCAGTATCTCGTTAGGGGCTTCACACATGATTTTCCGAATAGCCGTCGAACTCACCCCATCACTCATACTTTCCCCATTCGCCTGGAACCGGATAATCGGTTCCCCCTCCACACTCAACGCCCTACAAACCCACTCCACGCCCACCTCCCTCTCTGCCTCTCTCTCTGCGCCTCTCTCTGCCTCCACCCCCCAAAAATTATCTCCCGTACCCCTTCCCCTTTCCCATTTCGTACACCCAGGCAAATTCTCAGGAGCCAAGGGATTGGAAGGAGTGGAGGGAGTGGAGGGAGTATAGAAATCCACAGGCCGTCTAGCGTTAAGTATAAGGAACTCGTCAACCGGTCCCCAAATCCCTAATTCCCCCGGCTTCTCATCCGGCTTGCTATCTCTCGACAACTTATCACCTCCCAAGAAACCAACTAACTTAACATCCCATCCATCTTTTACCATCAAATCCGTTAAGTACCGTAGAAATTGAATATGAGAGTCCATGGTACCGACCAAGATTTGGAGAAAGCCGGCTTGGATCAAAGGAGTGAGTTCTGGGGTGTTGTAGAAGATTTCGTTGCGTAAGGATAAGGGGAGGATGATGGAGTTGTGCGCTTTGCGTTTTGAGAGGATGGTGGAAGAGGGGTCGCTGAATAGGAAGAGGGTGGTGAGATTGAGGGTTTGCCGGTGGAGGTAGAGGTACTGGATTGTGGCGAGGTGGCCTACGTGTGGGGGGTTGAAGGAGCCGGGGTAGAGGAGGAGGGTGTTTGGTTTGTTGTGGGCGAGGGATGGACTGGTCTGGGGGGATGGGGAGGGGGAGAAAGAGGGGTTGTATATTGAGACTGTGCCGGAGAGAGAGGGGTGCTGGAGTGCGGCTTGGAGGTATGGCGATATGGTGTTGGGAGCGGGAGGTGGAGGGAGGGTTGAGGTTTGTGGTGGCGTTGTTGGATTTGGGGTTTGGGTTTGGGCCATGGTGGAAGGATGGGGAAAGAAAGAAGGATCGAGGTAGGAAGTCTTGAAGAGATGTGCTCACGGCTGTAATGGGTTTCTAGAATTGCGGTAACTTTGAAGATTGGATTCGGGGGGGGGTTAGCGGATTTATTGGCATGAATATATGCTCTGTAATTTGCGAAAGGTGAAGTGAATAACACAAAAACAGGAGGTGAATCGCATATTTGAATTTTGAAGGAGCGACCAAGTTTTGTTGCACGTCGCAATTCTTTCTTAGGCCAAGGACCTCTATAGGGGGGTTTCCTCCCCTAGGCTAAGTGGTAGTCTAAGAGTAACGCCCCCCTGTTTCATATCAATAGCTTATGTAGGATTTTATTAATATATGGATATAGTCGACACCCGCAAGGTAGTCTGTATTCCTAGAGATTATATTGCCTGTATGGTATTTGCGATGTGCAACAAAACAACGTGACTGTACCTGTCTCTTTCACGAGATTTGAAATTCACTAAGATCACACAAACAATTCCCAAGAAACAAAAGAAATTCCGCCATACATTCATGTCACATGCACAATTCACTCCTTTCCTTTATTTATGCTTCTCCTGATCATTCTCTTGCCCCTTCATGACCCAACTTGAATGGTACTTACTGTACTCCTCCTGCCCCTCCTTCGTCTTCATTTTCTCCTTCATCTTGAAGGGCTCAGGAACATCCAGTCCTCTCTTCACTGCCTCCCTTTCGTTAATCTTATCCACCCATTTCTTGACCTCACTACTCAAAATCAGCTCCCTCTCCCAAAAATCATTCAAGAAGTAAAGAGTTGTGACTTACGGAAATGGTTCGAGGTTAATACCAGCCCATTCCGCCCAATTCACCCACGAAAAACACGCAATATCGGCAATCGTGAACTTATCACCCACGATCCACGGCCCATCTCCGTTGCCGATCCCTGCGTCGCCACCAGCGGTAGATGCTTTAGTACCTGCTGCTGTTTTATTCGCTGCTTTCTGTTCTACGAGTCTATCTTCTAGAACTTTGTACAGACGTTTGGTCTGGGAATGTCAGAGAGCAAGAATTTATAAGCAAAGGAGGGGAGGATTGAGAAGAGAAAGAGAAGTGAGAAGAAGGTGCTAGAGATGTACCTCGGTTTGATATCTCTTGATAGCATATTCGATTTTCTCGGGTGCGTAGCGGAAGAAATGGTTGGCTTGGCCTTGCATAGGTCCGAGTCCGCTTTGCATCCAGGTCATCCATTCCATTACTTCCCAGTACCTGCTTCCCTGTCAATCGGTTTTCTATGAAAGCAGGGGGAAGGGGGCAGACTTATCAGAATCGAATGGGAATGAAATCTTATAATCTTTATCGTATTTTTGACAGAGATAAAGCATGATAGCTTGTCCCTCGAAGACTCTCTTCTCACGAGTCTTTCCTTCGGGAGTGGGTGTTCGATCAATTATCGCGGGGATACGACCATTTGCTGTTCGGACTATCAGCATCTTTGTTTTCAAACCTCGGGGCATTTCTGATGTGTCTTTTCAAGTATGCAGGGAGAAGGGAAAGGAATTTGGTCATGTGACCAGAGAAAGGGGCGCAAGACGTACGGTTGATCTTCAAGTACCAATCTTCCTTTTGCACATTCTTTGGGATGTCGACATGTGTTGTTTCATATTTGACACTAAGCTCCTCGAGCGTGATTGAGATTTTCTGGCCGTTGGGAGTACCGGATGTATACAAACTTGCACATACTTAGTTGGGTAGGAGTGAAGGGATGCGGCCACGTACGAGATATCTGTTTCTGGAGCTGACATCTTGGATTCTTTCGATACTTATAATTACGGTATTGATTGCAAAAGAAGTTGAAGATGCCAGCAAGAAGGAAGGGTGGAAACTCGGTATGCCATCATTGGAACGCATTTACGATGACGTCAAGTCTGGTATCTCCGGAAGAGCCCACCCGATCCAAGCTAGACACAACTGACCAATAGGACCTCAAACTTGCAGTCAACGGGGAATGATGAGTGATCAAGTTAGTGATTTGGTGAAATACCTCAAGGATTCATGATTGACTATTGGTACGTCAGGTGCCAAACCTACATTTCGTAGAGCCTCCCTATTTATACCTTCGCCCAGAAGATGAGTTTTGGTGTCTGTGATATTAAATCACAATATCTTAGCATAATGGGACTCGGCATATATGGTTTTGATATTGCTTTTTTTTTCTATTCGATTCAGTGTTAATAGGGCGTGCTGAGACAATAATCACCAATTGTTGAGGTTGGAAGCCGATGTTTAAAGTTTGATACAGCTTGAATTCACACTTAAACATTGACAGTGTTCAAGCTAAGGGGAGTGAGCGACAGGCTCTATTAAGTTATTACGCCTATTATAAAAGTGATGTATTCTTACACCTCCTTATGCAACGTAGGGAGAGAGAGAAGAGACATGAGAGGAGATCCTGGATAACTTCTAACTCTATAGTAGAGCCTGTACATTTTTGAATATCGAAATTCATTCCATTTTGAGAACTATATTATGTTCGTAAAGTTGAGGGGTGCTCTATCTACTATCTACCACAACTTCATCTCGCCTCTTGAGAACATATTGACAACAAAATTGATGTTTGACAACAAATACATGAAAAGGAACTAATAACTGGCTGAGATACTCGCGAAAGCATAACGCATAATAGGAGGCATGACAAGTTATAATAGAAATCTGGGAAGTAAAATCGAGACAAGAACTACAAGGCCGCACTCACGAGAGTGTTATCTGTTTCTGATCTGCTTCCAATGAAAAGAGCATTATCGATATATGGCTTGATTAAATATATATAAATATTAAAAGTGGAGAAAGTATACTCCTCACGCTTACTGCCTTACCTTGAAGATATTAAGAGATCCTTGGAGATCATCTTCAAGGTTCTTCCAATTCCCTAATAGACGACAGTCCTCTTTGTAATCAAGGAAACTTGGTGTTAAATGTCCCCCATAACCTGGAAAGAAGACAGTCCTCTTTATACTTTTGTCCCAAATCGCTATCACTTAACCGTCCGTTATCACTTTTTCATCCGCGTCATGCGATGATTATAGCCCAGTTCCAAAGACTAGAGAGAAGCTCAGAAAGCATTTCCTCGAACTCGAAAAGTGCGTGGGCTCGAGTATGCAGGGCTTGTAGAATATACAATATAGTCGGTGACTCGGACCAGGTATCAGTAACGTCATCTGTATCAGATTCTTTGTAGTAGAGTGTTACTTGGGCGGTTGAAGGCTTTATATATGCCCCAGCCCCGAGGGCGAAGCACTGAACACTACGCCTTCCACTCACCCCAAGCCATTAAGGCGCTTGTATATCCCCATCTAAATCCGCTATGAATTGAATTAAAAAAAAGAGCCAGTTCATAGCATTTATGCGTGTGAAGTGAATCGAGATCTCGTACTCCCAAGGGAAAGAGCTCAGGGTATTACCACTTGGTAAGTGGCTTTGCCCTTCCCAACTCAATACTCTGTATTTGGATTTCCCAGGAATTCAAGTATAAAAGCTCGCAGCGAATGGTTGCCAAGTCCTGCAACGCAGTCACAGCTACCTCTCATGCTGGTACAAGTTCGCAGTCAAGGCTGTGAAAGGAGAGAAAGCAAGGCACTTCGCAGTTCCTTCTCTGCGCCTTGATTCTTTCTTTTGTTTTCTTTCAGTATGCATAAATAGGCCCATGCAGGAGCTTCTTGAAATTTAGACGAGAATCAATCGTTGTCAGTTACACATCCGTTGTCACATTTTCGGCTCACTATGACTCCGATAAGAGTTAACCTTATATCAAAGCCTAAATTACAACCCTCAATCCAGGGCCCACTTAATGTTTTCGAATTTCGAAGGCTATAAATTTAACATTGAAAATAATAATTAAAAACAAGTATCACGACACGAAATCTTGCATACTAATCTTCAAGCAGTTCCTTAAGTAGGAAGACGAAGAGTGCGACTAAAAAGGCCCCCGAAAAAAAACGCCGCGGCTAAGAAAGATCATTACATCCTCTAAAAGGCATGTGATTTCTGATCCTAAGGACAGCTCTCGTGGTATAGAGGCAAGCTTCTCGGTGGAAGAATTAGTAATTTATGCATAAATTCTCAAAAGGAAGCGAAGCAACTGCTTCACAGTGACATTCAAGGGTGTAAGAATAAGCGCCAGAATAACCACTCAGCTAAGGTTGGATATAAAAGCGAAGCATTTGTTCCACTTCGGAGCACAAAACGTTAATCTTCACACGACAGAGCACAGGGAGAAGGAGCAGAGTCGAGGTTCTTGTCAGAATGCTCTAGATTCGGTCCATTCCCATGGCCCGAAGAAGATTTTTATGAATAAAAGGCGGAGGAGTTCTTTCTGTCTGTCGCCAAAATTCTCAACCTCTGTATGAAGTGAGCGAAATGGAATGACAACAAAACGGAGATTGACGGTAGATGCAACGCTCTTACAAAATCAACATACTAATCCGTGGAAGGCTTGCGGTGCAATTGGGTTAGCAAAAGCCGGACAAGCAATTTGACACGTTGAGTTAAGGGGATCGAAGGCGAGAGCACAGTAGGCACCTGTGGAGGGAACCCTTGCTGGATTTTTGAGTAGTAAGAGATATTATGAATCGCAGAGCAGACTAATGTATATATAAACCGCCACTATCCATAAACTGAAGAGAAACGCTATGTATGCGTGAAAGAAGGGTAAGTTCTATTATAGCAGAAAGCTGCAACTTGTATTCAGGTCACGATTCTCATCCATCTCTCTTCTCTCCCGCCCCACTCACATAAGCCACTCTTGTACAAGCGCACCTTAACGCAACTTGCGATCCCACGACTAGCATTGAGCCAACATCAGGATGAGGCCATCAAGCCCGGACAGTTCAGAGTGTCTTTTTCTTGAATGCTTCTACACATCAAGACTAGCCATACGTTATGATATCTGTGTCTGAATGTAGGACGAGCTGCGCAAATCTTCACCAGAACAAAGCAGCGCATCTTCAGCGCAACTGGACGCACGTCCAGGCTGGATCCGGACCATCACCAATACCAACCTCCAGACAGGTGCCAGGGCGCGCAAGGCAACATGCTATCGAGAGTCATGGATTCGGCGATATACTATATCATGTACGATATTGGTGGTGTGATGTTTAATAATGGTTATTTCGGTTTTAATGACAATGAAAAATAAAAGTAAAGGACGGGTACTGCTACAAGCGGCGTGTTCGAGGTACTTATGGGTGAAGGGATTCAGCCGGGTAAAAGCAGATCCGACTACGAAGGCGGCGGGCGTTGAAATCCGTCCAACTCGCTAAGCGAGGATTTGGGGCACCCTAGCGGTGCACAGTTATAAATGTCTCGTAATGTCTCCCCAAATTTAATTGTTATAGCATTTTCGGAAAAGATTGACCTGCTATTTTTCTATTATATAAAACTCTTATAGAAAGATTTAGGCGTTGCGGTAGGGATTGGTGCGACTTTCCGCGCAGGGCAATTTTGGTGTTCCAGCGAGCACTGGGCAGATGGACGATTTTCAACGCCCGTCGCCTTCGTAGCAAAAAGATACCCCTTAGACAACAGAAGTATAAACCTTAAGTTCTTGAGGTAAATCTTTTTGGGTCAATCGACAAAGATGCATATGGCATCGATCCAAATGACTCTATCCTCACTGAGATCTCTCGTATGGCGTAAAAGCCCTCTGAAGTTTTCAGTAACATTCAGCTCGTCCTGTTGGCCCTCAACTTCGTATTTCAACGTTGGATCTCCCCAAGCGTATGATATCGCATTGTACTTGCGCTTCGCTGGTAAGGTTTGTTGGAAGGAACTTGCTTTTGATTGGAGGACCCAGCGAGCCTCGTGACAAGTTCAGAAGCCGAATCTGGCCTGCGTCGTCAATCGGGCGATTTCAACTCCGCCTGATAAAGAATCTCACATCGCATCGCACGCGAAGACGTGTGCCCGTCGCCACGCTATCATTCGTTTCGATTCCGCAAGGCCCGTCATCACCTGAAAGAGATGGAGCCCTTCGAATATAGCCGACTTCCAGTTGCGCAAAATGAAATCCGCCTCATTACATTGCTCCCAGGTCGAAAGAATGACCAAATCGAGTGCGAACTGAGTATAAGGAAGCTTGAAGCACTAGCCGACAATACACCATACGAAGCACTCTCCTATTGCTGGGGCACAATGGGTGCCGCAATGAAAATTCATATCTACGACGGATCGTCGAGAATTGGAATCGTTCTTGTGACGCCTACTTTGCACAACGCCTTGCTTGTTTTCCGTCGTGAACAAGCGGCCAGGAAATTGTGGATCGATGCTATTTGTATCGATCAGATGAACGACAAGGAGAAGAATTTGCAGATCCCTCTTATGCGTCAGATTTATGGAGGGTCTAGTGGACTTCTTATTTGGCTAGGAGAGGGAACCAAGGATAGCGATTCTGCAATTTCCCTTATCAGGAAGCTGAACGACGCAGCAGTTATCGCTGGATCTACTATGCCCAACATCAATATCTTGAGTAGCCAAGATCTTACGAAATACGGGCTGCCAACTCTCCTCAGCTCCGAGTACGCATCACTGCTGTCCCTCTTAGAGGCCAAATGGTTCAATCGTGCTTGGGTTGTCCAAGAGGTTGCGGTCTCGAAAAAAGCGACACTCTTTTGGGGTACATTCAGCGCGGATTGGAATGATCTCATATCAGGGATGGACTTTGCAATTAAGGCCCACCTTGTCTTCACGTTGCATCCATTAGCCAACTCTGTTCTCCCCTTCATGGTCGAGACAGTGGCCTACCGCTCGAAAAGATGTACCCTTCTCGGCGTGCTCCTCCGCCATCGCAGGTCTCGAGCTACGAACCCAGTAGATAAAGTCTACGCCTTTCTAGGATTGACAGAGAATTGTACAGAACCGCAGGCTAAAATTCAAGTGGACTGCGGGGAAGATGTCCGAACCGTCTACATAGATGTCGGGCGAAAGATTGCTGTACATGATTGTTCCCTAGACATCCTCAGTTTACCGACCCTACCGCTCGGATCTGATATCGAAGGCTTGCCTTCCTGGGTGCCAGACTGGAGCATACCAACAGAAGAAAATGCCAAGCAACTCCGATACACCGCTGGCGGTCAAACAAACTCACTCGCTAACGGGGAGGAGTCGGAATACAGAATATCGGAACCCTTCTGCGCTGCAAGAACCAGTCTTTACTCAGGCGCCCTTCTTGCCCCGCACAACAAAGCTCTATTTGCAACAAGAGGCCATATTGTTGATACAGTCGCTGCCGTCGGTGATCTCTTTGAGGGGGTCTACATAGCAACAAATCTTAGATCTGTCATTCGCACTATAAGAAGCATTCTGAAGATGCGGCGTACTTTGTCGACTTGGGAGGACGTTGCCGAGCTCCACCCACATGATGGGAATGGAGAATACGCTAGCGGTGGAAGTATCGTAGACGCATTCTGGCAAACGGTAGCTACAGGGAACTTTTCGGAAGAATGCCAAAAGTGGGAATTAAGCCAAAACTATGAACGTTACAGGCGTGGCTACCTGCACAAAATACTAGGACTAGGCTTGTTTGTAGCCTTTTGGGCAATATGGGGCTTACCTGTTCTTTATCTAATGTTTAACATACCGCATATTGATATCCTATCGCAATTACGGTACTTGTTATTCAGGCGGATGATTCGGACAGAGCAGAAGAGGTATATAGGTTTGGTTTCCAGAGATGTCAGGCATGGCGACGAGGTTTGGCTGCTTGAAGGATCAAAGGTTCCACTAATTATTAGGAGGAAGTCAGAAGGATATGGGCGACTTGTTGGGGACGCGTATATCCATGGTATCATGTACGGAGAAGCTTTTAAGATTGAGGACTGTGAGGACTTGATCCTAGAATGAAAGTTGAAGTACTCAATTCACTCCTTCTGTATGCCATGTATTGATCGATTGATCTACCGCGCTGAATTTGTTGCAATTAGGGGTAAGGAGTGGGTTCTGGAGATGAGTTGGAAGGGAGCCACGCCAAGGACCTTGCTTACAAGAGGCGTGTTTTAGGTACTCAGGGGCCGAGATGGGACTTGACTTGATAGTAAAAAGAGAATAACAACAAACCCTGCAAATGAAGGCATATAAGGTTTAGAACACAAAGAAATAAATTCAAATATGAGCGGACAACGGTGTGAACATGTCCGGGGAGACAGCGTGAGATTCGAATTGCGAATGAGATTCGAATTGCGAATGAGATTCGAATTGCGAATGAGATTCGAATTGCGAATGAGATTCGAATTGCGAATGAGATTCGAATTGCGAATCTTTGGTATAGTGGTGACGGAAAAAGTTAATACTAGAGTTATTAATTTATATTTACTAGCGAGAAGTGTGGAAATCTCACCGGGCTTGATTCGCTGTTATTATATAATAAAGTCGTGCAGCATATCTAAGGTGACTGTGGCTTCACATTCGCTTTCACCACAACATTAGTGCAAGTTAGGCTCGACACAGCTCTCATAGATCATCAAACAGAGGAGAGAGAAAATGGCGCTGCGAGTAATACTGCTAGAGAGGGTATCACAGTTGCTCACGGGAGTACTGTACAGGTTTAATTAAACTGGGACTTAATTTGACAACAAGAAAAAAACGACAACAAAAATATTTTGAGAGCAAGAAGACTTCAAGACACAATATTACAAAAAGTTAAATGCGAGCTTAAGGAAACAAGAATTGTTTAACATAATGTAATCTTGATTTGAGAGCTCGATCCTATAAAGTAAAGCCAGTGGCGATGTGAATATCGACCGTGGAGACGTTCCCATGTATTGGAATAGCGCGAATGTAGTGATGAGAGAAGCAAGAGCTCTAGCATTATCGTGATATATATGCCCGTGCAAGTAACTCAGCAAAACAAGTAGAACGACATCAAGTAAGAGGTTTCCAAATCACGTGAACATAAACAACCCCTTCCAAATTCTCGAACTTAGAGGAGTGAATCACTAGTCCCCTGCAACACTCTTAACCCTTGTAGGAAACTGGAATATAAAGGAGAGCCGTAACACTAAAGGAAGAGCTCACTAACTTTCAATGCTGTTGAACTCCCACCAAGCCCCGCGGTTCTTTAGGTCCCTCACCGAGGTCGAGGCTTGGAATCAAATGATCTACCGTAGCAGCGAGGTTCCAAGTTTGTTAGAGCTACTCTTGCGTATTTAGCAAAGGGGAGAGAAAGGGAAGATTGGTGTAGGAATGTTTGTGCCATCGATAAAAAGTGGGTTGACAAAAAGAAAAAGATGACAACAAAAATAGTTTAATAATAACAAGAAGCTAATATGGAATACTACAGAAAGAGTCATGCGAAGTTAAGGACACAAGAATTGTTTAATATAATGTAAGCTTGGCTCCAGGAAAGAGCATTTGCATAACCGAACTAGCAGCGAGATAGACATTGCCCGTGGAGACAGTCCATGATATAGTGAAAGATACATGGGCGTAGTGGCGAAGAAAAAGGGCAGTGCTTGCATTGTTGGGGTATATATATATGTGCTCAAGTAACTAAACAAAACAAGGAGCATAAACATCAAGTAGAGAGTTCAAATCACATGAAGATGAACAACCCCTTCCAAATTTTCAACCTTGGAAAAGTGGATCACTTATCCCCCAGAAGATCCACACCCATTTTAAAGATCTCATATAGAAGAACCAGGTTTAACAGAACAGCTCACCAAACCTCCGTCATACCAGACATACTGCAAACGTGGAGGCAGTTCACCTCGCCGAGGTCCAGAAACTGAATCGAATGATCTGCCGTAGTAGCGAGGTACAGACTGGGTAGAGCTGCTCTTGAGAATTATCAAGGAGAGAGAAAAAGAAGGTTAGGTTAAGAACGTGCATGCCATCGATGATAAGTGAGTGACAACGAGAAAAAAATTGACAACATGTAAAATCAACCTAAATGAATTTGCTTCCAAAATATCTGGAATAGAGCTGCATCCAATCCCGCAATCCAAATCCCTCGCCCGAGAGAGCACGAGGAGATTCAGGCATACTTTAGGTTCATGGGCGAGTGTGGTGATCCCAACTTCGTGAAGCGGATCTTGCAGTGCTTGATAATTGTCATCTCTGGGAGAACTGTCGAGGAAACTTATATAGATGTAAGTCCACCACTCTAATGAATATAGAATAGTTAAGTGATTAAGAGCACGTCTCAAGAGGAGAGGAGGAGAGTGATTGCTTAAATTGGCTTAAGCCTTAACTTCACCTTTTTAGGTTTAGGGTGAATCAATTTCACTTTCTCAACCAACTTCTCTCTTCCTTTTCAGGCCAGAAAAACAATATAAATAACGTAATGCTCCGCGAGTAGTAATATCAAGTGACCACTAGGCAAGCAATGTAATGCTTAGAGAGATGATAGTCGGGGGCCCCGCCAAGGACTGATCCTCTAGAGAACTAAGAGAATTGAGTTTGAGCGTGTTGCTTGTGATAGGCTTAGGCCTATGTGGGGACCGGCTGGATCGTTGGAAGTAGTGTTTCGGTTTCAAGAAGAGTAATTTGACTGATGACAAGAAGAAAATTGACAACAAGAAAAAGTTAACCTAATCCAAATTTATTTTCATTATAACTGTGTGGATAGGCAGGGTATATAGCGACGAAGTATTCAATACCCAAGAACCAAAGCCCATCACCGAGAGTATTCTTTCGTGAAAGCATCCCATCCAAGCGCGGTGTTCCCATTGCAGGCCGGGCAGGGATTGGCGGCGCCAGCGACGGCGATCTGTGACTGATTTGTGAGTCTTGAGAAGTGTGGTTAACTTATATAGATATGAACGTACACCTGAGATATAGCATAACCTAGATTCAGAGGGACAATGTCGGAAAAGAGGAGCGTGATTGCCTAACTTGGCTTAACTTCACCTTCTAGACTTCAAAGCGAGAATAATTCCTTAATCGAGTTGTCTCCGGTTACAAGGCCAAAAAGAAACAATATGAAAAACGTAGTCCCTGTAAGTAGTAACTAACCAATTAGCCAACGAGATAATAATATGCAGTACAAGCGGTTGTCTAAGGCTGAGCAGTGAGAACTCGTCTGTAGAAGGCATAGAGACTTAAGTTTAAACATACTAGCCTTGACAGATTCAGCCTGTGTAAGAATTTAAGAGATTCGGATAGGTTAAGTTAGAAATATTGTTTAATTTCAACAAGAGTTATGCGACTGACAACAAGGAGACCTTTGATAATAAGTAAAGTTAACTTAAATGGATTCAGGCTTGTAAAAAATACGCGATATCGCGTATCGATACTTTGCCGCTAAATTTTCGCGAAATTTCAGGGGTGTCAAGCCTATAAATTTAGCGAGCGAATGCCTAAAATTCAGACAGTAAGCGCTGAAAAATTTCGCGACCGCTAAAAATTTAAAAATCACGATTTTTACACAAACAAGATATCTACTTAACAATTAAGTATTTAATATATCCTTTTAATTTAAATTACTTCAATTATAATCACTTTTAAATCCTAGATCTAATATTCATATAAAATTATAAAGATAAAGTATAATAAAATAATTACCTTTTTGGGCGAAAGTATCGATACGCACCGATACGGTATCGTTTACAAGCCTGAATGGATTTACTACCTACAAATCTGGAATGGAGCTGTATCTAATATCCCACAACCTAAATCCCTTGCCCAAAAAAGAAGTACGGGGAGATTTTTGTTATTCCTTTACAGGCAAGTATGGTGACCCCGTCAGGGTAAGGTTGGTTGCTGCTGGGGATTGGTTGATTGAATGCTCTGGGAGAACTATTAAGGAAACTTATATAGATATAAGACCGGTACAGTAGGTGTGTCGAATAGCCAGGCAGATGAACCATCATCCCGAAAAGAGTACCTGGAGGGGGAGCGTGACTGCCTAACTTTGCTTGACTTCACCCTAAACTTCCATGGTTTGTGTTAATTCACTTGCTCAACCGAATTTCTCTTCCTTTTCAAATCCAGAAACAGCAAATATAAATAACAAGGTGGTGCTCTGAGTACTAACATCAGGGTACCACATGGCAGAGACAAGCCGTGCAGAGAGGTGATGGTCGGGGGACCCCGTCGATACGTGAACTGGGATCGATCTCCTAGAGAACCAAGAGAATTGCGGCTGATGGTACAAAGCTTGAAAGATTCAACCTGGGTGAGGACTCCATAGATCGGGTCAGGTTAATTAATAATGTTGCTTGGTTTGAGGAGCGTAATTTGATTGACAACAAGAAGTGATTGACAATAAAATCGCATTTTCGTGATTACAAGCCACACGAATATTAAAAAGTGATAGCTTGATTTGTTTAACATAACTAAGTAATCTGAATTTCATGGTAACAATACAATTATAATGTCCTGTGGAAAAGATCATCCATCTCCTGCGTCGATCAGGACAAGCGGACGCAAACTATGCCGAACCAGAAACCAGGAACAGAAAGGAGGATGCTTTTATAGCTGGTCTACAAGATTGAGGAGAACGAAGGAAGCTTGATGTGTGAAGTACGCTAGGGGATGTGGTCTCAGCGTGCGCTACCTAGTGAATTAACGAATTAAATTTTAGAGGATCGTGGGAAGTGAAGAAGCCTGGACAGATCTCGCTTGATGAACAATAATCTTATTCGTCGATTCAATTTCGAAGAGGAGTCGGCGAGATATGCGATCTGGATATTAGGAAGAATGCTGTACAGTACCTACTTTACTAGAATAATCATCATGATGTTCCTTCGGTGTAATAAGTGAGGTGAGCTGATCCTCATCTGATTCCCGGGAATCCTTGACGGTCGATTGATTGTGCCTGGAGATACTTCCGGTGAGCCCCTGGTTCCTTGTGCCTGCGTCTATATCCGGGTCCAGGAACCGCAGAGTAAGGTTAAATGATGCCAGTATCCGATTAACTGGTGCCTTTTTCAGATCTCCGCATGCTCACCGAACAGTACCCCCACGCCGAATCATAACAGCAATGAATCGAGGGAACCTCGTCATCGCGATTTCCGAGCCATCATTACTGGTTCGTGATGATGCCTTTCATCGTCCAACTCAGCAGGAACGTGACGTAGCCTTCCGGTTCGGAACCAAAACTTATTGGAATCTCACCACCAGCGCCGCTCCAGAGAACAAAATATCTGGTACCGAGCTCATTGACGTTGACATTGACGTTGACGTTGACCAGTTGTCAGGGCAAGCGGGACCGGGACTTAACTTGGCTTCGAGCCAGGCACAGACAGGACCTGAGCCAACTTCGGGGAGTCGCGGATCCGAGCATAGATAAAATGTTGATGGGTGGAGGGTTGTGATTTTCGGCGAATCGCATGCACGGCGTTTGTAGCGAGATGCGGTGCGACACCCGAGTACTGTCAGATCGTTGTCACTTGACAGGAACCGAGTCGCCAGCGTATCCGATTACGAGGAGGTTTAGCCATACATTCTGTAATGTGATTTATTTGTTGGATTCTTTTCTGGATTGTTCTCCGGGAGGGAGGCAGCCAGCCCTGGTGGAGTCATCTGGTGCAAGAGGTCGGTGCCTTGCATTTGCAGATGACAGGTGAATGGCTTGCTCGATTCGGAGCGGCTTCAGAGCGGCGCGTGGCGTGCGATGTCTGATCGTGGGCGTAGTTCATTGCAACTTTGCTGACGGTCTGGTTGGTTAATATAGCGCAGAGGCTTGGTGACATCCTCTAGTGGATGAACCCGCATGTGGACTTGAGACCTAATGGCGTAAATGCCCGAGGACAGACATACTCGGTATCGAGGAGTTGGCGCTGCTGCCGTAAGGCGGAGAGAATTGAGATGTACACGCAAGGTACCTGGTGTACGACCGCCGGAGAGTTGTCGTTGTACAGTGGCAGTTCCAGGGCTCTGGTAAGATCTTACCTTCGTAAGATTGATGCCAACCTGGTGAACTTCGAGCTTCTTGACAGGTTATCTATCTTTCTCGCTCTTCGACGGTCCGACGTCAAACAAACCTTGCTTGAAGCTGTGGGGACTGGGGAGGGGCTGGGTCAAAAATAGCCCTGCATACGGTCCTGGTGGTTGGATCCGTCTGCCTGTGATTCGGTATGAGTCGTCCTATAGTCAGCAGTTCAACCCCTCTTTTGGAGCTTGTTGGCCGGCTCGGGGCTTAGTGGTGGGCGCCCCTTCAAGCCCCTCTATCCTTATCAAGCATATCGCAGGGCAGGGCACCAGGGGGCATGGAAGCTGCGATTCGGCGAGCACATGCCACATCCGACAAAAGCCGTCGATGGAAATCATGACATCTTTCCCATCCTTGTGCCGACAGGGGGTTTTGGAGGGGAAGGGGAGGGGAGGGGAGGGGAGGGGAGGGAGGCGAGAGGGGATGGCAGAAATGCCAGAAAGTATCCGTGCCGTGGAGGTACAGTGCGGTACAAAACAGGACATCCCCCACCCCTCTTCATCCGACGCAGATGAAGTAGATGAAGCTCAATATCGCGACCGAGACACACTGCCCCGGTCTGTCAGCCCAGCCTGGGTGGGGCACGCCGGTGAGAGGAGGAGGAATCCAGCCGGGCATTTATATGGGACTGGCGAATCGACGGACGGCCCCTATTGCAGCAATCAACCTGTGGCAGGCTGCACGCGTACCCCCATCGGGCAAGGACAGGCACAGCTCAGGAACGACTTGATCATGAAACTGCGACCTTGCCCACTAGAGTCACTAGACTGGCTGGGCGAGGCAGCAAGAAGGCACTAGGAGGCGGCGAGCAGCGGCGACCCGTCTGGCAGCTGCAGCGCTGCAAATGGCCCGCCGCCGCACTTGCTGAGCCGCCACTTGAGCAGCCCATCGCCATCGTGTACGGAGTTCGGACGTAAGCAGGGAGAGAGAGCCCAGAGCCCACCCCTTGCCTCATCCCCTCTTCCGTGCAATAGGTAGGTAGGTAGGTATGCATGTTTATGGCGAATACTCTTTCGTTGCAACCTCACCACCTCTTAATCTCTCCCCAACCCCCAACTAAACAAGAGAAGCAACTGTTGGCTTTGTATCACGGGTGGGATTCTGAGGAAAACACTTCTCTGCGCCCCCCCAGCCCCCGCTTTGATGCCCACTCCTCGCCCAGCGTTGCACGGCACACCCCTCTTCGTGCCTCTTAAGTCTCACTCAACCACAACCAACAATTATCCAAGCAAGGCCGGCTGGGTCCAAGCAGCGCATTCCACGGTTTCCACCACAGCCCACATCCCCATCCAAGCCTTTAGCCCAGGGCATCCAGTTGCAGTTGCGAGGATGCAGCATAATCAACTGCTTAATCCAGCCATCCACTATTGCTATTGCAGCCAACTTACGAGTTAACCTTACGAAGTACCTGCTTGCCTCTCTTCAATAAGAAGTCACGCTTTCCCCCAAGGCAAGCCCGCGAGCAACCCATCTTTTTGCCTCGCTTGCCCAAGTTCCCATTCCCATCCACTGCCGCCCGGTCCTGTCCTGTCCTGTCCTGTCCTGTGCCTCGACTTTCCTGCCCTCGCTCTCCTCTTCCCTCTTCCTGGGTCTACCCCTACCCGAACGTCTAGCCTCCTACCTCCTACCTCCTGCCTCCTGCTTCTGGTCTTCCGCTGTGCCTTTCTTTCCCGCAGCTGCCAATTCGTAAGCCCTCCTCGCTTATCGTCACACTAAAACGACCCCGTCAATCATCATCCTTCTTCAGTCGTGCCTCTCCCACTTCCCTGCCTGCCTTGCCCTCGCCTCGCTCCTCCTCCCCTCCCTCCAAGCGCAACCGCAGATCTTCTCTGTCCGACATCCGCCCTCAACCTCAACCTCAACTTCGATCTCCCTACCCTTGGTGCTACAAAGATACAGCAGGCACAAATCTCCGGAAACATCTTCAACCTCCCCATTAATAGCGACTAACATATTACTCTACCCCCACCATCTTTGCTTGGTCGCAGGGTGTGCCCCTGGTCCTCGAGATCCACCTGTCGTCAGGGCCGCACTCATCCTCCCGGTCGCATAATATCATCGCCCTCCTCGCTCACCCCGCCCTCGTCGTATTGACTCTGCCATATCGCTTCATAGTAGCCCGTATTAAGATCCTCATTGATCGCAAACTAGTCTGTTCGACCAGTCCTGCAAACCTACGGAGGGACCAAAGACACAGCTGCCCTTCAAGCCTCGTCCTCCACGCCTCGGGCTGAATACCCGGCTGCGGCTCGTACCAACCTCGTACCTGTCTCGGGCTGACGAAACAGAACAATCACATCTCATATGTCTTGATGTGCTGATATATCATCCCCTTCATCGCCTCCCACCTCTGCCATCCAATCCTCCCGACCTCCTGCGAATCCCGCCCTCCGCCTCTCCAGCTCGGCGATCCCCAGCCCCTTCCGGCATTCCTACACGACGCCGAATTACACCGCACAAACAACACAATTATGGCCACCTTTAGACCAGTCAATACTGCACCACTAGCTCCTGACCCCCAGGGCCATAATGCTGAAGAAACAAATCCTTTAACTCCGCGATCTAACGCCGCGCCAAACAACCAACTGCAAAACATGAGTCGGGACGAAGCAACAACGCCCACGAGAGCCAACTTCGGTGCTCTGGCAAGCCAAAGACCTCTGCCCTCCTCATCACCATTTCCATCTGCCATAACTGTCCCATCGAATGACGAGCCCAAGAAGACCGAGCTGAATCGTGGTAACTCGCAACACTCGACCAAATCCCGAGAATCAGGAGAGGATGTGGACATGGATGAGGATGGAGAGGAAGAAGGAGAAGAAGGGTCCGAGGACGAAAGCGTGAATGATGATGGCACAAGGTCGAAAAAGAAGAAATCACAAAGGTTCTACTGTACCGACTACCCGCCGTGCAGTCTCAGCTTCACTCGAAGTGAGCACCTTGCTCGCCACATCAGGTATGTTACCCCGCTTCTCTACGAGGACTTGCCTGGACTGAATCTTTTAGGAAACACACTGGTGAACGTCCCTTTCAATGCCACTGCTCCCGCCGATTCTCGAGACTCGATAACCTTCGACAGCATGCCCAGACCGTGCACCAAAACGAAGAGATACCACAGGATTCGCTAGCTGCCACTGGGACGAGATTCCAGAGACAAGTGCGGACAGATAGGGTGAGACCACCTGGTAGTAGGAGTAGAGCTGGAACAGCTGGAAGCGTGCCGGGTGTTCGGGGTCATCATCGAAATTCACTTTCTGCGTCTAGTATCGGCTCAGTTGCCTCGACGTACAGCCAAAATGCTGATGTCCGGAGACGGCCACCGCCTCTAGTCATGGCTGGCGAACCTCGAAATCGATTTTCCCAGGAAATATATGGACGACCAGATAGTCCGCCTTATCAATATCGTTCAAATTCCCCAGGAGGTTTCAGTACCCCAACCTCTGCAACCTTCTCGACTGGCCAAAACAGCCCGCGATGGGGGTCTGCTATGCAATCACCAAGTATGGGTCATTCTCGGACTCAAAGTGTTTATGCTGGACATCGGACTCCAGGACGTCGGTTATCTGTGCCTTCTGCTGGAAACCCATTTACATCCCCCCATGGTGGCCAAACTTTCGGCCCTCCTCTTCTGAATAGCAATCAAGGTGCATTTTCCCCAACTAGCAGCATGATCAGTAGTCCGACTACCTCGACCAGCGGATCTACATACTCACGACGTGAGTCTATTAATGCCTCTGATGACCCATGGAGGCGCAGAACATGGCACCCGGATACATATTCAAGCCAAATAGCAAGCTTTGGCAGTCGTTTGCAACATGTCACTACCGCGGACAACTATTACTCAAGCGGGCAACCTCCTCAACCGCCTACTGTTCCAAGCAATGCCCCTCCTTTGCAACCCATGCGTCTTCCTGGAATCGAGAGCTTTGATCCATTACCACCCCGGCCCTCGACCCCCGTCCGACGTCAGCCCAGTCCGATGATGATCGATACTCCAAGTCGTCAAATGCCTCATCCTGCAGAGCAGTACCCGCCTGAGAGACCCAACAGTCAGCATTGGGACCAAGGGATCAATCGAAACATGAATCGTCTCGATCTTACTCAGGGAACACCCCAAACGGATACAGCCAGTTCATGGGCTAGTGAGGCCAACAGAGCAGTCCAGGCACAAGCTGAACAAGCTAGAGGGCAACCCGCAGTTCGATTTGAGGAATCACATTACTCAGCACGACCTCATACAAGTGCCAACGCCTTTCACCAGCATACAGTTAGCGCTCCTCCAGTTACGCCTAGAGAAGCCAAACGTCAAGCATGGTACCATGGCCCTGTCTCTACCCAGCGCAGCATGGCTCCGGCTCAAAGAACATCTCCTGCTGAGTCGAGCGATTCTGAAAGAGGAATCCCACATACTCCGAGTAGCTCAACAACAGGCGAGTACAATCCCAGCATTGTTCTTGCAAACGGCTGGGTCGAAAACCGCAACGGAAGTACTATTCCCCCACTACAAGATCCTCGCGTCGTCCCATCAAACGGATACACGCCCTACCCGCCCCACAGCGGGACGGAAGCTCCATACACCTACGCCGCTAGTGCTCAACAGCAAGCACAGCAGCGGCAACATCAGATTCCTAAATCCACAGATAGCAATATGCTCAGGTTAGAAGCATTGGTAGCAGTTGCTACCAGTGAGGAGAACGTGGCAGCCGCTTACTAACTCCATTAATCGAAGTGGCGGACCGAGTGACAGAGACATTTTGTGTTGTACATAGGATACACATTCTTCATAAGATACCCGCGTTTTTATTATATACGCCACGACATAACGACGACTTACGACGACCGACCGAAAGATCTATTACGACTGGGCTGGCTTGGGCTTGGATGGGAATGAGAAATGCGGGGCATTCTCTGGCGTTTTTCGTACTTGTATCTGTACATGATACACGGCATTCGCTTAGCATTTTCTGGTTGGTAGGCATTTGCATATCGCGACACATTCGCTATGGTTGCATTTTGGGTATGGGGAACGCTGAACCTGGGCGTGCATGTTTGGCTTTAACGGACTTGGGTTGGATGGGACTTGGGAGGGAATGTTTGATTATACCCTTTCTATCGTTTGGATCTGTTGAAGACAAGTGGATGGATGGATCAGAGTGGGCCTAATGTTGCGGAGAAGTGCAAGAGGCTGGGGCGGAGGGTGTGTTGGGGGATTTGGTGGGGAAGGGCTGAAAGTGGAAGGGGAGGGTAGTGGGGAAGCAGCTCAACTCTGGTCTAGATAATTGTTGTATACTGAATTCTGAACTTGATGGAAAATTACCCTTTACACTTCTTATGCCTTTTATCACTGATATACTGCTGAGGGGTGACATCTCAGCTGAGAGAGCTATACTTTTTTTGGTTGGGTTGGGGGAAACGGCTGCTCTTGGAAACGATCGGAGTAGCCTTTGGGGTGATGTTTCGCTCAGCTTCGGGCTGGAACTTGCGGCGGTTTGGGGCTGAATGATAAAGAAAAAGAGGAGGGGAATTGATACAGTACCTATAGGACGCTGAAGATTGTAGCCACAATCATGTGCATTCTGCATTGCAGGGCATAAGCGCCGCCACCTGCATCTCCACATTCAGGGTGGGTTTGAGACAACGAGGCTTTCACTGCTTTTTTCACGGCGTTTCAAATGTCTAAATGGATTTCTCCGCTGGTATTGATTCCCCTGAGAGGCAGGGGGCGCGGTAAGGTGCAGATTGGTGTTAATGGGTTTAATTGGGGTTTCTCCTTTTTTCGTTGATTTTGGTTGAAGATCTAGGGAGGGTAGGTTGTATTTAGTGTTGTAGAGACCCCGCTATTGAGAAACTTTAGGAAGAATTTGAGAATTTCTAGGTGTATGTATGCCGTCCCTTGAAAGTTTAGGGGATGGACTGTAATGCTGACTTGGCGCAGTTTGAAGCTAAAGGTTCAAAAAGTCTGATTGTCCGCAAGACAGAAGAGAATTGACAACTTCTTGTTAACCTTATACTACACGAGCGCAATTTCGCTAGCAGCTTCGAAAGATTACAAGATGCCATTCAACACCGGGTCCTACGTACTGTCCTCTGAGGATACGACAAGTCCGTTCAATAACGGTCAGGCTCAAACTGCAAGCACGAGGACCCAACCCTCCTACGAGTACAACCAGCAACAGCAACAGCAATCGGAAAGAATGCAACCACAATATACGAGTACTCAATCTCCGTACAACCAGTACACAGGCGGCCCAATGCCCCAATTCCCCTCATCCGAACAAAAGCAACAAAGGAATGACTATCCGCCTTCATACGAGCCATCTCCTACTCCATATCAATATCCAAATCCAAATATTCAAACTGGAGCTGGAGGATCTCCCATATCATATCAACACCAACCAATACCACATCCCGGTCCCATAGCACAACAGGGAGGGAAACCGTTGTTTACACCCGAGACAAAAGAGAAAGGGAAGGAGTTTTGTGCGGAGTGTGGGAGTAGTGCTAAGTGGGCTTGCGGTGCTACGATGTTGATCTTTGGGTGTTTGTGTGGGTTTTGTGGGGCTTTGTTTAGTTGAGTTTATGGTTTGGGGATAAATGAGTGATGCATCAGACCATTTGGAGGATGTGGATATGGTGGATTGAGAGTGTAAAGCGTTGGGATGCTTGGATATGTATTTTGGGGGCGGGGGGAGAAGATATGAATTGAGCTTGGGGATTCGTGAACTCTCTGATTTTGAAGGTTTCTCATGTGGAAAGTATTAGGCTTCAAATTAAGACTTTTATATTGTAATCTCGGCACTTACTATACAAGTGTCTCTAGAGACGGGCATTATGTATCCAATTTTTGCTTTTCCACTCGAGGTAGGTAAGGTTATAGTGACTATTCAAGTCTATATAACTCGCTTAAACAACTCACTTTCTCACTATAACTCCTCATAACCAGTTATTGCCTTGACTTCCCGGCAGTTCACTACATATTCATTGTTGTCTGGTAAATGAAAGCTTTGTATATCACACAGAATTATGAAAATTCATCTTTTAAATCTAACGACTCAAACTCCCCACACTCCCATCTATCCTCACAACAACAACCCAAAAAATGCTACTCGCAATCTTCTCTTCCTTCTTCGACAACTGGGCCAATTTCTTCCCCCACTTCTTATACAAGCCCCTAACCTTCTCATCCCTCATCCTATCCATCTAGCCCTTCCTCCTCTCTAGATCCGCAAGGTCACTCTCCATCCTAGCCCTAATCCCATACCTCTCAGCTACATCAATCCCCCATCCCAACTCCTTCTCGGCGGCGAATCTAATTTCCTGCATCCTGTACTCAATGGCTTCAATCTCCGACTCCGAGTTCCTGACTTCCCATTCGGCAGCAGAAGATTTCCTACGTCGATGTTCAGCCGATTTGGGTACTGCTTTGTGCAAGTTGGTCTTGTCTCTTGTTCAGCCAGCGCAGAGGAACACCTTATTTATCCATCGCTCGGCGTTGAATCAGTTTCGAACTCCAATGGAGCAATGAATCCTTTCATTGCTTTCGATCTTCCTATCCTTGGATCTTCAACCTCCACCCCAACTTTGCTTGCGCAATACAATCGTTACCGTCGTGTGATGTCAACGCAGTCCGTGAACCGTAAAATTGGAGTTAAATCCTTCAGAGCATCAAATGGCGGCAACGCAGGTTTTCCCTTCCCATCACCATAATCGAAACCCAATAGCAGCCATCATCTTCTTCGTGCTCATGATCTTAACCACTAATCCCTCGGCGTAAACATCTTCTGATTCACTGTTTTCATATACTTCCTCATCCACACAATTGAAACACCAGCAGATTCAAGAACAGACACGACTTGGAAGACTCCTCCTACGGCTTGAGCGGGAAGGATTTGGTTTCCGAGGAGTCTGCCACCCTTCATATGTTCGGCTTGGAAGATTGACGAGGATAAAAAAGCGGTATTGAGTCCGTCGATGAAAGCTAGTAACTCGGTTGGGCTAATAGGTTCGGTGAGCGTTTGAAGTGATGGCGAGAAGAGGCGGGCGAAGGGAGAGAAGGTTTTGATGTGGAAGATGGTGGTTTGTTCTGCGTGGTTTGGTAGCAGTGAGTGGTTTAGAGAGAGTGTATGGAGAGTTTATGAGGGATGACGAGAGGGCTTGTTTAAGAGATCTTCTGGAGGAGGAGGAGGGAATTGGAAGGATGCTGCGGCGCATACGCTTGCTGGCTGGTGATCCATTTTGATAGAGAACTCGAGTGGAGATAGATTTTTGGAAGACTACTGTTATAAATTGAAGCATAAATAATGCTGGGAAGAATGGTTGTCGTATTGATATAGAGAGGGCATCGACACAACATGGAACTGGAACACTTCGGCATCTAACATCGAGTCTGAGCTCCTCTCAACTAGAAATCCTTGCAAAAATACGACGCCTTATGGCTTACGCAGATAATACAAATCTACAGTACATGTACTAGCAGTAGAAGTTGCAGAGTGTGATTACAGAGAGTTGGACTGGCAGAGCTACAAGCACGAGTCCTGGTCGCCGACCCGGTGGAAGCTTCAATTCTGCTGCACTAACTGACGCCACCCTCGCAACGGACAAAGGGACATCGCAATTGTCGCGTAGGCTTTTTATCAATCTCAGTCTTGATTCTTGATTCTCACGAAACGCAGCAGGATAGTAGACCAGCTTTGCTCCATCAGGACCCTGAAGGAAGATCCTGCTCCATCGATCGAAAGTTCAGCCCTCGAAGATCCGACCAGAGTTACTTTTATTCTCCGGAATTATCTCGTCGGTAAGTTCCACGTTGTTGGGGACCCATTTCTCGACACACAAGCCTGATTCTGACTTGTCGTTGGCCGTGGAGCAGCTCCACTCCCGTTACCGAGACAGGATAGGGGTTCGTACTCGGTAATCCGAACTCGTATTCGTGTCCTTGGTAGAGGTCCGAGAACTTCCTAGACATCCAACATACTTGGCAGCAACCGCTCGATCAGTGGGGGTGTTTCATATACGTAGGCAACTTGCATGACTATTGGAATCACCGCCTCCCCAACAGTGAAATATGCCGGATGGGTATTGGAATTTCTCGAAGTGCGTGTCAACTACAGTGAGCGGTTGTGTATCAGCCGTCATTAGAACAGAGCAAAGTGCCAAAAGGTCGGAGCTCAAATCAGGCTAAGGCTCTGCTCATGTGCAGGCATTCTCGACGATCGGAAAGAATCAAGGCAGAAAATCATCAGAAACGTCAGAAGTATGTCGCAAAAGAGACTGATATACCTAATAAATAGATAGAAGACGATACGAGATGTCCTTCTTACTTTCAAATGCAATCCATCCATCAGTAGATGAATGTTCCATTATGATTAGATTTATCAGCAGTCAGGATGACTGTGGGTACTCTAAGCTCTATATATATGCGCAACCCAACAATTCTACCATAAAACATTCCTGAACCTCAACCTTCATCAAAACCAACTTTCTACAAATCTCCCCAGTCGGCTCCTCTTCCAGCTCGCCATAGCAGGATCGCTTCCCTTCGGCGGCGGATTGACAAGCGCTCCCCAATCATACAACGCACTCACCATCTGGGTTCCGCTCAGATCCAACCAACTATTCCCACTCCTCCCCATCGCATTCCCACTCGTCGGGATCCCCCCCTTATTGCAAGCATCCAAATGCCCCTGCGGGATCTTGATTCCCAAATTCTGCAGCTCGGTTGGAGCTTCGATGAACACGAGTGTGAGACCAGCTTCGACATGCCACTCAATATGACAATGGAACAGCGTGATGCCGGGGTTGTCAACTTTCATGCGGAGCACTGCGTACCCGTTTCCGTAGATGAGGACGGTGTCGCGGCGCATCGGGGTATTTGGAGCTTCGGCCTCGTAGTTGGAGGGGATGGTGAGGGGTGGCCCGTCGCCGGGACCCCAGCTTGAGCGCGCGATGACTTGGAAGTTGTGGGCGTGCATGTGGAAGGGGTGGGCGCCGCCGTCGTAGTTGGTGATTAGCAGGTCGACGACGTCGCCCATTTGCAGGACGAAGGGGTTCGTGTTGTTGCCATAGATGAGGGGGTTGTTGACTAAATCGGCAGGGGCGGAGAGTGCGGTGTAGAGGGTTGGGACCTGTGGATTTTGTTAGAGGAGTGATGGGTGGTGATGAGAGGAGAGGAGAGGTGGGGAACGAGCCTCGGGAGAATTGAAGGAAATGTTGTTAAATGAGCCGCGGTTTTGGTCTATGCTGTTGGGACTGAAATTGACGGCGAGAGGGATTCTTTGTAGGGTGTTAATGGGAGACGGATGGGGTTTGGCAGGGGAACGACTTACTGCCGGTTGACGGGACCCCAAGCCTGTTGTCCGTCCAAGGGAATAAACTTTGTGTCATCTTGGCTCTTACCGTCATTTGTTTCTGCACTCTCATTTGCGACAGGAAGCGGTTTTGTTGGATCATATACGAGCCAGGAGCCAGACTATGCATTATTAGCAGTAGAACAGAGTATGGGACTGCTCCGCTCTTACCGAATCGTCCTCGTCACTGGGAGTAACCCCAGAGTCGAACATGTCTTCTTCCATCCAGACTGAAATGGCGTAGTTCTGACTGGTGTTTCCCTTTGACTGTACGATGACGCTGTAGCGCTGAGCGGCTGCAAGAAACAGCTGACTGACACGGTGGGGTTTCGTGTAAACTCCATCGATTTCAACAACAGTCACGTCATGTTGATCCATTTGGATATACTGCGCTGCAAATCCTCCCATATTGATGATGCGGAAGAGATAGGCTTTGTTTGGTTGGATCTGGAAAGTTACGTTCTGCGACTCGTTGATCAAGGTGTTATTTGGAACCGGCTCGGAGCCACCATGCACATCATTGTTGAGGGGTGATTGGTAATACTCGATTAGATAAGGGGCTTGGTCCCAATACCAATCCGAGACTGTCATAATGAGTTCCTCATCGTATGCAAATGGCGCATTCGGGTCATGGATGATGAGAGGACCGCGTAGCCCATCTGTATTCCTTCAGTCAGGATGATTATACACTATTCGAAGTAAAAATTGCTTACCAAGATATTGACCTCCGACGTGAGCATGGTACCAGAAAGTTCCGGTTTGGTTGAGCTAATGATTATAAGTAATTTGAAAGAAAATTTGAAGTCAGAAATACACACAACGAAATCATAAGTGAAAGCTAGAAACTAATCAGTAACTGAATCACTTCGGTATGAAGAGCAACGTACATTCTCCTGGGGGAATTGGACATTGGGTGACCATTGCTGGGCCATCCATCTCATTCGTTCCTTGTTGAAATATTCCATGGAAATGGATTGATGTCGTCTCATTTTGGAGGCTATTTTGGACGTTGACAATTACTCGATCTCCGGTATTGGCCCTGATGGAAGGACATGGCCACTGCCCATTGATACCGACAGCAGGACGAGCATGTCCATCTGGCGAGACCGCAACCCAATCCACCTCCCAATTATAGGTTACTGTATTCGCAGAGACTGCCAGTAGTTGCAGAGCAAGTAACGATAAATGAGGAAGCATTCTGAAAAAGGTACGCCCGAACTGGGGGGAAATTAAACGAGTGACAACGATGGGCCACAACACGCATTTCAGATCCACGAATCTGGGTTTTGTGAAAGTACTAATGAAAACCGTCAGTAAGGAGCTAATTACAGGATTTGTGCGCCCCAAGATTGATTCCTCGGAGGAGAACATGGCCACTAACAGCAATTGTGGCTTTTTGTTGTAGATCGTGGGATTGGTGTAACGAAAACGACTAGAGCTCAGCCTCACCTGAATAAATCTACAAAGGGTCAGATGGCACAACGCAAGCGAACTTGGAAAAATGGCGGAGAGACTGAGGGGATTGGAGATCTTATAAGATTAGATAACTAGCTGCGGGCTCCGTTGAGTTGATGAATTATCTGATGATGCACCTCTTCGAACCTGGACGCTGGGAAAAAGGAAATGAACAGAAAAGCTTGTATGGCCGTGACGAATCATTGCTCATACTTCAGATTGTACGAAGCACACATGTCAGTAATGTTCCCACGGCTTCGGGCTTGCGTTGATGGACACGAGGAATCTCTTCGTCCGACAGCCGTGAGCCGGAGCCTCCCCATTGTCATCCGTCATCCGTCGAACGCTGCATGCAAAATGAAAATTCAGCCCGACGAGAAAACCCACAATGGATCCACTGTGCTCGAAAATACGGTTGGAGTTCAGGTACTGAAGGACCTGAAAATAGAGCTGCGCCTGTCCAACCCGGAAGTCCGGTGCAAACCATGCAACTGCATTGATCAGCGCTAGGCTGCCCTACCATTGGGTGGCTTGAGCCACCAAACTAAAGCAAGGAACACCGCCGCATCGCAAATTGAAGGTGGATGGGCAAACCCCGTGCGATCATATGAAAGTAGTGTTGAGAGCCCTCCGAAGGGGGAGATGTGCAAGCTACTGTGATGCTGCAGTACTTGCAGGACTCAGCTCCATCAGATATCAGGAAGAAGAGAGAAAAGATCAGATAACTGAAATGTAGCGCGTTGATGGTCCGACGAATTGAGAGAACAATCTCCGGTGAAGAGCTGAAGAAGTGCGCTTCGGTTTGTTCTCAGCGTCAAGGCGAGGCCCAAAATTGAGATGAGACTTCGGCGCTCGGAGCAAAGCCAGGCTCAGCATCCTCCTGAAATCCTTCTTGAATGCTTTTGCATTTTCCTTGATGCGGATGTTCTCCCGCAACTCCAGAGACCCTGTTGAGAGTCGGAAAAGTCGAGATGTCGTTGAAACAAGGTGGATGTCACTGGACCGAAAAAGATGGACTTCTTGACTTCGTCATCCCCCATTATCTTATCAGTCACATGTTAGCGGGATCGGGACTCGGAGCTAAGCTCGTCCCCCTTTCCCCGCCCCCGTATTTACTTTCTTTTTTCATCCCATCTCCACAGTCTCACCTACTCGCCCGTTTGCTGTTCCTCTTACGAACTATCGATTTCAAACTCAAAGATGCCAAGGCGTCATGTGTACCAGTAAGGATGCTCCGATTTCTCATCTGATATGGGCTTGCTGGCGGGCAGGGGATTTCATCCCTTGCGGTTGCCGCTCAGGGAAACCCCCTGCTAGGCTTACTTCTGACATCCCAAACTCTGTATCAATCAAAGAGTGAGAAAATTTAACATAGCAGTTTCTTTTCCACATCAAAACATAGAGGACGTGCTTCCTGAAGTTCTACGAGGCAGTGCGGTCCCCGGGTTATCGAGTGATGAGCTCACTACCTCCAGTCCTCCATCAAATCCTTACATTGCGCTGTTCATTCTCAAGATCACCGGTATTGTCGTCCTAAATATTCAAAGAATCACGTTGACTACTTCACCCGTTAGAGGAAGTTTCTTTCGTATGCGAGGCCCCGTCCGCATGCGGCCATTCTCTTTGTCTCCTTGTTTGAGAGAGTTGCATGCCCGCGTTCGACGAGCACCACAATGACACAGCTCGAGATGAATTTCTTTGTTTATTTTTTGCTTCATTTCACTCAATTGCATCTCCAATTTTCTATCAATTCCAATCCCCGATGGATAATCAAATTAATCACAACACTCAAGAAGAATTGATTAGATTGCGTGAGCAGCTCATAACTTTGCGAGGGCATTCGAAGTCTACCGCAGCAGTCAACGCTCGACAAGACGGGAGGGCATAGTCAACCACATTCGGACCCAACTCCAGAAATTCGATCCAAAAACCGCCGATTTCCCACAGGCTCGAAATTGGTATAAACAGCACGTCTCACTCACGATATTGAAGGATAAATTAGACGACATCGCGAGACAGCAGAATGAGATCACTAATCAAGCTACTATGATCGAAGAAAGGGTCAATCAGTTAGTCTCTCAAGCCGAACAACAGGAAACGGCGATTCAGGCATCACAGTCAGATGATGAGGACCTCGAAAGAGACCTGTATGAAGCACTAGACAATGCGCAAAATACGAACACCAACGATGAACCAACAACTGAAGAGATCCTGCTCTTCCAACTCACGCAATCACAACAACAAATCAACGCCCTGACCGAGGAACGCAATGCCCTCAAAGCCAGGACCCTCCTTTCATCCAAACTTTGTGCAATCCTCAGCCGCGAGAAACAGCTTATTGAAAAACAAAACTTCATTCTGAGTAGGCAGCGTAATGTACTCCAGTCAAGACTCGATGCTCTCGAAGATCAAGGGATCGATATCGGGGAACCGAGAAGTGATGCTGAGGCAGAAGCAAGGGTTTTACGAAGAAAGCAGCGAGAGAGGCGTGTGTATGAAGGACTTGCTGGCGCAAAGATCTTCCCTGGGCAAGAGGAGGCACATGATGGCGTGGTGCTGGAGACAGAGTTGCTGGATACTACCGAACAGATCGTGGGCGTGGGGCTACCACTCTTGTCGCGGAAAGAAAAACATGCTATAGATATGCTATTCGAGGAAGGCTCCGATAATAGCAACGAAACTGATACCGAACATGAGATCAACCCCCCAGTCCCTCAACAATTTAGCTTTACAGGCTACATGGACAACGACATGGTCTATGAGACTAGTGAGGATTTGATTGACTGGACACAGGACGATGATGAATACCAATTCACTTCCTACCCGCCCGTTGCTCTCCCAGCTGCCAGTCCTCCTTTATCACCGCTGCAAACTGTAGAGCGTCAGGTCCCTAAAGAATGGCAAGATAATAGCGAAAATTCTATGGGCTTGGATCAAGAGGAGCTATACAGGATTCAACGAGAATCCGCACTAGTTGAGCTTGAAAAGCCATGGGAAGAAGACCTCTCTCGTCCCCTTTCGCCACGCTCATTACCCCACTATTTCTCTCCTAGTAATCCTAGCTGCGAGGAAAAGCTCGCTCAACTTCAAGCGGAAATCAACACAGCCAACGAAGAACTCCATCAGACAAGAGGCGAGCTTGAAACTCTCCGCCGAGACTTCGCAACAAAATCCGCAGAAGGGAAAGGTGCACGTCTAAGGATCAAAGTCCTCGAGGAAGAAATTGCAGAACGTGAGACGAAAGAACATCAGCTTCGCGAAGAACTGCGTCTTCAGAGGGAAGAAGATCCCTTTGCTGATAGACTGTTTGTTGAGCTTCACGAGGTGAGGGGGAAGCTTGAAGCGTGCGAGGAAGAAAAGGCCGACATACAGGCAAGATTGAGCGAGGTTCAGGACGAGTATGAGGGGTACAAAGTGGAGATTGAGGCCAATATTCAAGAACTGAAACATCAACTTGCTGACGCTGAAAGCGCAGAAAAGGAAGCTACCGCGCGAGTGACAGCATTGGAAGAAGCAGCTGCGAGAGGCAACGCCTGGGTCGGTGAACTAGAACAGAAGATTGTAGTTGGAAACAGCCAGCTGGACTCTCTGACTGACACTGTTTGGGCACGGGAAGAAGAGATCAAGCTACTGACTGCTGAGCTGGAGACATTGAAACAGAAGCTGCAACTCGCGAAGGACAATTCCGAGATTTTGCACGACATGAACGAAGCGCTTGCTGCAAAAGTGCAGGATATCCCGCGCTTGCAAGCCGAACTCCAGGCACAAACTCAAGAATTAGAATGCGCGCGCTCCGATCTTCTGGGCTGTAATTCCGATTGCCGGAAATTGAAAACAGAGCTCAATAACGAGGAGGCAGAGGTCAAGAAGATAGCAGCACATTTGAATGAGACAATAGAGGAGCGAGATCAAGCAAGGAAAGATGCACGCGATGCTGTCGCTGCAGCGGAGAAAGCGCGCGAAGAAGTTGTAGAGAGCCGTCGGGAACTGGAGGCATCAAACAATATGGGGAAGCGCCTGCGTAGCATCTCATCTGAGAATATCCAGGAACTCGCTAGCATCAGAGAAGAGCGCGATACCGCCGTCCACAATCTTGGGAGGTTGGAAAGAGATCTGAATTCCTGCCGGGAAGACGTAGCGGCCGTGAAAGCGCAGTTGTTGGAGATCAGTGATGAAAGGGATGATTTGGTGAAGGAGAATCAGATTATGGTTGGGCGGTATATGGATGCTGAGAGGAGGTCGCAGGAACACTGGAAGAGGGTTATGGAGGGAATGACTGAGATTGAGAGGTTGAAGCTTGTGGTGCATGAGCCAGACTCTCCACTTGCTCACATACCAACGCCGAAAACCACGCCAAAGCCAACAAAGCTTACACTAAAACTGAAGACGACATCCAAGTCGAGGAAGCATAAGCCTGCACCCCCGACGAGCTCGGTTAAATCTATTCGACCTCCTCGTCTCTCGAGAAATTCGAACCCAATTTACATCGATCCTCTATCTCCGGGCTCTCCAACCCCTTCACCGGACACACCGACGGCTCCTAAACCAGATCGAAAACGGAAGCGGAACGTTAATGAGGCAGATGAGGCGAATGAAGGGCAGGAAAAGAAGGGAAGGAGGAAAATAACTTTGAGGGTGGTTGGATAGTCTGAATTTTGCAATCATTCAATTGAACTTGGCGTTTTAATTTTGAATGTTATTTCATTTCATACTTGTGAAGTTACGAAAAACAAAGCAAGCATTCTTATGAAATTTTGTCTGCTCAATATTGACCCGCAATATCTGTTCCTGACAGCCGCGCATTTCGCAAAGTCACACATCTCCTTTCCCCCTGTTCCCAAAATCATCCCCAAAAAAAAAACAAATCAGTTGCCATATATGCTTTCTACTTTCCCTGTTTCGCCAAATCCATCAGCTCCTTCCCCTTCATATGTATCGCGCCAAAATCTATGTAAACCCTCAGTTCGGTTGCCCACAAGCCCGCTTCACCCTTTCCCTCCGGTGCCTTCTCAAGTTTGACAACCAAACACTCAGCGACCTTTACTTCTTCTTTCTTTGAGTCGGCTTTGAATACTGTCCTATTCACCAGCATGTCAGTCCCTTCAGACCTCCCATTTTCAACAAACAAGTACGCAGAAGGAAAGGGAGGAAGGAACGAGGAAACGGGAAAGGATTGCTGGGCAAAAAAAGAGACTCACTTGCTAGCACACTCCAAAATCACCTCCCTACCCCCTCCCTCAGTCTCCAAATCCCAACACGTAACCGGCGATCCATGTTCGAACTTCTCCAGCATCCCAGCTCGCTGCCCGAACATCAATTCCACTTTACTCAGTGGTAGAGACTCGCCACCATTATTGGTGAACGTCGCTGTAGGCGAGAGGATCTCGTGGAGTTTTTTGGCGGCGGGGGAAGAGCGGTCTAGTGCGTCTATGCCGGCTATGTAGGTGGAGAGGAAGAGGAAGCCGGGAGAAGAGGTAGAGGTGAGGCCGGAGATAGGGCCGGTGTAGTGGGTGAACGTTCCTTTTCTGGTAGCCATGATTGAGTATTTGGGGGTTTGGCGGCGGTGGTGATTTAGAGCTTGAGGTGATTGCTGTGCCCTATTCTGGAGCGTGTCTGGAAGGTTGACGATATTTAGGATGACACGATCGCAACGCGGGGTCAGGTGCGGGTCCTAGGCTGAAGTGAGTCGTGTGCCAATCAAGGCAAAAAAGGAAAGTCACATACGCTTCTTGTCAGAATGGAAGGTAAGACGGAACCTCTCAAACGCCGAGGGCGAGTCACTCTCAAGCAACTTTAGACCTCAAATCTTGAAGTGTTTCAGTGTCGATCGCGGTTTTTTATCAAACTTTTCGGCTCTCGGTCTTGAGCTGGTCCCGCGATCATCATGGCTTTATATGATAGATGCTGGCATGAAAGAAATCTCCGCTTCTATTCTTATCTCAACCGTGTGTGATGGAGAAGAGGGTTCTTGTTTGATCTATAGGCGTGTTGTGGTTGGAAGGGTTTGAATCTCGGATGTCCGAAGCGAAGCCGGTAGCTAAAATAGGGGTGGGCGACTTAACGAGTAAGGCAGGGGTCTCAATATTAGACGGACTTTTCATTCTCCGTAGAGCTACCAACCAATTGTATTCCTTGGAAAAGTTAAGAACGGAGAATCGGCGTTTGCTTCCACCGTGCACCTCAGCTAGTTTCCCTGTACGTATCTTTTATGGTTGATGTGTCTCTGCAATGAAAAGCAAACATCTCATCGCTGAGACTCCGTTATTGACCCAAATCAAGTAGAGCTAAGCTGTGAGATTGAGCTGAAAGAAATGAGACAATTATATTCCGGGAGAATAAGTTGGGAGGAGAGAAGTTGCCTCAACCCAACAGATTACAGTATGAGTATTGAGTCCCTTCCCGGTCCCACGATTCATTTCGTGGAAGGAACCCACAACTCAATCGCAAACTCCATCATTTCAGAAATTCTTTATGAATGCAACCCCAATATCCCAGAAACCAAATAAACTCTAATCAAAAACCATGTTTTGTCGTGGAACCTCATCAATTTACCTTCTGGTAACGTCAAAGTCCCAGCGTTGCATTTCCTTCCTGAACATTCTAGAGTTCCTCGTCACATGTTTCCCCATCGGTGTAAGCAAGAAGAAGCAAGCATACTATTGTCCAAATAGTTCCCGGTCACGTTCATGGTCTGGGTCGCTCCAATATTTGTCCCACCAAGGTTTAATTGAAGCATCAGTCGGCGGCTCTTGCAGCTCGAGAGGCTTGTCATCACTAGCTTTTTTTTCCGAGTCGCGGAAAGCATAGTGATCAAACATAGCCACAGCCTCTACCATATAGCTCGTAGCAACACGCTGATCTTTGATCACGAACAGGTTCTCCGCGTTCTTGGTATCGGCAGCGATGGAGAAGTTGTAGGATCCAGTGTAGACGCGGGCGGTAGGTTTGTTGAAGTCAATTACTACGAACTTGTGGTGCAAGCGGGTGCCGCTGCCACCAGTCGCTTCTTGTTTGAATGGCGGTGGAACATCCTGTAGCAGTGCGGCTGGGAAAGCAACTGGTTGATTGCCATTGGGGAGCTGAATGTTTAAGCCACCGACTGCCTTGTCGGAGAGACCGTAGACAAAGACGTTATCTTCATCAGTCACTTTCGTAATGGCATTTAGAATTGCACCCTTGGTTTCGTACAGAAAGGCAAGAGAGTAGAATAGGCTTGACTCGGTGCTGGAGATGTCGTTTGCGATCTCTTGTAATTTGGCGTTGGTTTTGCTGTGAGGTGAAAACGTGACTTGAACATCGACATCGGTGAAGCCAAGACTAATCCAGTCCGCGGAGGCTGTACTGTCGAACCCGGCGGGGTTATTGGGATTTGCCCAGAGATTGTCAAAAGCGTCACTGAAGATCTGAACTGCATTTTCACCTTGAAGGATGACAGCATTATTGTTTTGGACATAGATCCCCCGCCACGAGAGATTGGTGGATCCGCCAATAGCAATCTTGATTGTGTCACCGTTCACGACTATTGTCTTGTTGTGTTGCAAATCCCCCATGTGCTGGCGCTGAACATTCTCGGCTCCCGCCGAGCTGGTCAGCATGGCTGCAGCTTTGGTTTCAGACGCACTGGCGGGTTTGTGCGACCCAGAGTCATCGATGATGATCTTCAACCGGCCTTGGAGTTGCTCAAGGCGAGATACAATCTCCGGGTCGTTGAAGTCATAAGCAGCGACACGTACCTGGGCCGTTGAGTCCGCAATGGCAGCATCTAAGGTGTTTAGAATGGCGGCCCGGGCTTCGAAGCCCATCCACGCGAGGGCGGTTTCTTCTTTCGGATCTGTAGATTTGAAAGTGATGCTCGTATTTGCATTTGTCGGGAGGAGGGTGCCAACCCCGCCTTGGGTTCCAAAGTGGTCGACGAAGGCTTGCGAAGAGATGAAGCCACGTGTGAAGCAGATGTTCAGCTCTCCAGGGTAGGTCTCGGCTTCGAGTTCGATGGCGGCTTCTTGAAAGTCTCCATAACTGAGAACGCCTTTGTCATCTATGAACACCGACGTGATGCGATAAGTGTAGATTCCAGGCGTGCTAGCATTTGTTGGGAAATGAACCCAGCGGAATTTCTGAAATGGTGACAAGCGGCTGGAGAGGGTGTTGGGGTTGAGCTGCCCGGTTGTATTAGGAAATCCGATCCGATTTAAAAGTGCGTAGAATTGGGTGCTGCCGGGCTCCATATATTCAATAGCAAATCCGACGAAGTTATTTGGAGGGGTGCCTTGCTTCCAGTTCATTGCGAGGAGGCACATGCCTTCGCCCCTATAGCAGGTGAGATTAAAAAGGGCGTTGCCATTCGTTCCGCGGACGATGAAGTCAGGTGCAGAGGTGTTTGTAGCAGCAGTGAGAATAGCGGGAAAAACTTTGGTCGTCCCCTTTCCCTTTCCACTTCCCCTTCCCCCCACCCTTCCTCTTCCTACTGGAGCATGTTTAGGCTTTATCGCTGCCTTCTTCTTTTTCGATACACTTGATGTTGGCGATTTGGTGGCAGCTTTCCTGGCCGGCGCCTTTCTGGTTCCTGCCATGGCGTGACTCTTGTGATGTTCAACGACCGAGTGGCATAGGTAGGATGCAAGCAGAATGGAGAGAACACATGGGGCTGCCTTCTGGTTTTAAACATGAATGTATAGTTTCACGTCGTGGCTGGGAGCAGCTGAGGATTAGGTGCCGGTGTTTGAAGTTTGGCAGCCAGCCACAGGGATTTGACCCGCGGAACACGTGCTGACGCTCCAACAGCTTCCATAATGATTAGTCAGCACCCGCCGCTCGAACACCGCCGCGGCCCACTCGATCGCCCACGCACAAATCGGGGCTTCTCTCGTAGGGTTGTACAAGAAATGCCGTTGTTGTAAATATAATATATTGAGATCAGGAGAGAAGAGAAGACGAGGCCTGCGGCCGACTAAATACAGCTTGGAGCATTGTCACATGACGACAAGTCATGTGACGTGACGCTTCACGTAACACTTTCTCATCGAAAAGATTATGATTCTAGGAAGTGCTATATACCTTACTAGGATAGTTCTACTGTAATTTAGGACTATATAATGATGTGCTAAGTATGACTAATTAGACCTTGTACCTTATCTACCTATGTAGCCGATTCAGCCTTGCGATTTGCGCGATGACCTGCATGTGTCCCGAAGTGAGATGTTTCAGCTCTCGGCATGCCGAAGTCTGGAGTACCATGTGGCTGTTTAGGCTTGGGAAATCCCGGCGGTTCGAGGTGGCTAGGCCGCCGCCGAACTGTGCTTCAAGCCATTGTGCTTGGCACACCTATGAACCACCCTCAACCACGCATCAACTCTCACAGCATTTGTTCAGCTTGATGCATCTATTCATATAGAGAATTTGATCAGCGAATGACCATCTGGTGGCCCTAATTGTTGTGGTCCAGATCACGCAATGCGCATATTAGACGAGACATGCAAGTCTAAGTGCTGTGATAGGAATTGTTTTCTCTCAGCTATGCAACAACTCGCACATTTCAGAAGTCTTTCAGCCAGCCTCTGGTAGTACGCCCGTGGGGGCGCTCTTCTCAATCAATATTACATCAGAAAACATGGCTATATAAACGTCTTGAAATGACTCAAAGCACATTGAAGGTTTCTATTCAGTCAAATTCAGCGCGAGAACGAAAGACAAATTCAATACCAAGCTTTGCGCTACATCAAACTTTCCTAAACAATTTATGTCTCAAGCTACTTCAACATGAGTGACTCTTTCGTGGTGCCTGACCTTTGGAACACAATCAAGATATACGGTGCACATATCCAAAGTATCAAAGACTTGAAGTCTGAGTATGATAAACTGCTATCTCAAAAGCAAGAATTTGAGAACGCAAAAGGTGAGTATCTCTAGCACTAATCATCCCTTACATAGCAACGCGTTGTAACTAAAATCGTCATAGAGCAACTGAGCAAAGATCAAGAGAAGCTCAAGAGTGATCAAGTTGAGCTTCGTGAGGACCAGCAAGGTCTCAATGACAGTCAAGATCAACTTTCCAAGGCTCAGACAACACTCAAGACTGGTCAGGAACAGCTTGAAACAGACCAACAGACTCTTGATGACGCCAAAGACAAGCTTTCAAAGGCCCAAAAGCAGCTTGGTCGGGACCAGAAGATACTTGACGGTGATCGAGAGCGACTCAAGCTTGAGGAGAGAGAAATTCATATCGAGAACTCGCAGCTCAGGACTGAAAATGTAGACCGAATAGCAAGTTAGAGACGCTCAAAACGGACTACACGGAACTTGAGCAGGACAATCAAAAACTAACAGAAGAGAACACAAAGCTCAAGGAGCAAGTCGAACAACAAGATGTGCAACTGCATGGCCTCAAAGGTCACCAGGTTCTGCTTATCGAGGAGAATACACAACTAAAATCCCAGCACGAAGCTTTCACCCAGCAACTGCAAACGCTCATTACCAACCAACAACAGCTCGCGCAAGACAAGAAAGCACTCCAAGACGAGCATGTAAACCTCAAAAGCCAAGTCGCAGATCTCCAGCGGCAATTGGCGACGGGGACAACACCATCAGCCCCCAAGCCGGCTTATCAGAGGTGGAACACTCGACAGGGCGGCGATGACAGAAGCTGGGATGATGTGGCAAAACGTTTCCTCATCTCAACCGCTGAATTGTTTCGCCTGAACCCCGAGATCAATGCTAGCACACCATTCAACTACGACAAGTGGTTGAACGTCCCCGTCCCCGTCCCAATGCCATCTATGCAGACCATTTTGTGGAACACTCGACAAGGCGATGATAGAAGCTGGGATGATGTGGCAAAACGTTTCCTCATCTCGACCACTGAATTGTTTCGCCTCAACCCCGACATCAATGCTAGCACACCATTCAACTACGACAAGGATTTGATTGTCCCTAGTGTTACAAAGCCAGCAGCAGGGCAATAGGCAGGCATCTCATGATTGAGTTACAGGAATTGCCCGCTTCCGCAGCGAGGGGTGCGCTGCCGGAATCACATGGCCAGAGTCCTGGAAACCAGGACGTGGATCTTGAGGAGGGCGGACTTGGGGTCAAGAGTAATGTTTGCTCTCGGGTGATTTCGGGGGAGCAATCGAGAGCAACACAGAACAAAAGGGTTCTTGGGGTCAGGATGATTTCCTATAAGTACCGGCTTAGGTCTCACAGCAGAAGAGTTTCCTCTTTGTGGTTATCTCATGTTACAATTCTCATAGCAGAAGTGATATAGCAGTAACGAATCTCTCATACCTTGACGCTTAAACACCTGAGTAGCACAGTAAGACCAGATGTCCTAGGGTTAGTCTGGAATAGGCGCGAAAAAGAGGAAGACGGGCCAGGCACGGCGTTGACATGTCCAGTGACACGCAACCTGGTAACACGAAGGGAGTGGCAATGCGGTATCGATAATGCCGGGGCCGGCGTTGGCGATGGAAGGTGCAGAGTTGTGTTGAATGGAGCCAAGCTTGTGACCTGGGGCTGAGGCCGCAGAGAGGTTGGGAAAACTCTATATTAGGCCTCGCAGCCAGCCACAGGCTTCACCGCTCGAAAACACCTGAAACTATATTAGCGAGTTTAGGTAGCCTGCTTTGCGCGACGCTGCTTTCCGTTAACCTTATCCGACCTCGATGATATAAAAATATATCATCAGAAGGAGCCGCTTCGGATCATGTTTACTTACAATCAATTGAAACGCGGAACCTCTGAGATCAGGCTGGTACGCTTCAAACAGCCCGCACAGGTTGACCTCACCGCCACGTCGATTGAGCTCGAATTGCGACATGGTTCTTTCGACAATGATACTCATTATGCAGGATTATCGTACGTCTGGGGGCACCCCGATACAGAACAGCAGCACAAGTTCATATCAACGGCGGTTCGTTCACCATCGTTAGCTATCTCCATGATGCACTGACGCAACTATACCGCGGTGGAGTTCGGTCCTGGCTCTGGTTTGACTCCATCTGCATCAACCAATCGGACATAGAGGAGAAGAGCCTGCAAGTCGCACAAATGCGGACTATCTTCAGCTTGGCTGATCGTGTTTTCATCTGGCTAGGGCCTGGGTCAATTGAGACGGCCAAAGCCATGGACTTTGCGACCCGCATTGGACCGCAAGCCTTGGCCGTGGGTGTATTAGATATGTGGTCAAATCAGCAGCTTTGGATCGAAGCAGCTTAAAAAATCAATAGACAGGCATCATTGTTCGAGATACGAGATCGTAATGATGAGAGTAGTATCATGGCAAGGAACCTGACTGAGTTTATTCTTGATATCCTCCTCGAGCCAGACCTGCAGAAGCACCCATGCTAGAGAAGGGGCGTCTAACAAACGCTCGCACAAATTTCGAAGAATACAGTCTAGCTAGAGGTATCATGGAACTGATGCAGTGCGAGTACTGGCACCGAATCTGGATTATCCAGGAGATTTCACTCGCACAAGAGGCCACGGTCCTTTGTGGCGAAAAGGCTATCCCCTTAGAACTTTTTGATGCTACCTTCTCTGCAGTATCGCACTGCATTGCATGGTTTCGGAGACTCCACGATGAGACTCAAGATTTTGCGTATGGCTGACCGGTTAACTTTTACGAAAGCATAGCTCTGAGTACACGGCGTAAGCTCCGTCGCCAAGATCGACCAGGGAAAATACGACTAGCCAGTATCTTGTTTCAAAGCGGAACTCCGCCAGGCCGGCCGCACTATTCTGCCACTGACGCTCGGGACATTCTTTTTGCCTTGCTTGGTGTTGCTACGGACGGAGGAGCAATGGGCCTCCGAGTTGGCTACAATATGACACTGTTTGAAGTTTTAACAGCATTAACAAGAGCCCTGATCTACGATGAAGACGAGACACGACAGGCGTTCCGTCTAGACCAGTGTGTTCCAGACAGAGATGGGACGCATTCGTTTCGTTGCCTTCCTTGGTTCCTGACTGGCGAGCAACAGGCAAATGCGTTGTTGAAGTCCAGGAGATAAATTACCATAGAACCTTCAATGCTACTGCCGGGATGCCGACACCGCCACGTCCCAGAAATTGCAGCGAAGATGACACCCGTGGTCTTCTTCGCTGTCCTGGATGCTGCGTCGACGTTGTCACAGATGTCATGAAACCACCGCAGTGGTGGAAAAAAGATGACTGGACATTTTCAACAATCGTGGACGTGGAGGCCTGACTAAGTTCGATCTATGACTTTGCGAATCTGGGGCCCGAGTCTGGTCCAGGGGAAGACTACGTGTGGCGCACCATCATGCTAGATTGGTACGATGATGTGGCCAACTCTAACAGTTTCGAGGCAAAGCCAATCAATGACGAGAAGGCATCCATTATACGAAAGATTATGCGTCGAGTCCCTATTGTCGTCGAATCATTGACCGAAGCACAGAGAGATTTCATCCGCTCTGGACCGTTTTCTCTGTTTAACCCCGATATTCTGGATCAAAAACTTAAATTTATTGCAAGAAATTGGCCAAGGAGTTTTGCAAATGGTAACCGCGGGAGGACGCTGTTCAAGACGACCAAGGGCATGTTTGGCCTCGGCCATACAGCAATCCAGACGGGGGATACTGTAAACTTGCTCTGGGGCATACAATCGCCGATCATCCTGCGGCCCCGGGACGATGAAGCTGGTGGCTTTACATTTGTAGGGGATGCTTATGTCGACGGGATCATGCATGGCGAATTTCTCAAGACGGCCCCGGCGCATAAAGACTTTGAGATTTATTGACATCGGCTTGTGAAGCTTCATTACATCTTGAAGCACTACAGGCTTGACACGTCAGTCACTCAACTAAAAGGTGATCCAAGCGCGGCCCACAAAAATAGAGGCGGTTGTGAGGTTCTGTTACAATTACCTAGAATAGATATTCCCAATTCTCGAACTAGGTCAGCAGCGAGTACTGAGCGTTGCGGGTACCGGGAACGCTGGGATTAACTCTGCTCTAGATGCTAGAGAGGGAGGCTCCTCCTAACCCTGTTAAAATTAGCCTCGAATTTGTAACATTTTCAATCAAAAATATACTTCCTCTTCATTCGCTTTTATAAGCATAAGATGCACGGTCATTAACCGCGCTTCTCGAGAGCTTTTAAAAGGTGTATTTCTCACTAGTACACAGACCTCCCAACAAGATAACCCTTGACCTACGTAGCTCGTAATCCGCAACTCGCAACCAGAACAGCAGTTGAAGCAGGAACGGCTGACAACTGCCGAGATCGCCAAGACTCCAGCAGTCAGCACTTCCAGGACTTCTAGGTATTTCGAGATCCATAATCGGTAGATACTAGATAGAGATCCGTCCATGAACTCTTATACGTCATTTTGAGCCCGAGTGAAGGCCGCGAGTCTGTAGCGTCACTTGATAGCAGAATAGCATTCTTAGGGCCCGTTTGGATGCGATACTCGCTTTGAATGCCGAGTTTTCGATACCAGTATCGAAAACTCGGTATCGGAATACTCACGAATACTGGTATTCGTGTTATTTAGGCCTATTTAGCAGGATCCGAATACTGGTTTCAGATTAACCTCCGCTAGCTCGTGGAGCCTTAATTCTCAGCCCACCATGGGGTGTAGGAATTCGTGGCCCACCCAAGCGAAGAACACTAAGAATATCTCAACAATAACAATAGCTAGACAAGTGTTTTGCGGAGAAGAAATACTCTACAGGGCGAGGTTGATATCTCTTGAAAAAAACCTCTAGCTAAAAGGCTGTGGTTGTGCGAAAAAAAAAGTAGGTTAATATTCCAGGTAGGCCACGAATTCCTGCACCCCCTGGTGGCCTTAATTAATCTCTTTTTTTTCAACTCCCTATAATTATAAGGGATTAAAGCCTGAATTTTTTCCCTCTTAAAACATAAATCAAGTTAACTTAACAATTACTCTTATACTTCTTTACCACTTAATAAATTATTATACTTGAATTTATAAGATAATCGCAAAATTTATATAATAATTAAGATATTAAAGCAATATAGGCCCCTTACATAGCCTGAAGGGGCCTTAAGGAAGAGCAAAAAGGGTAGTTTAAGCGAGTATCCTAAACCCAGTTTCCACGAACTCACCTACTACAGGTGAGTTCGTGAATAGAGATTAGTATGGGACGAATACTGAGTTTTCAGTACCCAGTTTTCGATACTAATATCCGAAAATAACCCAAACGCATTTTTTGTAATATCCGAAAACTAGTATTCAGATACTCACTAAAATATCAGTATTCGTGACGTGCCAAACGGGCCCTTATCATGTCATCAGCTTCGAGAATATATATTCAGTATGTTTCTTTACTTTGTATTGTTGATTTTAGCTGGTATCTAAGATCATACTCAAACATTACTTTTCATCACTACCCATTCAAAATTACATCTGCAGCCTTCTCACTAACCATCATGATCGGGGCTTGGATAAACACCCCCGGAATCCTTGGGAAGACACTCGCATCAACAACCCTTAAATTCTGCACTCCACGAACTCTGAACTGCGAGTCCAACACCGCATTGGGATCATTGTCCACACCGATGGGAGCCGAACATGAGGCATGATGACCCCAAGCTCGATCTTTGATGTACTGCCCAATATCTTCATCAGACTGCACAGCTAGTCCAGGTTCCTCTTCGATGAAGGCATCCCCTCCCAGGATTGCGTAATTAGAGTATCGTCTCAATGCTTCACGAGACATGTTAACAGCCTGGATCATAGCGTCAAGGTCGAGTGTATCGGCTCTTCCAGCGGTGGTACCAGTGTCGAAATAATTGAAGTTGATAATAGGAGTGTCAAGTGGGTCCGTAGATCGCAGTTGCACTGTTCCAGCACGATTGCGAGTGTGTGCCTTCAAAGTATACCAGGACCAATGCTTGTGATCTGCAACCGCAGCATCAGCCCAGCCCGGATAGTAACCCGTGAAATCCACTGGTCCACCAAAGATGAACATGTCAACGTCCGTAGTTGATGCATAGTTTGAGCGCACAACCATCGTACCCGCAAGACCGTTCGTGGCGTATGCTCCTCGCGCTGCCAAGACGTAGGGGTTGTTTTCCCATCTTGTTAAGCACTCATCGTGGGGTTTCTCATCGAAGGTGCAACCGTTCAACACTACGAAATCGCTGCCGTGCTTTACGTTCACGGGGATCTCGTAGCGGTCTTGCATGTTCGTCCCAACGCCGGGAAGGTCGACCACAACTGGGATGTTGAGATTGTTCAGCTCCGCTGATGGCCCGATACCACTCAATTTCAAGAGTTGTGGCGTGTTGTACGCTCCACCAGAAATGATAACTTCTTTTGAAGCTGTCGCTGAACCTGGGGTTCCTTGGCCGCCACTGAGAGGGCTTGCACGGTAGAGGTAACTTCCATCTAGATAGTTCACTCCCGTGGCTTTGGGCGTGCTGCCCGATGTATCGAAGGTGATGTTGGTGACATGACAGTTTTCTCGGACAGTCAGTGGATATCCTGCTTGAACGGTAGCGTCGATATGATCTCGGACTGCTGTGCGAGCACCGTTTTTCATGATGAGAGGGATCTGGAAGAATCCTTGTGTCGAGTCTCGGGTTGGATTTAGTCTGCTGTTGGGGTCGTTCAGGAGTGTGTTTGCCAGGCCTATCACCGCAGCAAGTGGATCTGGTCCTACGCCCATCACCGCGGCACCGGAAGCCAGCTGCTGCACAAGCTTCAAGTCAGATAATAGGATTGTCGGATCGGTGGGCTCAACTGGGAGCCACTCGTAAACCTTGTCGAGATACTGGTTCATATTTGTTGCTGCCCAGGAGTTGTCTCCTGTGATCGAGGCAATGCCGTCCCAGTCGCTCGCATGCGGTGTGATCAAAATGAGGGCGTTATGCGTAACGCAGCCTCCAAGTGTTCCAGCGCGCGGATACAGGATTCCAAGAGGCTTTGCGCCAGATGGAGGGTCTGGTCCAACGTGATACTGGTATGGCGCTACTTCATAGACGTATTTCGGATCTCGCATTGCTCGCGTTTGATCCTGGTAGTGATTGACGAACATGTCCCACCGTATCTTGGGATCGTTTGATACGATGGCTTGATAAGCTGGGACTGTGATGTTGAGATTCCGATTTTGATCATTACCGGCTTCGATGAGGAGAGTTTTGTGGCCTGCCATAGCAAGTCGACAGGCTAGAGGTCCGCCTCCCGCCCCGCTGCCGACGACGATATACTCATATTCAAGTTGGTCTCTTGCTGTTACTGGGCTGGCCAGAACAGGTGATGGCGCCAGGGTAAGGAAAGAAGAACCCAGGGTAAAGAAGTCGAAAAACTTCATATTGGGATTGGGACGTGCTCGTCAGCGGAAAGGAAAATGTGAAAAGCAAAGTGTAACCCCAGCCTGCCAAAGACAGGTGCAAATGATGGGACCAGGGTCTGATATATCGGAGATTTCACACTTGAATCTTTAATCAAACCTCGAGGGGCGATCCAAGCGATTATCTTTGTCGCTTCCAACGCTATGGAATCGGCGTTGCAGTAGTGGGACATGACGACACAGCTCGGGTGATAGGTTGTGGAAGTCTTCTCCGCGACGTCGGACAATGACCTGCACGTTTGCACCCCGCCCTTTGACAGCGGTGTGCAATCTGTATGCAATCCATGAGGTGCTTGACTCGACCCAGATGGTGAAAACGTGGAGTCTGTAGGAGTGGAAGGAGTGTGGAGGTGCGTGTAAGGTTAAATTAGTGGGAGCGGGGTATGGGGTTCATAGCGCTTCTGCAGCGAAGATCCTCATCCAATAGTGGACGATCCCCTTCCGTTTAAGCTTAACACAACGGCCAATTGGGAATAGCACAGCTAAACGTACCGAGGATGCTCTGTGATCTGCGAAACTCCTGCAATTCAAGACTCACGGACCATGAACCTCATGGCTTCCCAGTCGCGATCTTTGCTATGTCGAGACGGTTCAGCTGCCGGTCGTCCGCTCCGAGACAACTCCGCAGGTGACAAAATTTGTTGATCATCAGGAACAAGCTCAACTCAAAAAGACTAAAATTGCACATGCCCCTTTTATCCACTTTTCGATCCTCGGTTTGCAAATTGCCATCTAACGCCTTACATCTATTTCAAATACATTGCAGCATGTCGGCCAGTTGCAAGTGGCATCGCCGCCGTTTCCCCAGAGCGATACCTATTCAGTAATAGAAGTCAAAGGCGATCCCATACGGATATAGCTGGTAAACGTTTTCCTCGGCAGTTTTTTCTGGTTCATCAAATTCTTGGCATTTTCACGTCATAATTCACATGGTCATCTTCGGCATTTTTGCTTGCCTTTTCTCTTTGATCTTCCAAGTATGAGTTTTAACCATCAGGCAGCTCCTTAAGTACATTTGTATATGTTTTATGCCGTGAACAACATATCTTACTGGAAACTCTATTCATACAACCTTTGAATTTTTGGGGGTTTGATATCATTCATTGCCAATAGTTACTTCTTGCTACACGATGAGAACAATTTGGTCCATTGCCTGTTGCGCTGGGGTTGCAGCCGCATTCCCTTTCGTGGTAAGACAAGAAGGCATTAAAAATGCTCATATTCTCCAACGACAACAGGTATTTGATTTATTTGTATCCCACTGTATCAACATTTTGTGGCTCTAGCTGACTGGAATTCGACTCGTGCAGAGCGGTGGTTATCAACCAGGAGGTCCTGCGAACTGTCCTTTCAATCCGAACCATGAATTTCCGGTACCTGTAACTGATGAATTGTAAGTGACATATTTTCAGTATTTGGACATATAACTGATTATATTTTTAGCCCATATAATGGAGCAAAGGGGGGTCTTCCTGGCGAGGGAGTTGGTGGATATCTTGTCCCGGCGGCTGGTGATACGGCTCATCAATTCATTGCACCAACCGACCAAGATATTCGAGGGCCCTGTCCTGGGTTGAACGCAGCAGCAAACCGTAGGTTCTGCACTTACTTGATGACGTTTAGGCCTTCACACTAAGTTCACTTACTAGATGGATTTCTTGCTCGCGATGGTATCACGAACTATACCGAGCTTATCGATGCAATGCAAAACATGTACAACATGGGATACGATCTTGCGAATTTCCTAGCAACCGTGTCAATTATCGTTGCCGACGGAGATATAGTCACCAAGAAGGTGTCAATTGGCTGTGATGCAACAACTCGCACCTCCATAAATCCCCTATTGACAGGCAGCGAACCCGGATTGGATGGCCACAACAAATTCGAAGGCGACGCGTCTTTGACCAGAGACGACTACTTCCTCGGCAAGGGAGACAACTTCAATTTCAATGGGACGCTCTTCGGCATGATGAGTGATACCACCGGCGGTACCTTCGACTTGAATGGCCTTGGCGAATATCGATACCAACGCTATGTCCAGAGCAGACAAGAAAATCCCAACTTGTAAGCAGCGTAATCCCGAGTCGCATATGACGACAAGTTTGCTCACTTTTTATAGCTACTTTGGGCCTCTGGGCACATTTCAATATGGTGCAGCTTCTTTCGTGTACGAGCTGATGCCCTCGGGCAGCGATAATTACGTCCCGACGTTAGAAAATACCGCTTCCTTGTTCGTGAACCCAACTCTTGTACCACTTTACCAGGCTTTTGGCTAACTATGATCTGCAGTTTCGGAGCACAACAACAATCTGATGGGACCTGGACTCACGTCCCAGATCGGATCCCAGAAAATTGGACCAACCGCGTCACGCCATATTCCCTCCTGGACGTCACCGCTCAAATATTAGAGATGTACCTCAAACACCCAGTGGGCTTTGGCGGGAACGTAAACGGCGCCTTTGTAGGGCTGGACTTCCCGCCGTACATCCAAGGCGGCAATATTCTCGCTGCTACGCCGGCTGACTTTGCTTGTTTGCTGTATCAACTTGTTACGGGACAAATACCATCTAGTCTTAATGGTGTTATTACGCCTAGTGTTGAGGCGTTGCAGTTTGCGTTGACTGCAATCGGGGGAGCGGCATTCACCAATCTGGGATGCCCGATACCTCTCACCAAGTAAAAAAGGTGACCCTTGTGAAGTAAGATCGAGAGAAGTAATTTTAGATGGACTATGTGTATTTTCAACTCTACGATGAGAATTTCAAGTCTTCCAGTGTATAGATCGTGTTGTATCTGCTATCGTTACGTGGTCACACTTCTCACGTTCAGTTGGGGGTGGAGACCTCGCGTATCGCTCCCTACTATTTCACTCACACATTCAGAATATTTTAGAAAAGTTTCACAGGGTCTCATTTTGAATGATGAAGGCTTTTTATTGCAATTAATATTATCAATGGATTGATGGTATGTAAATGAAAGCGAATTCTTTTAACGGCGAAGGTTAAACCTCTGATGTCTTACGAGGAAGATCATTGGCTGGATCGTGGTGGACAGAAAATAAAGCGTTCTAACCTACTGTTGTATCAATTCAAGTCAGAGATTTGAATTAACATTGACTCGGAGTGCAAGGACTTTGATTCCTTGACAAGTAGAAGAAAATTTAAATATTCCTTATGAGTAAGCTGCATTTATTACGCACACTATTTGAATGTATAACTTTGATATAAGTCATTAAGTGCTGCTACTTTCTGTCCAGTACAAGGTTCTTAGTCTGTGATAATCTACACAAGGATATTCCGAGCTACTCCTTGAGGGGTATCTTAAATAATATTATATGTAGCATCATATCCCTGGCGGACTGGCCATCAAACTATGAGATATTTGTGCAATGGATTCCCATTGTCCTTCAGTTTTCAACGGCACTGTAATATTTCC